>JAAAXO010000614.1:0-448925 GCA_011799875.1 Thinopyrum elongatum | reverse complement strand
TCCTAGCTAATACAAATCCAAATCGTTTATATCAAGATTCTAACCAACTAAATAACCAACAAAGAAACTAGATTAAGAAATCACTAAACCCAATAAACGCCAGATAACAGATCTCAAAAGAAGAACTACGGACTGGGACTTATAGGGTTAGTTATTGTTCTACTGTTAAAAGTACTGGGGGGTTGTAATATTATGGAAGGGGAAGTATGGTTAATATCGGATTCTAGTCCTTATTATGAGTGGAATAGTATGATTAACTTCTTATATCGTATTTAGTTAGTTATTCTAGGAATTCTGATACTTCATTCTCTGCTTCATTGATTATTATTATATTACTTATTAGTCTCTTCTCTTCTTCTCTTCTTCTCTTTTTTTATTCCGACTAATCATCTGAATACATCATCCTCCTACTATTCTTTTCTGATTCTTATTATTTGCTTCGTCTATTATTCTTTTATTAAACTAAAAATGAATATAAACTATAAACTAAAATTAATAAATTAAACTAAATAAACGTAAAACTAAACATAAATGTAAACTAAAATAAACAAAACTATAAAAAGAAAAGAAGTAAAAAAAATAAAACCAAACTAAACCAGAAAAATAAATAAAAAAAGTGTGACGCATAATCAATCGTTGATGTAGTAGTAGGTAGGAGGTATGGAGGCTGAGTTCTGATGTTATATTGAATAGGATATTTATTAGTCTTATTAAATATGTGTATTATTATAGGTAGTGAGAGTAGGATTCTGAGGATTATTAGGATTCTTATGATCTTCTGTGATATTCTTTATTAAAACTAACGGAAACTAAAACATAAAACGAAAGGAAGAGAAAGTAAAATAAAATAAAAGAAAGAATAAAGAAAGAAACGAATACAAACTAAACACAGAATAAACAAAACAATAAACAAAAACGGAATACCGTAAAAAAAAACCAAAACGAAAACAGAAACCGAAAGCTAAAAAATTCATCCATCTCTTGTTCTTCTTTTCGTTGCTTCTTCTTTTCTTATTCTCTTTTCATCTTCTCTTTTGCTTCTTCTTCTTCATCTGATGATCTTTTATCTCTTCTTCTATTCGTGTTATTCTTCTTCTTCTTTCTTCTTCTTCTTCTTCTTCTTATTCTCTATTCCATATTTCTTCTTCTCCTTGTGAGCCCCCGGCTCAATCGTGCACTATCAACACGCAAAATGCACACGATCAAGCCTCAGACTCACGGGAAGATATCACAACCCTCTCAAACATAAATAAAGTAATACAAGCTTTATTACAAGCAGGGGCCTCGAGGCTCGAATACTAGCTTGGTAAAGACGTCAGCGGGAAGCATCAGATATCTGAGTACACTAGAAACAGAAACAGA
Source organism: Thinopyrum elongatum (assembly GCA_011799875.1). NCBI lineage: Eukaryota > Viridiplantae > Streptophyta > Magnoliopsida > Poales > Poaceae > Thinopyrum > Thinopyrum elongatum. The sequence continues at coordinate 447,563 of JAAAXO010000614.1, read as the reverse complement.
GAAAGGCCTGTTAAAAAGGCGGCATGGCAAAATAAAAACTACGATCGAAAAGGCGAGGCCCTCCTGACTGGGGACCCTACCGATCCTACTCCTGGTCGCAGTCAACTCGTGTCAGTATCCATCAAGTGCGGCGGTTGGGTAGTAGTAGAGAATTCGACGACGGGGGCATTGTCTAGGGGGCTCCGTCACTCTGGTCAACGAGCAAACTGATAAGGGGAGAAAGGAAAAGAAAACCAAAGCAACGTGAGTAATCAGAAAGTACTCAGCAAACAAGGATCTACACTACATATGCAACATTTCAAAGAGAAGGTGTAATACTGTGGACTGGGCTGCAGAAATGCCAAGAATTAGAGAAGAAAGGCCTAGATCCTATCAAGACCGCATCTTCAGAGTTTGCAGCATTAGAAGAGTGTAACACAGTTACCATTAAGTAGCAGATCATTACAGTCACAACTCACCCAGAGATCCTATTCTCGACTCCCTGCGAGAAAGCATCCAGGAGCAATACAGTCGCAACACTACGTCCGGAGGGATCCCTTATCGACTCCCTGCGGAGAAAGCTAACCCAGAGCCATAGTATCCAAAGTAGCCCAGTTTTAATGGTACCAATCAGCATACAACTCCGAGGTCCGTAACCGTAGGACAGGCTATCGATAGAAGTTTTCTGTCCCTGCAAGGGTGCACCAAACTTACACCACCACGGCTCGCTCAACTCCGGCCGGACAAGCACCTGGGGTTCAGCCGGCCAGGCCTCGGCCCAAACGGGGACACACACAGCAGCCCTACCTAGAGCTCAGCAGAGAGGTCCCCGCCGGTTCTACATCCCTAAGCGCAAGGGGGTCTGGGCCATCGCCCCTCGCCCTCCAGGGTCATTGCGCCAGGCTCAGATCCAAGCACCACCTCTGTCGTGAATGCGCCAATCCACCATGCAGCACTCGCTGAAACTAGGTCGTCTGACAGAGCTTTGCGTAATGCATAAGTGCCAGAACCGCCCATACATGCCCACTTTGTGGGGTTAGTGCTATAGGGCCCAGTAGGCCCACTACAGATCAAATATCCAAATTGAGTAGTACCTTGGGGTTGCGGGTACCGAGTAGAGACTTCCACGAAAGAGGATGTGACACCGTCGCCCCGTTCGAGGACTTGCCGGCAAGGGCCAAGAATGGCCGGGCCACGCCTCGGTATTCTCACTCGGGCACCACACAGGCACCGTCTTCACAAACACTCGCCTCATCAGGCGTTCGCGGGGTACCCTCCAGGGTTGACACGCCATCAGTTAACAGTGTAACAGTCCAATTATCCGGTGTGTACGTTAGTGACAATAGCAGGGGAAGCCGAGTGTATCACCCTCATGAAGTCTCCACTTCGGAGTTGTATCCGGAAGTGAACTCGGGGGAATCCAACCTCGATGGGTTTCACAATTGATAGCAAGCTTGTGTGAAAAGAAAACGTAGTTTGACCGTTTTTTTTAAGTGGTGAGAAAGGGTGTGAAGTAGATATTTTCTGGATATCACCCTCTGATGACCACGACCAAATAGCTATTTCTACCCTAGAGTTAACATCAAGAAAGTGCTACAAGAGTCGGGTTTACCCTGGCACTTTGAGACAGAAAAGGAGGACTTAGGGGCAGGGCTCAAATACCTTTAAATTTTCGAAAAGGAAGGGGGTGGGAGGGGCAGAGAGGGGTGAAGAAAAGGTTTGTGTGTTTCGTATATGTGTTTGCTCATTTTTGGTGCCAGGGTCTGGTCTTCAATCCACATTGATGGGGGGGTCTCGGATATCTTTAATCCAGCGGGGCAACGGGATAAAGTGGGGTAAGGAAAGGTGGGTCAACTGATAGGTCTCTACCCCAGCCTATACTAAGCAGTTAGGATTGCAGGTTAAGGAATAACAGCAAGGGTACAATAAAACAGGCTAGGCTATGTCAGAAATAGGTAAAGCTACGGAGCCAATAGCAGTTAATTTGGTAATGCCAAGCATGGGAGATAAGAGAATGGGGATATCGGTATGCTCAAGGGGGAACCGGGGGGTGAGAGGCGGGGAGTGCGCTGGTGCTAGGCAGGGATATAAGGGCAAAAAAGTATGCAAACATATCGGGTAGGGCGTCCGGGTGACTTCAGGACATGTCAAGTCAGCTGGTCTCTGGTATTTAGCGAAGTATGGAAGAGGCGGGAAGAAAAGAAAGCTGGTAGAAAAGAAGAATTTGTGTATGATAAGTAAAAGCAAAGGAAGAAACCAGTTAAAAATACTAGCAAACAGGATTGCATGAACAATATGATACACGGTGACTTAGGGGTGGTGCATATCGTTAGTGCTAAAAGACATAGGTGAAGGGGGAATAAACATCCGGAAAGTTCCCCGAAGTTTGCATTTCCAGGTACAGGCGTATCCGAAGGGGGAATGTCCCATTGTTTCAGGTAGTTAGAGACGTGTGACGGACGAACGGATGGCCGCGTATTCGGTAATTCGTCTCGTCGTTCTGAGAAACTTTTCATTGTAGAAAGTGGTTTTCATCCAGTTACGGATTAAAAGTTGAGTTCTAAAGATTTATTTCATTTTTCGAATTATTTCAAATTTACTAAATACAAATTTTATCCAGAATCGAGTAGCATGAGCGACAAAATCAGCATGATGTTCCCATGACATCAGCGTTGTCAAACCACCTTATACCAGATGTCATACTTGACCAGGTGTGGGCTCCACATGTCATTCACTTAGTGGACTAAATTAACAGGGATAAAACTTAGCCTAATTAATCCTAATTATTAGCTTGTGGGTGCCATTGTGTCAATGTGTAATATTTAGTACTTAGTTTAACTAATTCGCTTATTTATATTCAACAGGTATTAATTATGTTGTTTTATTTATTTCTTTTAAAGTTGTAAAATATGAGGGGAGAATGAGAAATGATTAGTGTATATGTAGCTAATTGTTCGTTGTCTAGTGACAGAAGCCGTCCCAGTCAGCCAGGGTTGGTTTTTGACTGGGTTCAAAGGACTGGCCAGAGGGGGGACAAAGGGGAATGGGGAGGAGAGGGGGGGTATCGGAAAGGGTGAGGGAAAGGGGGGACGGGGAGCACTAGGGATAGAGCACGAGCAGAGCGAAGGAGAAAGAAGGAGAGATTAATCTTATTTTGTAATATCAATAGTATTTAACATGAATGCGGCTGTCTCTGTAATGCATAACCCCAAAAATGATTTGTGGTAATTCACGGTATAGAGAAATTCATATAGAACGCACAAGATCTATAAAAGTATGGTTACGACAGTAGGACACACCATACGTTGTGGTGTTTCCTCGGGGCGTGAGTTGCTGCAAACAATCCAACATTGTTTTAAATAAGGCAAAATCGAACTCAAATATGTTGCTTCCGTCGATCAGATCACTAAAAACTTTAATTTCTGGTTACTATATTCTCCACACACTCTTAAAATTATTGAACTTTTCAAATGTTGTCCGACGTGTGTTTCATCAATTAGCATACCTAACCTACTCATAATTTATCTCTGAAGGTTAGAAATAACGATCCCCTCTCTCGCGAAACGTTCAACACTCATCAGTTGACCTCATACCATCCGTAGGTCGTTTATGTTCTTTTCGCAAATAACGTAGGAATGAAGCAGACGACAGAGAAATGAAAAGTCGGAATAATCAAGCAGAAGAAGAAGAATAAGAGAAGACACACAGAGGGAGGAGTAGATTTTTCGTTTCGGTTTCTGTTTCGTTTGGTTCGTTTTCGGCTTACGTTTCTTTCGGGTTTTTTTCGTTTCGTTTCGTTTCTTTTTCGTATCGTTTCTTTTCGTTTCCTTTTCTTCCTTGTTCGTTTTCAGTTCTTCCGTTCGTTTTCCCCCAGCCGCGCCGCAGCCGCCGCCGCCGCCGCCTCCGCCTCCCGCCGCCCGCCGCCTCAGCAAGCCGCCGCCGACCGGCCGCCGCCGCCCCCGCGCCGCTTCCCCGCGCCGCCGCCCCGCCGCCGCCGCCGCCGCCGCCTCCGCCGCCCCGCGGTCGGCGGCGCTGTTTAGTTTCGGTTTTCCTGTTTCGTTGGTTCGTTTTCGGCTTCGTTTCGTTTCTGGTTTTGTTTCGTTTCGTTTCGTTTCGTTTCGTTTCCAGGTTTCTTTGCGTTTTCCTTTCTTTCCTTTTCGTTTTTCGTTTTCGTTCAGCTTTCTTTTCCGCCCCGCCGCCGCCGCCGCCGCCGCCGCCGCGCCGCCGCCCGCCGCGGCGGCTGCGGCCGGCGAGGCGGCGGCGGAGGAGGCGACCGACCGCCGCCGCAGCCGCCGCCGACTCCGCCGCCGACGCAGCCGCCTCCTCCGCCGCCCCGCAGCCGCACAGCCGCCTCCGCCGCCGCCGCCCGCCGCGCCTCCGCCGGCAGCCGCAAGCACTTCACAGCAGACGACGCCGTCTCCAGCCTCCGCTAAAAAAGCAGGAATAAGAGCTGAAAACAGAATTCAGGCACCGTCGCCAACTCCCAGCAAAGCCACTGCCACCGCAGGGTCGAGGTCGAGGGGTCGATGGTTCCGCGAGTGGTCGAGGGTCGCCGAGGGGATCGAGGGTCGGGTCGAGGGTTGAGGGTCGAGTGGTCGCGGGTCGAGGGTCGAGGGGGGTCGATAATCGCCGGGATTAAAAGCCAGTGTTGAAACTTAGAAAACCCCAAACTGAGTCATGCCAAAATCAAAACGCGTAGAAAGAGAAACCAAGACGAAACAATCCGTATGAGAGGTTGTGCAACTAGGATGATATTCTGTAACAAACACAGCTTTTTAATGCATTTCGAGGATGTGGTGAGACTCGAAGCCATTGGTGTCTTTCGACTTCTTTCGCTACATCAATCCTCTCATCCTTGTGACGCCCCCGGCTCAATCGTGCACTAATCATACACGCAAATGCACACGATCAAGCCTAAGGACTCACGGGAAGATATCACAACACAACTCTAAAACATAAATAAAGTCATACAAGCTTTATATTACAAGCCAGGGGCCTCGAGGGCTCGAATACATAAGCTTGCGTACAAGCGTCAGCGGAAGCATCAGATATCTGAGTACAGATATGAAACAGAAACAGAAAGGCCTTTAGAAAGGCGGGGCAAAATAAAACACTACGATCGAAAGGCGTAGGCCTCCTGACTGGGACCCTCCGATCCTACTCCTGGTCGTCAGTCAACTCGTAGTAGTATCCATCATCGGGGTAGTAGTAGTAATAGTCGATCGACGGGGCATCTGTCTCAGGGGGCTCCGTCCTCTGGTCACGACAAACTGATAAGGGGAGAAAAGGAAAACAAAGCAACCGTGAGTACTCAGAAGTACTCAGCAAACAAGGATCTACACTACATATGCAACATTTTCAAAGAGAAGGCTGTATATGTGGACTGGGCTGCAGAAATGCCAGAATAGAGAGAAGGCCTAGTCCTATCGAAGACTAGCATCTTCAGAGGTCTTGCAGCATTAGAAGAGTGTAGACAGTACCATATAATGTAGCAGTATCATTAAGTCTCAACCTCACCCAGAGATCCTTTCTCGACTCCCTGCGAGAAAGCAATCCCAGAGCCATACAGTCATCAACCTCGTCCGGAGATCCCTTCTCGACTCCCTGCGAGAAGCAATCCCAGAGCCATAGTATCCAAGTATCCAGTTCTAATTGTATCAATCAGGATACAACTCCGAGTGTCCGTTACCGTAGGACAGGCTATCGATAGAAGTTTTCTTCCCTGCAGGGGTGCACCAACTTACCCACCACGCTCGCTCAACTCCGGCCGGACACACTTTCCTGGGTCATGCCCGGCCTCGGCCAAACGACACACCGCAGCCCTACCTAGAGCTCAGCAGAGAGGTCCCCGCCGGTCTACATCCTAAGCGCAAGGGGGTCTTGGGCCATCGCCCCTCGCCCTCCGGGTCATTGCGCACATGGCTCAGATCCAAGCACCACCTCTGTCGTGAATGGCGCCAATCACTCCATGCCGCACTGCTGAACTGGTCGTCTGACAGAGCTTTCGGCTAATGCATACGATGCAGAACGCCCATACTATGCCCACGTGGTGGTTAGTGCTATAGGGCCAGAGGCCCACTCAGATCAAATATCCAAATTGTTAGTACCTTGGGGGTTGCGGTAACGAGTAGAGACTCACGAAAGATGTGACCCCGTCGCCCCGTCTCGAGGACTTGCGGCAAGGGCCAAGAATGCCCGGCCACGCCTCGTATTCTCACTCGGGCACCACACAGGCACCCGTCTTCACAACACTCGCCTCTCAGGCGCTCGCGGGTACCCCTCAGGGTTGACCCGCCTATCCAAGTAACAGTGTAAAGTCCAATTATCCGTGTGTCTATAACATCAGGGGAATCCGAGGTATCACCCTCATTGAATTCCCACTCGATGTATCCGTCAAGGTGAACTCGGAGGAATCACCCTCGATGGGTTCACACTTGATGTGTTGCACGACAGCGTCGTTACCGGAAGTGGTGAAGGAGGAATCACCCTCGATGACCACGACCAAATAGCTATTCTACAGAGTTAACATCAGAAGTGCTACAAGAGGTTTCACCCTCGGCACTTGATAGTAACGTTGCAGTGTCGTTCAACTAAGGGGGGGTGATGTGCGGTGCCAGGGTCTGGTCTTCAATCCCATTGATCGGGTCTTCGGATAATCCAGCGGGGCAATCGGGATAAGTGGGGTCACTGATAGGTCTCTACCCAGCCTATACTAAGCAGTTTAGGATATGCAGGTAATTATCAACAGCAGGTTACAATAAACAGGCTATGCATCAGAATAGGTAAAGCAGGAGCAGCAGCAATTCTAATGCAAGCATGAGAAATAGAATGGGTGATATCGGTATGCTCAAGGGAGGGGGGGGCTTGCCTGGTTGCTCGGCGGCAAGGGCAAAGTCGTCAACGGTGGCGTCGGTCTTCAGGACATCGTCAGCGGTCTCGGGGTCTAGCGAATAGGAAGAGGGGGGAAGAAACAGTAAATACTAGCAAACAGATGCATGACAATATGATACACGGTGCTAGGGGTGACCTATCGTAGTGCTACACGACATAGGTGAAGGGGGAATAACATCCGGGAAAGTTTTCCCGAAGTTGCATTTTCAGACAGGCGATCCGAAGGGGGAATGTCCCATGTTCAGGTAGTTAGAGACGTGTGACGGACGAACGGACCGCGTATTCGGATTCGTCTCGTCGTTCTGAGCAACTTTCATGTAGAAAGTATTTTCATCCGAGTTACGGATTAAAAGATATGATTTTCTAAAGTTTTATTCATTTTCTGAATTATTTAAATTACTAAATACAAATTATCCAGAATAGTAGCAGCTGACATCAGCATGATGTCACCATGACATCAGCGGGTCAAACCAGCTGACCAGAGTCAACTCTGACAGGTGGGGCCCACATGTCATTCACAGTACTAATTAACAGAGGATTAAACTTAGCTAATTAACCTAATTAGCTTGTGGGGCCCACTGTCAATGTAATATTTAGTTAACTAATTAGCTTAATTAGTATTAACAGGTTAATTAGTGTTTTATTTATTTATTTTAACAGTTTAAAATCGCGGGGCCCGCATGTCAGTGACAGAGCCGCCCAGTCAGCAGGGTTGACTGGGTCAAAGGGGCCAGCGGGGCCCAGGTTCAGTGGCTGAGCGTGGGGCCCGGGGCTGCCATGTGGGCGCCCGGTCAGCGCCGGCCGCCGGAGCTACTCCGGCGAGCCCGAACGACGGCGTCTACTCCGGCGAGCTCGGGATCGAGCTATGGTGCATGGTTTCGGGCGTGGCTGGGTGCGTTGGATCAGCCGCAGCGCGGCGCGTCCATTGGTGGTGGTGGCGCGGCTGGGGACGGCGCGTAGCGACGGCGGCGAGCACGTCGGCGGCGGCCGGACTCGGGTGGCGATGGCAAACGGCGATGCGGTGCGGTAGCAAGCGAACTAAAAGGCTAGATCGACCCTGCGCAACGCAGCGAGCAAAATGGGCCGCAGCACGGGGCCCAAGGGTCGCCGTGGCTACGCCGGCGACGAGCTCGCGCGGTGGCGGGATCGGGCACAATGGGGACGGTGGCTAGGGTTCGACCGAGAGGGAGAGAGGAGAGGAGAGAGGTAGGGGTGCTCACAGGGAGCCTGCAGGTGTGCGTAATGGGCTTGGGGAAGGCTTGTGGTTGCCGGAATCGATGACGGAGATCGGCGGGGCAGAGGAGGAAGACGGGGTCGTCGGCGTCGAAGCAGGGGCTCCCGGCTCGGGTGACTCATCAGAGAGGAAGAGGAGGCCGAGGCGGTCCTCTCTGGCACAGAGGCGAGGCGAGGCGAGGCGAGCACGGTGGCCGCGTGTGCTACGGCGGCGGTGCCATGGCTGCGTCGGTGAGGTGGGGAACGAGAGGGAGAGCAAGAGAGAGTGAGCGAGGGAGAGCCAGGAGGGCGCGGGAGCTGCTCTTATCCCTCACGCGTGCACGGCGACGCGCTGTCGAGCCAGCGAGCAGGGGGGGCCGGGGCGCGGCGTGCGCGCGGACCAGGTGCTCGACAGCGAGCCCTGGCATGAGCAGTGGAAGGGGACGGGGTGGCTGGGCCGCCACTGTAGCTGGTGGGCTCAAGTGCATAGTGATAGAGGCGAGGGTGTCCCGATCTTTCGATGAGATGGTAACTATCGATTAGGTGGAGCCGACTTTGACGATCCGACTACAAACGTGCACGACGTTGCGCCTTAGCAATCGCTAAACCAATCTCCTGAGGTTACTGACGATGCTGGAAGCACGATCAGCCTAACCACGAAGGTCTATTCCTGCACGCAATCGAAGAACAAGCAAGAATATGATAATGCAATCTGAATATTACGAATATAGATGAAGTATTGATAATGGTGGGGATCCAAAAGCGGTCTTGGTCTGGTCGTTGGACACAAGCGAAGTACACGAAGTTGCAATGGCTAACTTTTAACTAAACAAATCCCAAAGTCTAAACGGTGCCCTAAGGGTTGTATATATGGAGGAAGAGGAGGGGTTTCGTGGCCCTTGAAGGAGGGGTCCGAAACCAACCCTATCTCTTGTTTCCCCACACATACGGACTCTAAAAACAGCCTATACTCAAGTATTTCGAAATTACATGGGCCTGGCCCAATAATAAGGTGACGCAGCACCTATAATAGCCTCTGGACGAAATTTATGAAGTGACATCTTGTATATTTCGTCCAAGGCTTCCTGCACTCATTATGGTGGCTTCAAAGTCCTGAAATCATCACTTGTAACTCCGTTCTTGTTCCCCTTGTGCATGCCATCATCTCCATGCTTGAACTTGCTCCAAGGTTCCTCTTTCTTGTCCAAGCTAGGCCCTTCATTTGTAAGCAAAACAAATGTATCCAATTTAGGCAGCATCATATTCTCATGAACTTTAGAATCATTACCAAGAAACGAAAGTACCTGATATTTTAATTGGCGTGCGCGAGCTCTAGTAATTGGTCCAGTATGTATAGAAGCAGGGGCTGTGGGTGTAACAATGGTATTGATGTCCTCATCATCAACATTTTCTTTACCCTTCTTGTGTTTAATGACATAAGGGAAAGTCTCAATAAATTCAACCCATTTAGCATGTCTACGGTTCAGTTTTGCTTGGCTTTTAATGTGTTTCAAAGATTCATGATCAGAATGTATAACAAATTCTTTGGGCCATAAATAATGTTGCCATGTTTCTAAGGTCCGAACAAGAGCATATAATTCTTTATCATAAGTAGAATAGTTCAGACTAGGCCCACTCAATTTTTCAGAAAAGTATGCAACAGGTTTGCCATCTTGTAATAAAACACCTCCTAATCCAATTCCACTAGCATCACATTCAAGCTCAAAAGTCTTATTAAAATCAGGAAGTTGGAGTAAAGGAGCATGTGTCAACTTATCTTTCAATACCGTGAAGGCTTCTTCCTGTGAGGTACCCCAAACAAAAGGCACATCCTTCTTTGTAAGCTCATTGAGAGGTGAAGCAATGGTGCTGAAATCTCTCACAAAACGCCTATAGAAACCAGCGAGTCCAAGAAAACTCCTCACTTGAGTGACCGTTTTGGGCTGTGGCCAACTCTCAATAGCTTCAATCTTGGCTTTATCAACTTCAATTCCCTGTGGAGTAACAACATAGCCAAGAAAAGATACTCGGTCGGTGCAAAAGGTGCACTTCCCAAGGTTACCAAACAAACGTGCATCACGTAAAGCAATAAAAACAGCACGTAAATGTTCCTCCAAAGATCTGCTATAAATCAGTATATCATCAAAATAGACTACCACAAATCGTCCAATGAAAGCACGTAAAACTTCGTTCATTAATCTCATGAAAGTACTAGGTGCATTAGTTAACCCAAAAGGCATGACTAACCACTCATATAAACCGAACTTAGTTTTAAATGCTGTTTTCCATTCATCTCCCAATTTCATACGAATTTGATGGTATCCACTACGCAAATCAACTTTGGAGAATATTGTAGAGCCACTCAATTCATCAAGCATATCATCTAGCCTAGGAATAGGATGACGATAACGAATAGTAATATTATTAATGCCTCTACAATCAACACACATACGCGACGTACCATCCTTTTTTGGCACTAGTATAATAGGAACAGCACAAGGACTAAGAGATTCGCGTATATAACCTTTGTCGAGCAGCTCCTGTACTTGACGCATAATCTCCTTCGTCTCCTCTGGATTGGTACTGATAGAGGCGAGGGTGTCCCGATCTTTCGATGAGATGATAGCTATCGTTTTTGGTGGAGTAGACTTTGACGATCCGACTACGAACGTGCGAGGACGTCGCGCCTTAGCAATTGCTAAACCAACTCCGAGAGGTTATTGACCACGCCGGAGCACAATCAACCTGACCACGAGGGTCTATCTCCTGCAAGCAAACGAAGAACAAGCAAGAAACTAAGATTTGTAATCTGGATATTGCGAATATAAGATGAAAGCTTTATTGATCAAGGTGGGGTTCTGTGACGTCTTGGTCTGGTCGTTGAACACAAACGAAGTACGCGAAGTTGCAGCTATGGCGAACTTTTAATCTAAACAAAACCCAAAGTCTAAACGGTGCCCTAAGGGCTGTATATATGGAGGAAGAGGAGGGGATTTCGTGGCCCTTGAAGGAGGGGTCCGAAACCAACCCTATCTCTTGTTTCCCCACACATACGGACTCTAAAAACAGCCTATACTCAAGTATTTCGAAATTACATGGGCCTGGCCCAATAATAAGGTGACGCAGCACCCATAATAGCCTCTGGACAAAATTTATGAAGTGACATCTTGTATATTTCGTCCAAGGCTTCCTGCACTCATTATGGTGGCTTCAAAGTCCTGAAATCATCACTTGTAACTCCGTTCTTGTTCCCCTTGTGCATGCCATCATCTCCATGCTTGAACTTGCTCCAAGGTTCCTCTTTCTTGTCCAAGCTAGGCCCTTCATTTGTAAGCAAAACAAATGTATCCAATTTAGGCAGCATCATATTCTCATGAACTTTAGAATCATTACCAAGAAACGAAAGTACCTGATATTTTAATCGGCGTGCGCGAGCTCTAGTAATTGGTCCAGTATGTATAGAAGCAGGGGCTGTGGGTGTAACAATGGTATTGATGTCCTCATCATCCTCCCCTTCTTGAAATGAAGTCGTCCTCGACGGAAGCTCATCTTCCTCACCCAAATAAGGCTTCAGATCTGCAATGTTAAAAGTGGGACTAACCCCAAAATCTGCAGGCAGCTCAAGTTTATATGCATTATCATTTATTTTCTCTAACACCTTAAAAGGACCATCAGCACGTGGCATTAGCTTTGATTTGCGCAAATCAGGAAATCTATCCTTACGCAAATGTGACCAAACAAGATCTCCAGGTGCAAACACAACATGTTTTCTACCCTTATCTCCAGCAAGTTTATATTTAGCATTCATACGCTCAATGTTCTCCTTAGTTAACTCATGCATTTTTAAGATCAATTCAGCACGTTGTTTAGCATCAAAATTAACCTTCTCCGAAGATGGAAGAGGCAACAAATCAATTGGTGCACGAGGAAGGAAACAATACACAATTTCAAAAGGACACATCTTAGTAGTAGAATGCAATGAACGATTATAAGCAAATTCAATATGAGGCAAGCATTCTTCCCACATTTTCTTGTTATTCTTCAAAACAGCCCTAAGCATAGTAGACAATGTTCTATTGACTACTTCAGTTTGTCCATCAGTTTGGGGGTGACATGTAGTACTAAAAAGCAGTTTAGTCCCCAGCTTAGCCCATAAACATCTCCAAAAGTGGCTAAGAAATTTAGTATCACGATCTGAAACAATAGTATTTGGCACACCATGCAAGCGTATAATTTCACGAAAGAACAAATCAGCAACATTAACAGCATCATCGCTTTTATGACATGGTATAAAGTGTGCCATTTTCGAGAACCTATCCACGACAACAAATATGCTATCCCTCCCCTTCTTTGTTCGAGGTAAACCTAAAACAAAGTCCATAGATATATCCTCCCAAGGAACATGATAGAGGCGAGGGTGTCCCGATCTTTCGATGAGATGATAGCTATCGTTTTTGGTGGAGTAGACTTTGACGATCCGACTACGAACGTGCGAGGACGTCGCGCCTTAGCAATCGCTAAACCAACTCCGAGAGGTTATTGACCACGCCGGAGCACAATCAACCTGACCACGAGGGTCTATCTCCTGCAAGCAAACGAAGAACAAGCAAGAAACTAAGATTTGCAATCTGGATATTGGGAATATAAGATGAGAGCTTTATTGATCAAGGTGGGGTTCTGTGACGTCTTGGTCTGGTCGTTGAACACAAACGAAGTACGCGAAGTTGCAGCTATGGCGAACTTTTAATCTAAACAAAACCCAAAGTCTAAACGGTGCCCTAAGGGCTGTATATATGGAGGAAGAGGAGGGGATTTCGTGGCCCTTGAAGGAGGGGTCCGAAACCAACCCTATCTCTTGTTTCCCCACACATACGGACTCTAAAAACAGCCTATACTCAAGTATTTCGAAATTACATGGGCCTGGCCCAATAATAAGGTGACGCAGCACCTATAATAGCCTCTGGACGAAATTTATGAAGTGACATCTTGTATATTTCGTCCAAGGCTTCCTGCACTCATTATGGTGGCCTCAAAGTCCTGAAATCATCACTTGTAACTCCGTTCTTGTTCCCCTTGTGCATGCCATCATCTCCATGCTTGAACTTGCTCCAAGGTTCCTCTTTCTTGTCCAAGCTAGGCCCTTCATTTGTAAGCAAAACAAATGTATCCAATTTAGGCAGCATCATATTCTCATGAACTTTAGAATCATTACCAAGAAACGAAAGTACCTGATATTTTAATTGGCGTGCGCGAGCTCTAGTAATTGGTCCAGTATGTATAGAAGCAGGGGCTGTGGGTGTAACAATGGTATTGATGTCCTCATCATCCTCCCCTTCTTGAAATGAAGTCGTCCTCGACGGAAGCTCATCTTCCTCACCCAAATAAGGCTTCAGATCTGCAATGTTAAAAGTGGGACTAACCCCAAAATCTGCAGGCAGCTCAAGTTTATATGCATTATCATTTATTTTCTCTAACACCTTACAAGGACCATCAGCACGTGGCATTAGCTTTGATTTGCGCAAATCAGGAAATCTATCCTTACGCAAATGTAACCAAACAAGATCTCCAGGTGCAAACACAACATGTTTTCTACCCTTATCTCCAGCAAGTTTATATTTAGCATTCATACGCTCAATGTTCTCCTTAGTTAACTCATGCATTTTTAAGATCAATTCAGCACGTTGTTTAGCATCAAAATTAACCTTCTCCAAGATGGAAGAGGCAACAAATCAATTGGTGCACGAGGAAGGAAACCATACACAATTTCAAAAGGACACATCTTAGTAGTAGAATGCAATGAACGATTATAAGCAAATTCAATATGAGGCAAGCATTCTTCCCACATTTTCTTGTTATTCTTCAAAACAGCCCTAAGCATAGTAGACAATGTTCTATTGACTACTTCAGTTTGTCCATCAGTTTGGGGGTGACATGTAGTACTAAAAAGCAGTTTAGTCCACAACTTAGCCCATAAACATCTCCAAAAGTGGCTAAGAAATTTAGTATCACGATCTGAAACAATAGTATTTGGCACACCATGCATGCGTATAATTTCACGAAAGAACAAATCAGCAACATTAACAGCATCATCGCTTTTATAACATGGTATAAAGTGTGCCATTTTCGAGAACCTATCCACGACAACAAATATGCTATCCCTCCCCTTCTTTGTTCGAGGTAAACCTAAAACAAAGTCCATAGATATATCCTCCCAAGGAACACTAGGTACAGGCAAAGGCATATATAAACCATGAGGATTGAGTCGTGACTTAGCTTTTTGACATGTAGTGCAGCGAGCAACAAAACGCTCAACATCCCGTCTCATCTTTGGCCAAAAGAAATGTGTAGCAAGTATACCCTCCGTCTTCTTCACGCCAAAGTGTCCCATAATCCTCCTCCCTGCGCCTCCTGCAACAACAAAAGACGAACGGAGCTAGCTGGAATGCATAGCTTGTTAGCACGAAACATGATGAGGACATCAATACCATTGTTACACCCACAGCCCCTGCTTCTATACATACTGGACCAATTACTAGAGCTCGCGCACGTCAATTAAAATATCAGGTACTTTCGTTTCTTGGTAATGATTCTAAAGTTCATGAGAATATGATGCTGCCTAAATTGGATACATTTGTTTTGCTTACAAATGAAGGGCCTAGCTTGGACAAGAAAGAGGAACCTTGGAGCAAGTTCAAGCATGGAGATGATGGCATGCACAAGGGGAACAAGAACGGAGTTACAAGTGATGATTTCAGGACTTTGAAGCCACCATAATGAGTGCAGGAAGCCTTGGACGAAATATACAAGATGTCACTTCATAAATTTCGTCCAGAGGCTATTATAGGTGCTGCGTCACCTTATTATTGGGCCAGGCCCATGTAATTTCGAAATACTTGAGTATAGGCTGTTTTTAGAGTCCGTATGTGTGGGGAAACAAGAGATAGGTTGGTTTCGGACCCCTCCTTCAAGGGCCACGAAATCCCCTCCTCTTCCTCCATATATACAGCCCTTAGGGCACCGTTTAGACTTTGGGTTTTGTTTAGATTAAAAGTTCGCCATAGCTGCAACTTCGCGTACTTCGTTTGTGTTCAACGACCAGACCAAGACGTCACAGAACCCCACCTTGATCAATAAAGCTTTCATCTTATATTCGCAATATCCAGATTGCAAATCTTAGTTCCTTGCTTGTTCTTCGTTTGCTTGCAGGAGATAGACCCTCGTGGTCAGGTTGATTGTGCTCCGGCGTGGTCAATAACCTCTCGGAGTTGGTTTAGCGATTGCTAAGGCGCGACGTCCTCGCACGTTCGTAGTCGGATCGTCAAAGTCTACTCCACCAAAAACGATAGCTATCATCTCATCGAAAGATCGGGACACCCTCGCCTCTATCATGAAATCTCTCACAAAACGCCTATAGAAACCAGCGAGTCCAAGAAAACTCCTCACTTGAGTGACCGTTTTGGGCTGTGGCCAACTCTCAATAGCTTCAATCTTGGCTTTATCAACTTCAATTCCCTGTGGAGTAACAACATAGCCAAGAAAAGATACTCGGTCGGTGCAAAAGGTGCACTTCCCAAGGTTACCAAACAAACGTGCATCACGTAAAGCAATAAAAACAGCACGTAAATGTTCCAAATGTTCCTCCAAAGATCTGCTATAAATCAGTATATCATCAAAATAGACTACCACAAATCGTCCAATGAAAGCACGTAAAACTTCGTTCATTAATCCCATGAAAGTACTAGGTGCATTAGTTAACCCAAAAGGCATGACTAACCACTCATATAATCCAAACTTTGTTTTAAATGCTGTTTTCCATTCATCCCCCAATTTCATACGAATTTGATGGTATCCACTACGCAAATCAACTTTGGAGAATATTGTAGAGCCACTCAATTCATCAAGCATATCATCTAGTCTAGGAATAGGATGACGATAACGAATAGTAATATTATTAATGCCTCTACAATCAACACACATACGCGATGTACCATCCTTTTTCGGCACTAGAATAATAGGAACAGCACAAGGACTAAGGGATTCGCGTATATAACCTTTGTCGAGCAACTCCTGTACTTGACGCATAATCTCCTTCCTCTCCTCTGGATTAGTATGGTATGGTGCACGGTTGGGTAGTGATAGAGGCGAGGGTGTCCCGATCTTTCGATGAGATGATATCTATCGTTTTTGGTGGAGTAGACTTTGACGATCCGACTACGAACGTGCGAGGACGTCGCGCCTTAGCAATCGCTAAACCAACTCCGAGAGGTTCTTGACCACGCCGGAGCACAATCAACCTGACCCCGAGGGTCTATCTCCTGCAAGCAAACGAAGAACAAGCAAGAAACTAAGATTTGCAATCTGGATATTGCGAATATAAGATGAAAGCTTTATTGATCGAGGTGGGGTTCTGTGACGTCTTGGTCTGGTTGTTGAACACAAACGAAGTACGCGAAGTTGCAGCTATGGCGAACTTTTAATCTAAACAAAACCCAAAGTCTAAACGGTGCCCTAAGGGCTGTATATATGGAGGAAGAGGAGGGGATTTCGTGGCCCTTGAAGGAGGGGTCCGAAACCAACCCTATCTCTTGTTTCCCCACACATACGGACTCTAAAAATAGCCTATACTCAAGTATTTCGAAATTACATGGGCCTGGCCCAATAATAAGGTGACGCAGCACCTATAATAGCCTCTGGATGAAATTTATGAAGTGACATCTTGTATATTTCGTCCAAGGCTTCCTGCACTCATTATGGTGGCTTCAAAGTCCTGAAATCATCACTTGTAACTCCGTTCTTGTTCCCCTTGTGCATGCCATCATCTCCATGCTTGAACTTGCTCCAAGGTTCCTCTTTCTTGTCCAAGCTAGGCCCTTCATTTGTGAGCAAAACAAATGTATCCAATTTAGGCAGCATCATATTCTCATGAACTTTAGAATCATTACCAAGAAACGAAAGTACCTGATATTTTAATTGGCGTGCGCGGGCTCTAGTAATTGGTCCAGTATGTATAGAAGCAGGGGCTGTGGGTGTAACAAAGGTATTGATGTCCTCATCATCCTCCCCTTCTTGAAATGAAGTCGTCCTCGACGGAAGCTCATCTTCCTCACCCAAATAAGGCTTCAGATCTGCAATGTTAAAAGTGGGACTAACCCCAAAATCTGCAAGCAGCTCAAGTTTATATGCGTTATCATTTATTTTCTCTAACACCTTAAAAGGACCATCAGCATGTGGCATTAGCTTTGATTTGCGCAAATCAGGAAATCTATCCTTACGCAAATGTAACCAAACAAGATCTCCAGGTGCAAACACAACATGTTTTCTACCCTTATCTCCAGCAAGTTTATATTTAGCATTCATACGCTCAATGTTCTCCTTAGTTAACTCATGCATTTTTAAGATCAATTCAGCACGTTGTTTAGCATCAAAATTAACCTTCTCCGAAGATGGAAGAGGCAACAAATCAATTGGTGCACGAGGAAGGAAACCATACACAATTTCAAAAGGACACATCTTAGTAGTAGAATGCAATGAACGATTATAAGCAAATTCAATATGAGGTAAGCATTCTTCCCACATTTTCTTGTTATTCTTCAAAACAGCCCTAAGCATAGTAGACAATGTTCTATTGACTACTTCAGTTTGTCCATCAGTTTGGGGGTGACATGTAGTACTAAAAAGCAGTTTAGTCCCCAACTTAGCCCATAAACATCTCCAAAAGTGGCTAAGAAATTTAGTATCACGATCTGAAACAATAGTATTTGGCACACCATGCAAGCGTATAATTTCACGAAAGAACAAATCAGCAACATTAACAGCATCATCGCTTTTATGACATGGTATAAAGTATGCCATTTTCGAGAACCTATCCACGACAACAAATATGCTATCCCTCCCCTTCTTTGTTCGAGGTAAACCTAAAACAAAGTCCATAGATATATCCTCCCAAGGAACACTAGGTACAGGCAAAGGCATATATAAACCATGAGGATTGAGTCGTGACTTAGCTTTTTGACATGTAGTGCAGCGAGCAACAAAACGCTCAACATCCCGTCTCATCTTTGGCCAAAAGAAATGTGTAGCAAGTATATCCTCCGTCTTCTTCACGCCAAAGTGTCCCATTAATCCTCCTCCATGCGCCTCCTGCAACAACAAAAGACGAACGGAGCTAGCTGGAATGCATAGCTTGTTAGCACGAAACACAAATCCATCGTTAACGACGAACTTGTTCCATGTTCTCCCTTCCTTACAATTCTGCAATACATCTTTAAATTCAGCATCATGCACATATTGATCTTTGATGGTCTCCAAACCAAATATTTGAAAGTCAAGTTGTGAAAGCATAGTATAACGACGAGACAATGCATCAGCAATAACATTTTCTTTACCCTTCTTGTGTTTAATGACATAAGGGAAAGTCTCAATAAATTCAACCCATTTAGCATGTCTACGGTTCAGTTTTGCTTGACTTTTAATGTGTTTCAAAGATTCATGATCAGAATGTATAACAAATTCTTTGGGCCATAAATAATGTTGCCATGTTTCTAAGGTCCGAACAAGAGCATATAATTCTTTATCATAAGTAGAATAGTTCAGACTAGGCCCACTCAATTTTTCAGAAAAGTATGCAACAGGTTTGCCATCTTGTAATAAAACACCTCCTAATCCAATTCCACTAGCATCACATTCAAGCTCAAAAGTCTTATTAAAATCAGGAAGTTGGAGTAAAGGAGCATGTGTCAACTTATCTTTCAATACCGTGAAGGCTTCTTCCTGTGAGGTACCCCAAACAAAAGGCACATCCTTCTTTGTAAGCTCATTGAGAGGTGCAGCAATGGTGCTGAAATCTCTCACAAAACGCCTATAGAAACCAGCGAGTCCAAGAAAATTCCTCACTTGAGTGACTGTTTTGGGCTGTGGCCAACTCTCAATAGCTTCAATCTTGGCTTTATCAACTTCAATTCCCTGTGGAGTAACAACATAGCCAAGAAAAGATACTCGGTCGGTGCAAAAGGTGCACTTCCCAAGGTTACCAAACAAACGTGCATCACGTAAAGCAATAAAAACAGCACGTAAATGTTCCAAATGTTCCTCCAAAGATCTGCTATAAATCAGTATATCATCAAAATAGACTACCACAAATCGTCCAATGAAAGCACGTAAAACTTCGTTCATTAATCTCATGAAAGTACTAGGTGCATTAGTTAACCCAAAAGGCATGACTAACCACTCATATAATCCAAACTTTGTTTTAAATGCTGTTTTCCATTCATCCCCCAATTTCATACTAATTTGATGGTATCCACTACGCAAATCAACTTTGGAGAATATTGTAGAGCCACTCAATTCATCAAGCATATCATCTAGTCTAGGAATAGGATGACGATAACGAATAGTAATATTATTAATGCCTCTACAATCAACACACATACGCGATGTACCATCCTTTTTCGGCACTAGAATAATAGGAACAGCACAAGGACTAAGGGATTCGCGTATATAACCTTTGTCGAGCAACTCCTGTACTTGACGCATAATCTCCTTCGTCTCCTCTGGATTGGTACGGTATGGCGCACGGTTTGGCAACGAAGCACCGGGAATTAAGTCAATCTGATGCTCAATCCCGCGAATAGGTGGTAATCCCGGTGGCACGTCTTGTGGAAAGACGTCAGCGAACTCCTGCAAAATGTTAGTGACCGCAGGAGGCAAAGAGGAAGGCACGTCCTCGAATGAAAATAACGCCTCTTTGCACACAAAAGCATAGCAAACATAATTGCTGAAATCTAGATCATCAATATCAGATTTGGTGGCAAGTAAGCATGCACTTTTCAATTTAATTTCAGAAGCAACACTAGATGGTTTATTATTAGGCTTCATTTGTTGCTCAAATTCTTTTGCCACAATCTGATTTTCACTCTTATTTTTCTCCTGTTTTGCTTTACTAGCTCTATTAATATCATCTTTCAAAATAGAATCAGGAGTCATAGGAAGCAAAGTAATATGTTTATCCTTATGAACAAGAGTATATTGATTGTTTCTACCATGGTGTACAGAATTTTTATGAAATTGCCATGGTCTACCAAGTAATAATGAACATGCTTGCATGGGTACCACATCACAATCAACATAATCAGCATATGTAGAGATACTAAAATGCACACGAACAGTACGTGTTACCTTAACCTTGCCGCTGTTGTTGAACCATTGGATATAGTAAGGATGTGGATGTGGTCTTGTGGTGAGAGATAGCTTCTCCACCATCTCCATGCTAGCCAAGTTGTTGCAGCTCCCTCCATCTATGATGACGCGAACAGAACGTTCCTTCACAACTCCCTTTGTATGGAACAAATTATGCCTCTGATTTTGCTCAGCTTGTGTGACCTGCACACTCAAAACACGTTGAGCAACTAAACATTCATACCTGTCAGCGTCTTCAGGAGCCATAATAAACATCAACGAATCTATCTCTCATGACAAGTTTTAAATCACCCCAAGTAGTAGGTATAAGATCAGGGTTTAACCGACAATATTCACTCCACCAAACTAAAGCAAAGCTACTGAAAGTACTAATCGCTGCTTGAAATTTTCCACGCTCATCAAAATTATGGGAAGCAAATATAGCATTAATTTTGTACTCCCATTCAATATATAAATCAGGTCTAAAACGACCAGTAAATGGTGGCATGGAAACATTAACCTGATTATGTGCATTCTCATGTTGTTGCTCCTCTTGTGACGGTTGTTGTATTTTCTTAGGTGGTGGCAAATCTCCCACGATCGATGAAGCCCAAGAACTAACAACTCAGGAACCTGCCATGATTAGTAGAAACAAAAAAAAAATCGAGAATAATGTTCCTATGAACTACTAGGATGTGGTGGTAAAGCGCTCACAGTAAAGCAAATATCAATATCTTACAAGTTCTGATGAGGACATCAATACCATTGTTACACCCACAGCCCCTGCTTCTATACATACTGGACCAATTACTAGAGCTCGCGCACGCCAATTAAAATATCAGGTACTTTCGTTTCTTGGTAATGATTCTAAAGTTCATGAGAATATGATGCTGCCTAAATTGGATACATTTGTTTTGCTTACAAATGAAGGGCCTAGCTTGGACAAGAAAGAGGAACCTTGGAGCAAGTTCAAGCATGGAGATGATGGCATGCACAAGGGGAACAAGAACGGAGTTACAAGTGATGATTTCAGGACTTTGAAGCCACCATAATGAGTGCAGGAAGCCTTGGATGAAATATACAAGATGTCACTTCATAAATTTCGTCCAGAGGCTATTATAGGTGCTGCGTCACCTTATTATTGGGCCAGGCCCATGTAATTTCGAAATACTTGAGTATAGGCTGTTTTTAGAGTCCGTATGTGTGGGGAAACAAGAGATAGGGTTGGTTTCGGACCCCTCCTTCAATATGAGGCAAGCATTCTTCCCACATTTTCTTGTTATTCTTCAAAACAGCCCTAAGCATAGTAGACAATGTTCTATTGACTACTTCAGTTTGTCCATCAGTTTGGGGGTGACATGTAGTACTAAAAAGCAGTTTAGTCCCCAACTTAGCCCATAAACATCTCCAAAAGTGGCTAAGAAATTTAGTATCACGATCTGAAACAATAGTATTTGGCACACCATGCAAGCGTATAATTTCACGAAAGAACAAATCAGCAACATTAACAGCATCATCGCTTTTATGACATGGTATAAAGTGTGCCATTTTCGAGAACCTATCCACGACAACAAATATGCTATCCCTCCCCTTCTTTGTTCGAGGTAAACCTAAAACAAAGTCCATAGATATATCCTCCCAAGGAACACTAGGTACAGGCAAAGGCATATATAAACCATGAGGATTGAGTCGTGACTTAGCTTTTTGACATGTAGTGCAGCGAGCAACAAAACGCTCAACATCCCGTCTCATCTTTGGCCAAAAGAAATGTGTAGCAAGTATATCCTACGTCTTCTTCACGCCAAAGTGTCCCATTAATCCTCCTCCATGCGCCTCCTGCAACAACAAAAGACGAACGGAGCTAGCTGGAATGCATAGCTTGTTAGCACGAAACACAAATCCATCGTTAACGACGAACTTGTTCCATGTTCTCCCTTCCTTACAATTCTGCAATACATCTTTAAATTCAGCATCATGCACATATTGATCTTTGATGGTCTCCAAACCAAATATTTTAAAGTCAAGTTGTGAAAGCATAGTATAACGACGAGACAATGCATCAGCAATAACATTTTCTTTACCCTTCTTGTGTTTAATGACATAAGGGAAAGTCTCAATAAATTCAACCCATTTAGCATGTCTACGGTTTAGTTTTGCTTGACTTTTAATGTGTTTCAAAGATTCATGATCAGAATGTATAACAAATTCTTTGGGCCATAAATAATGTTGCCATGTTTCTAAGGTCCGAACAAGAGCATATAATTCTTTATCATAAGTAGAATAGTTCAGACTAGGCCCACTCAATTTTTCTGAAAAGTATGCAACAGGTTTGCCATCTTGTAATAAAACACCTCCTAATCCAATTCCACTAGCATCACATTCAAGCTCAAAAGTCTTATTAAAATCAGGAAGTTGGAGTAAAGGAGCATGTGTCAACTTATCTTTCAATACCGTGAAGGCTTCTTCCTGTGAGGTACCCCAAACAAAAGGCACATCCTTCTTTGTAAGCTCATTGAGAGGTGCAGCAATGGTGCTGAAATCTCTCACAAAACGCCTATAGAAACCAGCGAGTCCAAGAAAGCTCCTCACTTGAGTGACCGTTTTGGGCTGTGGCCAACTCTCAATAGCTTCAATCTTGGCTTTATCAACTTCAATTCCCTGTGGAGTAACAACATAGCCAAGAAAAGATACTCGGTCGGTGCAAAAGGTGCACTTCCCAAGGTTACCAAACAAACGTGCATCACGTAAAGCAATAAAAACAGCACGTAAATGTTCCAAATGTTCCTCCAAAGATCTGCTATAAATCAGTATATCATCAAAATAGACTACCACAAATCGTCCAATGAAAGCACGTAAAACTTCGTTCATTAATCTCATGAAAGTACTAGGTGCATTAGTTAACCCAAAAGGCATGACTAACCACTCATATAATCCAAACTTTGTTTTAAATGCTGTTTTCCATTCATCCCCCAAACTGATGGACAAACTGAAGTAGTCAATAGAACATTGTCTACTATGCTTAGGGCTGTTTTGAAGAATAACAAGAAAATGTGGGAAGAATGCTTGCCTCATATTGAATTTGCTTATAATCGTTCATTGCATTCTACTACTAAGATGTGTCCTTTTGAAATTGTGTATGGTTTCCTTCCTCGTGCACCAATTGATTTGTTGCCTCTTCCATCTTCGGAGAAGGTTAATTTTGATGCTAAACAACGTGCTGAATTGATCTTAAAAATGCATGAGTTAACTAAGGAGAACATTGAGCGTATGAATGCTAAATATAAACTTGCTGGAGATAAGGGTAGAAAACATATTGTGTTTGCACCTGGAGATCTTGTTTGGTTACATTTGCGTAAGGATAGATTTCCTGATTTGCGCAAATCAAAGCTAATGCCACGTGCTGATGGTCCTTTTAAGGTGTTAGAGAAAATAAATGATAATGCATATAAACTTGAGCTGCCTGCAGATTTTGGGGTTAGTCCCACTTTTAACATTGCAGATCTGAAGCCTTATTTGGGTGAGGAAGATGAGCTTCCGTCGAGGACGACTTCATTTCAAGAAGGGGAGGATGATGAGGACATCAATACCATTGTTACACCCACAACCCCTGCTTCTATACATACTGGACCAATTACTAGAGCTCGCGCACGCCAATTAAAATATCAGGTACTTTCGTTTCTTGGTAATGATTCTAAAGTTCATGAGAATACGATGCTGCCTAAATAGGATACATTTGTTTTGCTTACAAATGAAGGGCCTAGCTTGGACAAGAAAGAGGAACCTTGGAGCAAGTTCAAGCATGGAGATGATGGCATGCACAAGGGGAACAAGAACGGAGTTACAAGTGATGATTTCAGGACTTTGAAGCCACCATAATGAGTGCAGGAAGCCTTGGACGAAATATACAAGATGTCACTTCATAAATTTCGTCCAGAGGTTATTATAGGTGATGCGTCACCTTATTATTGGGCCAGGCCCATGTAATTTCGAAATACTTGAGTATAGGCTGTTTTTAGAGTCCGTATGTGTGGGGAAACAAGAGATAGGGTTGGTTTCGGACCCCTCCTTCAAGGGCCACGAAATCCCCTCCTCTTCCTCCATATATACAGCCCTTAGGGCACCGTTTAGACTTTGGGTTTTGTTTAGATTAAAAGTTCGCCATAGCTGCAACTTCGCATACTTCGTTTGTGTTCAACGACCAGACCAAGACGTCACAGAACCCCACCTCGATCAATAAAGCTTTCATCTTATATTCGCAATATCCAGATTGCAAATCTTAGTTTCTTGCTTGTTCTTCGTTTGCTTGCAGGAGATAGACCCTCGGGGTCAGGTTGATTGTGCTCCGGCGTGGTCAATAACCTCTCGGAGTTGGTTTAGCGATTGCTAAGGCGCGACGTCCTCGCACGTTCGTAGTCGGATCGTCAAAGTCTACTCCACCAAAAACGATAGATATCATCTCATCGAAAGATCGGGACACCCTCGCCTCTATCAACACCACCTGGCAATCGCTCTGTCCAAGCTCTTAGAGTTTTGACTACAAAGGTTGCCGATCACCACCTGCTGCTGGGTAAGAACTGGATCACAAGCCGACGAGATTGACTGGGAGAACATGACGAACAAGGAGTTGCATGATAAATTTCAGCAAATGATGAGTGGCCAGGTGGGAGATGTGCTAAACAGATTTGAAGAGGCCATGGAGAAGATAGATGGCATGGAGAAGTCGTTCGAGACAAAGCTGGATAACAAGTTTAATGAATTGCTCACGCGTCTTCCCCAACCACCACCGGCTGCACCTGTCGCACCTCTGCAACGACAACAACAACGCCCCCTTCCAAATCAGTTCGGACGAGCGAAGCGTGTTCCTCTTGAGGATGGCCAAACTTCTGGTGCTGCTGTACCTACTGTTGATGCTTCTTTGGCGTCTGCTCCTGCTGCTGCTGGTGCCGAGGAGGAGGATGATTACGCGGGCGATTATGAGGATGAGGTTGATCAAAATCATAACTACGTGCAACCACCAGCACCAGGTCGTCCACATGCAAATAATCGCAATGGTAGGTCTGCACCACCACTTCAGGTACGAGATCATGACCATCTTCCTAAATTAAAATTGAATATTCCACCATTCGAGGGTAGATATGTTCCTGATATATATCTTACTTGGGAGTTAGAAACTGAACAACGTTTTACATGTTTACAATATCCCGAGGAACGACGTGTTGCTGCTGCTGTTTGTGCTTTCACTAGTTTTGCATGTGTATGGTGGTCTGAACATTGTAGATTATATCCTATTCCAGCTACGTGGGCTGCTTTGAAAACTGCTATGCGTACTCGTTGGGAAAACAACATTTAAAACAAAGTTTGGATTATATGAGTGGTTAGTCATGCCTTTTGGGTTAACTAATGCACCTAGTACTTTCATGAGATTAATGAACGAAGTTTTACGTGCTTTCATTGGACGATTTGTGGTAGTCTATTTTGATGATATACTGATTTATAGCAGATCTTTGGAGGAACATTTGGAACATTTACGTGCTGTTTTTATTGCTTTACGTGATGCACGTTTGTTTGGTAACCTTGGGAAGTGCACCTTTTGCACCGACCGAGTATCTTTTCTTGGCTATGTTGTTACTCCACAGGGAATTGAAGTTGATAAAGCCAAGATTGAAGCTATTGAGAGTTGGCCACAGCCCAAAACGGTCACTCAAGTGAGGAGTTTTCTTGGACTCGCTGGTTTCTATAGGCGTTTTGTGAGAGATTTCAGCACCATTGCTTCACCTCTCAATGAGCTTACAAAGAAGGATGTGCCTTTTGTTTGGGGTACCTCACAGGAAGAAGCCTTCACGGTATTGAAAGATAAGTTGACACATGCTCCTTTACTCCAACTTCCTGATTTTAATAAGACTTTTGAGCTTGAATGTGATGCTAGTGGAATTGGATTAGGAGGTGTTTTATTACAAGATGGCAAACCTGTTGCATACTTTTCTGAAAAATTGAGTGGGCCTAGTCTGAACTATTCTACTTATGATAAAGAATTATATGCTCTTGTTCGGACCTTAGAAACATGGCAACATTATTTATGGCCCAAAGAATTTGTTATACATTCTGATCATGAATCTTTGAAAAACATTAAAAGTCAAGCAAAACTGAACCGTAGACATGCTAAATGGGTTGAATTTATTGAGACTTTCCCTTATGTCATTAAACACAAGAAGGGTAAAGAAAATGTTATTGCTGATGCATTGTCTCGTCGTTATACTATGCTTTCACAACTTGACTTTAAAATATTTGGTTTGGAGACCATCAAAGATCAATATGTGCATGATGCTGAATTTAAAGATGTATTGCAGAATTGTAAGGAAGGGAGAACATGGAACAAGTTCGTCGTTAACGATGGATTTGTGTTTCGTGCTAACAAGCTATGCATTCCAGCTAGCTCCGTTCGTCTTTTGTTGTTGCAGGAGGCGCATGGAGGAGGATTAATGGGACACTTTGGCGTGAAGAAGACGGAGGATATACTTGCTACACATTTCTTTTGGCCAAAGATGAGACGGGATGTTGAGCGTTTTGTTGATCGCTGCACTACATGTCAAAAAGCTAAGTCACGACTCAATCCTCATGGTTTATATATGCCTTTGCCTGTACCTAGTGTTCCTTGGGAGGATATATCTATGGACTTTGTTTTAGGTTTACCTCGAACAAAGAAGGGGAGGGATAGCATATTTGTTGTCGTGGATAGGTTCTCGAAAATGGCACACTTTATACCATGTCATAAAAGCGATGATGCTGTTAATGTTGCTGATTTGTTCTTTCGTGAAATTATACGCTTGCATGGTGTGCCAAATACTATTGTTTCAGATCGTGATACTAAATTTCTTAGCCACTTTTGGAGATGTTTATGGGCTAAGTTGGGGACTAAACTGCTTTTTAGTACTACATGTCACCCCCAAACTGATGGACAAACTGAAGTAGTCAATAGAACATTGTCTACTATGCTTAGGGCTGTTTTGAAGAATAACAAGAAAATGTGGGAAGAATGCTTGCCTCATATTGAAGGAGGGGTCCGAAACCAACCCTATCTCTTGTTTCCCCACACATACGGACTCTAAAAACAGCCTATACTCAAGTATTTCGAAATTACATGGGCCTGGCCCAATAATAAGGTGACGCAGCACCTATAATAGCCTCTGGACGAAATTTATGAAGTGACATCTTGTATATTTCATCCAAGGCTTCCTGCACTCATTATGGTGGCTTCAAAGTCCTGAAATCATCACTTGTAACTCCGTTCTTGTTCCCCTTGTGCATGCCATCATCTCCATGCTTGAACTTGCTCCAAGGTTCCTCTTTCTTGTCCAAGCTAGGCCCTTCATTTGTAAGCAA
The DNA here is from genome assembly GCA_011799875.1 of Thinopyrum elongatum. Lineage (NCBI taxonomy): Eukaryota > Viridiplantae > Streptophyta > Magnoliopsida > Poales > Poaceae > Thinopyrum > Thinopyrum elongatum. Next base: position 419,927 of record JAAAXO010000614.1, on the reverse strand, counting down.
AACAAATGTATCCAATTTAGGCAGCATCATATTCTCATGAACTTTAGAATCATTACCAAGAAACGAAAGTACCTGATATTTTAATTGGCGTGCGCGAGCTCTAGTAATTGGTCCAGTATGTATAGAAGCAGGGGCTGTGGGTGTAACAATGGTATGGATGTCCTCATCACATATTAGCTTTTCTCTTTTTCTTTTCTTTTCTTTTCCGTTTGCAAAATGTTTGAGCACCAAATGAATTTTGTTCAAAGTGTGACCTAGTCCATAATTAGCAGTACAATGTACCCTACCACCAAAAACTAGTTTGGGTAAATCATCATTTCATATTTGACTTAGATTAATTAAAAGGTTATTAAATATTATTCTCAGCCACTGTTAGAGGAGGTTTGGGTTACCTAATTAATTTAATAAATGTTGGTTACAATTTTAGAACTGTCTGTGGAATATTTGCCATTTAATGAACATTTTAGTTACTGATTTGAACAAATTTTATTTTCCACTTTGAATTCATTTGAAGTTTGAATTTGGAGTCTGAAATGCAATATGATGATTAGGCACTGATAATCATGATGACATGGCATAATCAAAAGGGGATTACTGTTATCAACCACTGGGGGTGTTACAAGTCTCCTCCACTAACAAGAATTCTCGTCCCGAGAATTAAGAGGTAGAAAGAAAAAGTTCGGGGTATTCCGCACGAAGATTATCCTCGCGTTCCCAAGTGGCTTCATCTTCAGTATGATTTGACCACTGCACTTTGAGGAACTTGGTAACCTTCTGACGGGTCTGACGTTCAGCTTCATCGAGAATGCGGATCGGATGCTCCTTATAAGATAGGTTATCTTGCAATTCGAGCATCTCGTGATCCACTGCTCGGTGCGGAGATTCCTTAAAACATTTACGAAGTTGTGACACATGGAAGACGTCGTGGATATGAGAGAATTGCGGCGGCAAATCCAATTTATACGCCACCTGACCACATCTTGCAATTATGCGGAAAGGACCAATGTAGCGTGGAGCTAGCTTGCCCTTGATTCCAAAACGGTGAGTGCCCTTCATAGGAGTGACACGCAGATAAGCTTGATCACCAGGTTGATAAGTCAAACCCCATCTTTTGCGATCATAGTTGCTCTTCTGGCGGTCCTGAGCCGCCTTGAGATTTTCCCGGACAATACGGACTTGTTCTTCGGCGTGTTGAATAATATCCGGACCCACGAGTGGTCGTTCCCCAGTTTCTGACCAATTCAGAGGGGTTCGACACTTACGTCCATAGAGTACTTCGAAGGGGGCCATTTTCAAACTGGCTTGATAGCTGTTGTTATAAGAGAACTCGGCATACGGGAGAGATTCTTCCCACTTCTTGCCGAATGAAATAACACAAGCCCGAAGCATGTCTTCAAGCACTTGGTTGACTCGCTCGACTTGGCCTTGGGATTGGGGGTGATAAGCTGAACTCCAGGTAATATGAGTTCCTATAGCTGTTTGGAAACTTTCCCAGAATTTGGAAGTGAAAAGGCCGCCACGGTCCGAACTGATCTCCTTCGGAATACCGTGGAGTGATACAATTCTAGAGATATACAACTCTGCTAACTAGCTAGCAGTGATAGTTTCTTTGACGGGCAGAAAGTGTGCAACTTTAGAAAGTTGGTCGACGACGACAAGAATAGCATCGTGACCCTTCTGTGACCTGGGAAGTCCTGTAATGAAATCCATCTGAACCTTATCCCATTTCCATAAAGGAATAGGTAACGGTTGCAGAATTCCAGCTGGCTTCTGATGTTCTGCTTTAACGTGACGACACACATCACATTTAGCAACATAACGAGCAATGTCCTGCTTCATTCTAGACCACCAGTACATTTGCCGGAGGTCACGATACATCTTGGTGCTACCCGGATGAATAGACAGCGGGGTATCATGTGCCTCCTTCATGACCTTGTCAGTCATGAGTTCGAAGCGAGGTACCACAATGCGGTTTCTGAAATACAAGGTTCCATCTTCAGACAGCGAGAAATCCCTGTACTTTTGAAGGTGAAGATCTTTCTTCATGAGATCAATTTCAGCATCTTTAGCTTGCGCATTCTTAACAGCTTTCTCGAGATCTGGTTGTATCACAAGGTTATTAAGAGAACCCTGTGGGACAATACGGAGATTCAGCTTGCACAGTTCTTCAAAAAGACGAGGTTGAGCTCGCCTAACCATGAGGTTGTCGCAAAAGGACTTGCGGCTTAAGGCATCAGCCATCACGTTAGCCTTGCCAGGGGTATAAGAAATACCCAAATCATAGTCCGCAATGGCCTCCATCCGTCTTTGCTGACGGAGGTTTAGAGATGGCTGAGTGAACAAGTACTTCAGACTTTTATGATCCGTGTAGATCTCGCAACGATTACCTAGGAGGTAATGTCGCCACAACTGCAGTGCATAGATGACAGCAGCTAGTTCTAGATCATGTACCGGATAATTCTCTTAATGCGGGCGCAACTGTCGAGAGCCATAAGCAATCACTTTACGCTCTTGCATTAGGACACAGCCTAATCCTTCACGGGATGCGTCACAATAAATCACGAAGTCTTTGCGTGAATCTGGTGGAGCAAGTACTGGGGCAGATGTCAGCTTGTCTTTGAGTGCTTGAAAACTTTCCTGGCATTTTTCGGTCCATTCGAACTTAACGCCTTTGTGAAGCAGATCAGTCAAAGGCTTAGCAATCTTTGAAAAATTCTCAACAAAACGACGGCAATAACTTGCAAGGCCAAGAAAACTTCTGACTTGCTTGACATTCTTCGGAGGAGTCCAGTCAAGAATAGCCTGAACTCGTTCTGGGTTAACAACAATTCCATCCTTGGAAATCACATGACCAAGGTAGGTTACTTCAGAAAGCCAGAATTCACATTTGGAGTATTTGGCATACAACTGGTGTTCTCGGAGCCTTTCCAGTACAAGACAGAGGTGTTCGGCATGTTCTTCCTTATTCTTCGAATATACCAGAATATCATCTAGATAAACCACGACGAACTTGTCGAGGTAATCCATGAAGATATAATTCATCAGACGGGAGAATGTGGCTGGAGCATTTGTTAAGCCAAATGACATGACAGTGTACTCATAGGAGCCATAACGAGTAACAAATGCAGTCTTGGGAATATCCTCTTCACGAACACGGATCTGATGATAACCCAACCTCAAATCAAGTTTAGAGAATACCGATGATCCAGCAAGTTGATCATACAAATCATTGATCTGAGGAAGCGGATATTTGTTCTGGATTGTTGCTTGGTTAATGGGCCGATAATCCTGAACCAATCGGTTAGTTCCATCCTTCTTCTTAACGAAGAGTGAAGGTGCTCCCCAAGCAGAGGAACTGGGGCGGATGAAACCTTTCTTAAGTGACGTGTCGATTTCTTCCTTAAGCTCGAGAAGATGATGCGGAGGCATCTTATAAGGACGCTTCGCAATAGGAGTTGTGCCAGGTTTCAAGTCGATGACGAACTCAACAGCTCTAGCAGGGGGTATTCCTGGAAGTTCTTCTGGAAAGACGTCTTGAAAATCACGAACAACTGGAACGTTCTCGATGCCTTCAAGAGGTGAAGCATTCAATGCATTTAGGACATAAATCTGAGCTTCGGCGTCCTGAACTGTTCGAGCTGAGTATCTGACTGTCTGGCCAGAAGGATGTGTGAGGTGGACTATTTCAGTGGCACAGTCAAGCAAAGCTTTATGAGGCTTCAACCAGTCCATACCCAGAATAATGTCTATGTTGGAGGTCTTGAGAGCAATGAGAGAAACGGGGAACATCAATCCTCCGATCACAATGTGGTTACCGTGGCTTACCATGGTAGTTTGCCAATTAGCCCCAGGTGACTGGATTACTAATGGGGTGGACATCTTCTATAAAAGTATATCATGGCTTCGCGCAAAACTTTCGGACATGAAGGAGTGCGATGCTCCAGAATCAAAGAGGACTGAAGCTGGGATTGAATTCACTAGAAGGGTGCCCATCACAATCTTGGGGTCCTGTCGAGCTTCTTCAATGTTGACTTGGTTGACATGAACAAGTTGACTAGCAGGTAGTCTGGTTACAATGTTCCTAGCAGGATGTTTTTGACGGCTCTTCCTGCAAGCAGCAGAAGGACGTGATGCGTGTTGAGGCTGACTCTGACAGCAGTTGATAGTACGGTGCCCTGGCTGTCCACACTGGTGGCACAGACCATCATTATGGGGAGAAACACCAACATTGGGCTGTCCACTTGAAATGTTCAGTTGCCTTGGTGGTGGAGGCAGACGAGGTGCAGCATATGATGGCCTTGGTGTTGGAGCAGGTCGATGATGAATATTGTGTGGGATCCAGACTCGACATTTCTGAGTAGGTCGACCGGAAGACGAGCCGACATCTCGAGTACGCTTGAGCGACTCCTGGTACTCAGTCAGAGCTGTTTCAACTTGGAAAGATTTGTTGACAAGCGTTGCGAAGTCTGTGAAATCATGGACAGCAAGTGCAAGTTTTATATCAGTACGTAGTCCATCACGGAATTTCTCCTGCTTGCGAGTGTCAGTGTCGATGTCATCTTTAGCATAGCGGGATAGTTCGAGAAATTTCCTCTGATATTCATCCACAGTCATTTTGCCCTGAGAGAGTTGGCGGAACTCCTGCCTCTTCTGGTCCATCAGGCCTTGAGGAATGTACCGTGCACGAAAAGCTGACTGAAATTCCTGCCAAGTGGTTACAGTTTCAGCAGGCAACATACCCTTGTGGCTTTCCCACCATTGAGCAGCTGATCCCCTCAGGTGATACGTCGCATAGGTGATGTAACTGTCAGGGATAACATTGGCCGACTTCATCTGGAAGGCAATGTCACGGAGCCAATCATCAGCATCCATTGGATCAGTCGAGCTGCGAAAAGTGGACGGATTGAGGCGCACGAATTCCGGCAGAGTTATTGGTGTAGGCTGTTGATGAGCATTCTGGTTTGGGAACTGAGCCAATATCCCGGTCATAACCTGACGGTTCAGTTCAAATTGCTGCATCATTGCGGCAATATAAGGTGGAGGTGGAGGATCGTCCGCCATCCTGCCAAATCAACAAGGGCAGTTTAGCAAGAAGAGCTGCAGGTGTATCGAATGATTCATGAAGTAACACGCACAACAGAAGGAGGTGCAGTAGACACTTCATCATATTTGCACCAGACATTCGAATCCACACATAGCCTCGATTACAATCCGGCAATACGACAGCTGAAAGGGGAAGGCTAGACAACTAGGCGGCGCGCAGGCACGCGGCAAGGAAGTACACAACGAGACATAGCAAAGGCTACATCAACGTCGGAGAAAACTATTGGAGCGAGGAATCTGCAAGTGACAAAACAGGGTGCCCTCGATAAGAGGATCCTGCGAACAGAACCTGGCCCGCAATCTTGAAGGAAGGGGGGAAATTTTCAGAACACCGGGTGGATGTGATCACGAGAACCTAACGTGATAGAGGCGAGGGTGTCCCGATCTTTCGATGAGATGATAGCTATCGTTTTTGGTGGAGTAGACTTTGATGATCCGACTACGAACGTGCGAGGACGTCGCGCCTTAGCAATCGCTAAACCAACTCCGAGAGGTTATTGACCACGCCGGAGCACAATCAACCTGACCACGAGGGTCTATCTCCTGCAAGCAAATGAAGAACAAGCAAGAAACTAAGATTTGCAATCTGGATATCGCGAATATAAGATGAAAGCTTTATTGATCAAGGTGGGGTTCTGTGACGTCTTGGTCTGGTCGTTGAACACAAACGAAGTACGTGAAGTTGCAGCTATGGCGAACTTTTAATCTAAACAAAACCCAAAGTCTAAACGGTGCCCTAAGGGCTGTATATATGGAGGAAGAGGAGGGGATTTCGTGGCCCTTGAAGGAGGGGTCCGAAACCAACCCTATCTCTTGTTTCCCCACACATACGGACTCTAAAAACAGCCTATACTCAAGTATTTCGAAATTACATGGGCCTGGCCCAATAATAAGGTGACGCAGCACCTATAATAGCCTCTGGATGAAATTTATGAAGTGGCATCTTGTATATTTCGTCGAAGGCTTCCTGCACTCATTATGGTGGCTTCAAAGTCCTGAAATCATCACTTGTAACTCCGTTCTTGTTCCCCTTGCGCATGCCATCATCTCCATGCTTGAACTTGCTCCAAGGTTCGTCTTTCTTGTCCAAGCTAGGCCCTTCATTTGTAAGCAAAACAAATGTATCCAATTTAGGCAGCATCATATTCTCATGAACATTAGAATCATTACCAAGAAACGAAAGTACCTGATAATTTAATTGGCGTGCGCGAGCTCTAGTAATTGGTCCAGTATGTATAGCAGCAGGGGCTGTGGGTGTAACAATGGTATTGATGTCCTCATCATAATGTTGGAGTTAGTAAAATTTTAACCCGAATAGAAGAGAGAACAGAGTCCCAGAGTAAAGGTCGAGGAGTAAAAGATCCTAATACCACCCATTTGGCGACGTGGGCCTGTAAGCCACACAGCCATGTTAGTAAAACGGTTGTTGGACCACTAGACTCAACTTCAGCCAAGGAGTTGGAAAGGGGGTTCCTACAGGCAGTCGGCTCTGATACCAACTTGTGACACCCGCGGCTCAATCGTGCACTAATCATACACGCAAATGCACATGATCAAGCCTAAGGACTCACGGGAAGATATCACAACACAACTCTAAAACATAAATAAAGTCATACAAGCTTTATATTACAAGCCAGGGGCCTCGAGGGCTCGAATACATAAGCTTGCGTACAAGTGTCAGCGAAAGCATCAGATATCTGAGTACAGATATGAAACAGAAACAGAAAGGCCTTTAGAAAGGCGGGGCAAAATAAAACACTACGATCGAAAGGCGTAGGCCTCCTGCCTGGGACCCTCCGATCCTACTCCTGGTCGTCAGTCAACTCGTAGTAGTATCCATCCGCGGGGTAGTAGTAGTAATAGTCGATCGACGGGGCATCTGTCTCAGGGGGCTCCGTCCTCTGGTCACGACAAACTGATAAGGGGAGAAAAGGAAAACAAAGCAACCGTGAGTACTCATAAGTACTCAGCAAACAAGGATCTACACTACATATGCAACATTTTCAAAGAGAAGGCTGTATATGTGGACTGGGCTGCAGAAATGTCAGAATAGAGAGAAGGCCTAGTCCTATCGAAGACTAGCATCTTCAGAGGTCTTGCAGCATTAGAAGAGTGTAGACAGTACCATATAATGTAGCAGTATCATTAAGTCTCAACCTCACCCAGAGATCCTTTCTCGACTCCCTGCGAGAAAGCAATCCCAGAGCCATACAGTCATCAACCTCGTCCGGAGATCCCTTCTTGACTCCCTGCGAGAAGCAATCCCAGAGCCATAGTATCCAAGTATCCAGTTCTAATTGTATCAATCAGGATACAACTCCGAGTGTCCGTTACCGTAGGACAGGATATCGATAGAAGTTTTCTTCCCTGCAGGGGTGCACCAACTTACCCACCACGCTCGCTCAACTCCGGCCGGACACACTTTCCTGGGTCATGCCCGGCCTCGGCCAAACGACACACCGCAGCCCTACCTAGAGCTCAGCGGAGAGGTCCCCGCTGGTTTACATCCTAAGCGCAAGGGGGTCTTGGGCCATCGCCCCTCGCCCTCTGGGTCATTGCGCACATGGCTCAGATCCAAGCACCACCTCTGTCGTGAATGGCGCCAATCACTCCATGCCGCACTGCTGAACTGGACGTCTGACAGAGCTTTCGGCTGATGCATACGATGCAGAACGCCCATACTATGCCCACGTGGTGGTTAGTGCTATCGGGCCAGAGGGCCACTCAGATCAAATATCCAAATCGTTAGTACCTTGGGGGTTGCGGTAACGAGCAGAGACTCACGAAAGATGTGACCCCGTTGCCCCGTCTCGAGGACTTGCGGCAAGGGCCAAGAATGCCCGGCCACGCCTCGTATTCTCACTCGGGCACCACACAGGCACCCGTCTTCACAACACTCGCCTCTCAGGCGCTCGCGGGTACCCCTCAGGGTCGACCCACCTATCCAAGTAACAGTGTAAAGTCCAATTATCCGTGTGTCTATAACATCAGGGGAATCCGAGGTATCACCCTCATTGAATTCCCACTCGATGTATCCGTCAAGGTGAACTCGGAGGAATCACCCTCGATGGGTTCACACTTGATGTGTTGCACGACAGCGTCGTTATCGGAAGTGGTGAAGGAGGAATCACCCTCGATGACCACGACCAAATAGCTATTCTACAGAGTTAACATCAGAAGTGCTACAAGAGGTTTCACCCTCGGCACTTGATAGTAACGCTGCAGTGTCGTTACAACTAAGGGGGGGTGATGTGCGGTGCCGGGGTCTGGTCTTCAATCCCCTTGATCGGGTCTTCGGATAATCCAGCGGGGCAATCGGGATAAGTGGGGTCACTGATAGGTCTCTACCCAGCCTATACTAAGCAGTTTAGGATATGCAGGTAATTATCAACAGCAGGTTACAATAAACAGGCTATGCATCAGAATAGGTAAAGCAGCAGCAGCAGCAATTCTAATGCAAGCATGAGAAATAGAATGGGCGATATCGGTATGCTCAAGGGGGAAGGGGCTTGCCTGGTTGCTCGGCGGCAAGGGCAAAGTCGTCAACGGTGGCGTCGGTCTTCAGGACATCGTCAGCGGTCTCGGGGTCTAGCGAATAGGAAGAGGGGGGAAGAAACAGTAAATACTAGCAAATAGATGCATGACAATACGATACACGGTGCTAGGGGTGACCTATCGTAGTGCTACACGACATAGGTGAAGGGGGAATAACATCCGGGAAAGTTTTCCCGAAGTTGCATTTTCGGACAGGCGATCCGGAGGGGGAATGTCCCATGTTCAGGTAGTTAGAGACGTGTGACGGACGAACGGACCGCGTATTCGGATTCGTCTCGTCGTTCTGAGCAACTTTCATGTAGAAAGTATTTTCATCCGAGTTACGGATTAAAAGATATGATTTTCTAAAATTTTATTCATTTTCTGAATTATTTAAATTACTAAATACGAATTATCCAGAATAGTAGCAGCTGACATCACCATGACATCAGCGGGTCAAACCAGCTGACCAGAGTCAACTCTGACAGGTGGGGCCCACATGTCATTCACAGTACTAATTAACAGAGGATTAAACTTAGCTAATTAACCTAATTAGCTTGTGGGGCCCACTGTCAGTGTCAGATTTAGTTAACTAATTAGCTTAATCAGTATTAATAGGTTAATTAGTGTTTTATTTATTTATTTTAACAGTTTAAAATCGCGGGGCCCGCATGTCAGTGACAGAGCCGCCCAGTCAGCAGGGTTGACTGGGTCAAAGGGGCCAGCGGGGCCCAGGTTCAGTGGCTGAGCGTGGGGCCCGGGGCTGCCATGTGGGCGCCCGGTCAGCGCCGGCCGCCGGAGCTACTCCGGCGAGCCCGAACGACGGCGTCTACTCTGGTGAGCTCGGGATTGAGCTATGGTGCACGGTTTCGGGCGTGGCCGGGCGCGTTGGATCAGCCGCAGCGCGGCGCGTCCATTGGTGGTGGTGGCGCGGCTGGGGACGGCGCGTAGCGACGGCGGCGAGCACGCCGGCGGTGGCCGGACTCAGGTGGCGATGGCAAACGGCGATGCGGTGCGGTAGCAAGCGAACTAAAAGGCTAGATCGACCCTGCGCAACGCGGCGAGCAAAATGGGCCGCAGCACGGGGCCCAAGGGTCGCCGTGGCTACGCCGGCGACGAGCTCGCGCGGTGGCGGGATCGGGCACAACGGGGACGGTGGCTAGGGTTCGACCGAGAGGGAGAGAGGAGAGGGGAGAGGTAGGGGTGCTCACAGGGAGCCTGCAGGTGTGCGTAATGGGCTCGGGGAAGGCTTGTGGTTGCCGGAATCGATGACGGAGGTCGGCGGGGCAGAGGAGGAAGACGGGGTCGTTGGCGTTGAAGCAGGGGCTCCCGGCTCGGGTGACTCATCGGAGAGGAAGAGGAGGCCAAGGCGGTCTTCTCTGGCATAGAGGCGAGGCGAGCACGGTGGCCGCGTGTGCTACGACGGCGGCGCCATGGCTGCGTCGGTGAGGTGGGGAACGAGAGGGAGAGCGAGAGAGAGTGAGCGAGGGAGAGCCAGGAGGGCGCGGGAGCTGCTCTTATCCCTCACGCGTGCGCGGCGACGCGCTGTCGAGCCAGCGAGCAGGGGGGGCCGGGGCGCGGCATGCGCGCGCACTAGGTGCTCGACAGCGAGCCCTGGCATGAGCAGTGGAAGGGGACGGGGTGGCTGGGCCGCCACTGTAGCTGGTGGGCTCAAGTGCATAGTAGCTTTTCTCTTTTTCTTTTCTTTTCTTTTTCGTTTGCAAAATGTTTGAGCACCAAATGAATTTTGTTCAAAGTGTGACCTAGTCCATAATTAGCAGTACAATGTACCCTACCACCAAAAACTAGTTTGGGTAAATCATCATTTCATATTTGACTTAGATTAATTAAAAGGTTATTAAATATTATTCTCAGCCACTGTTAGAGGAGGTTTGGGTTACCTAATTAATTTAATAAATGTTGGTTACAATTTTAGAACTATCTGTGGAATATTTGCCATTTAATGAACATTTTAGTTACTGATTTGAACAACTTTTATTTTCCACTTTGAATTCATTTGTAGTTTGAATTTGGAGTCTGAAATGCAATATGATGATTAGGCACTGATAATCATGATGACATGGCATAATCAAAAGGGGATTACTGTAGTCAACCACTCGGGGTGTTACACTCCTCCTCCTCCTCTTCTTCTTCTTCTTCTTCTTCTTCTTCTTCTTCTTCTTCTTCTTCTTCTTCTTCTTCTTCTTCTTCTTCTTCTTTTCTTAAAACTAAACTAAAACTAAAACTAAACTAAAATAAACTAAACTAAACATAAACCTAAAACTAAACTAAAGTAAACATAAACCTAAAAGTAAAAGTAAGAGAAAAACAGAAAAAACAGAAAAAAAAAAGGGTGAGGAGCTCACCGCAGGGGAGGAGGGGGCGTCTCGGTGGAGTAGGTCCGCTGCAGGGAGGGGGCGGCGCCGTGGCCTGCCTCACGGCGGCGCTCGGGCGGCCACCGCAGGGGAGGGGGCGGGGCGGCCTAGGCAGGGCGGTGGGACGGCCGCGGGGCAGCGGGGCGACGTGGCCGGGGCGGCGGGACGGCTGGCGCAGGGGAGAGGGGCGGGGCGGCGGGGGCGCGGTGGGGGTCGGGGGCGCGGTGGCCGGCTGCGGTTAATTGGGGTCGGGTGCGGGGGGTCGGGTCGGGGAGGGAGAGAGAGAGAGAGAAGAGAGAGAAAGGAGGGGGCGGGACGGTCGTTAGATAGTCAATTCTTTGCCGTCTGCCAGCAGACGGCAAAGATTCTTTGCCGTCTGCTGGCGGACGGCAATGAGGTGGGCCGTTAGGGTTTAGGCTTCCACTGGACCCCACCCACCTCTTTGCCGTCTGCTAGCGGACGGCAAATATTCTTTGCCGTCAACTGGCGGACGGCAAAGAACTGGCTGATGGCAACTAGGCTCTTTGCCGTCCGTTTTTTATAAACAGACGGCAACGGCATTCTTTGTCGTCCGCTAGCTGACGGCAAAGAGCTGACTGATGGCAAATTCTCTGTTTCCAGTAGTGTTGTGCATTGGATGTAGCTAATATTCGAGTATGTTTTGTGAATGGATCAATTATTGAGCATGATGGGCTAGGGATAACTCTTTTTAGTGTTGATATTTTGAAAGACATGGTTGATTGTTGATATGCTTGTGTATTGAATCTTCTTGTCAAATTATAGACTATTGCTTTGAATCATTCAAGTCCAAATGTCCATGCTACAAAAGAAAGAGTATATGATGAATATGATAGTTAGAATTCCACAACAAAAACTCCGTTTTCAATTGCTACTTTGTCATGATGAGTTTTATGAGAAAGAGTTGCTATTATGATGCTAGGAAAAGTGATTGAAATTATCATTGATCAAACTTATGCACTTTGCTAGCATTCACACTTCATAAATTATTTCTGTTACATTTACCTACTCGAGGATGAGTAGGAATTAAGCATGGGGATGCTGATACGTCTCCAACGTATCTATAATTTATGAAGTATTTATGCCATGTTTACAACAATTTTATATGGTTTTGGTATAATTTGCATGGAACTAACCCGTACTGATGCTGTTTTCAGCAGAACTACCGTGGTGTTGTTTTTTATGCAGAAATGAAAGTTCTCCAAATGAGCTGAAACTTTTTGACGATATTTTTTGAACAAAAGAGACCCCCGAAGCTTCGTTGGAGGGCCAAAAGAGCCACGAGGAGGGCACAACCCACCACGGCGCGCCAGAGGGGCCTGGCATGCCCCGGTGGGTTGTGCTCACCTCGTGGCCCATCTTCGTGTGAAACCGACGCCAAAAAATCCTATAAATAGAGAAACCATCGGAAATAACCCTAGATCAGAAGTTCCGCCGCCGCAAGCCTCTGTAGCCACGAAAAACCAATCTAGACCCTGTTCCGGCACCTTGCCGGAGGGGGAAATCATCACCGGTGGCCATCTTTATCATCCCGGCGGCCACCATGATGAGGAGGGAGTAGTCCACCCTCGGGGTTGAGGGTTTGTACCAGTAGCTATGTGTTTAATCTCTCTCTCGTGTTCTTGAGATGGCACGATCTTGATGTATCGCAGGCTTTGTTAATATAGTTGGATCATATGGTGTTTTCCCCTCTCTATCTTGTTGTGATGAATTGAGTTTACCTTTGAGATTTCACTTTTATCGGATTGAGTACTTTGTTGGATTTGAGAGCACTTGATCTATGTCTTGGCACTCAACTCGCGGATTCCTGAGGTGACATTGAGGTAATCTATGCATAGGGGTTGATGCACATTTTCGTCCTTGTTTCTCCAGTAGAAATCTTGGGGCACTCCTTGAATTTCTTTGTGTTGGATTGAGTTTATGAATCTGAAATTGTTTGATACATATCGCATAATCAACTCACGGATACTCATGGTGACATTGGAGTATCTAGGTGACATTAGAGTTGGTTGATGTGTATCATATGGTGTTATTTTAGTACGTACTCTTGGTTAGATTGATCGGAAAGCATAGCTTGGTGTTATTTTAGTACGAACTCTAGGATAGATTGATCGGAAAGAATAGCTTTGAGGTGGTTTTGTACCCTACAAACAATTTCTTCTTATGTTCTCTGCTAGATAGGAACTTTGGAGTGATTCTTCATCGCACGTTGAGGGATGGTTATATGATCCAATTATATTAGCACTGTTGAGAGATTGCACTAGCAAAAGTACGGACCCTAGTCCTCATTTTCAAGCATTGCAATACCGTTTGTGCTCCATTTTATCACTTGCCAACTTGCTGTTTTTTATTGTTCCTATCACAAAAATCAATATCTACTATCATTACTACTCTTTTATCACCATCTCTTCACCGAACTAGTGCACCTATACAATTTACCATTGTATTTGGTGTGTTGGGGACACAAGAGACTTTTTATTATTTGGTTGCAGGGTTGTTTGAGAGAGACCATCTTCATCCAACGCCTCCCACGGATTGATAAACCTTAGGTCATCCACTTGAGGGAAAATTGCTACTGTCCTACAAAACTCTGCGCTTGGAGGCCCAACACGAGTCTACACGAATAAGTTGTGTAGTAGACATCAGAAGCCTCCAGTGAAAACTATGCCCCCCAGGTCTATCTTTATCATATATAAAATCCTAAAAATACCTTTCTCAATTTTTGTTTATTTATTTTATTTTGTATGTTTGTCATCTATCTATCAAAAACTATACAATTTAATCTTGCTCATAACCATTGAGGGATTGACAACCCCTCTACGCATTGGGTTGCAAGTATTTGTTGTTTGTGTGTAGGTGTTGTTTACATAGTGTTGCTTAATTCTCCTACTGGATTAATAACCTTGGTTTCATAATTGAGGGAAATACTTATCTCTACTGTACTGCATCATCCTCGCTTCTTCGAGGATATCCCAACGCAGCTGACAAGTAGCAATCATATCTACTATATTAATCACATTCAACCTTTCGGTCCTTCGTGTTCCGAGGCCATGTCTGTACATGCTAGGCTCGTCAAGTTTAACCCAAGTATTCTGCATGTGTAAAGCTGGCTTACACCTGTTGTATGCGAACAGAGAGTGATAGAAGCGAGGGTGTCCCGATCTTTCGATGAGATGATAGCTATCGTTTTTGGTGGAGTAGACTTTGACGATCCGACTACGAACGTGCGAGGACGTCGCGCCTTAGCAATCGCTAAACCAACTCCGAGAGGTTATTGACCACGCCGGAGCACAATCAACCTGACCACGAGGGTCTATCTCCTGCAAGCAAATGAAGAACAAGCAAGAAACTAAGATTTGCAATCTGGATATTGCGAATATAAGATGAAAGCTTTATTGATCAAGGTGGGGTTCTGTGACGTCTTGGTCTGGTCGTTGAACACAAACGAAGTACGCGAAGTTGCAGCTATGGCGAACTTTTAATCTAAACAAAACCCAAAGTCTAAACGGTGCCCTAAGGGCTGTATATATGGAGGAAGAGGAGGGGATTTCATGGCCCTTGAAGGAGGGGTCCGAAACCAACCCTATCTCTTGTTTCCCCACACATACGGACTCTAAAAACAGCCTATACTCAAGTATTTCGAAATTACATGGGCCTGGCCCAATAATAAGGTGACGCAACACCTATAATAGCCTCTGGACGAAATTTATGAAGTGACATCTTGTATATTTCGTCCAAGGCTTCCTGCACTCATTATGGTGGCTTCAAAGTCCGGAAATCATCACTTGTAACTCCGTTCTTGTTCCCCTTGTGCATGCCATCATCTCCATGCTTGAACTTGCTCCAAGGTTCCTCTTTCTTGTCCAAGCTAGGCCCTTCATTTGTAAGCAAAACAAATGTATCCAATTTAGGCAGCATCATATTCTCATGAACTTTAGAATCATTACCAAGAAACGAAAGTACCTGATATTTTAATTGGTGTGCGCGAGCTCTAGTAATTGGTCCAGTATGTATAGAAGCAGGGGCTGTGGGTGTAACAATGGTATTGATGTCCTCATCATCCTCCCCTTCTTGAAATGAAGTCGTCCTCGACGGAAGCTCATCTTCCTCACCCAAATAAGGCTTCAGATCTGCAATGTTAAAAGTGGGACTAACCCCAAAATCTACAGGCAGCTCAACTTTATATGCATTATCATTTATTTTCTCTAACACCTTAAAAGGACCATCAGCACGTGGCATTAGCTTTGATTTGCGCAAATCAGGAAATCTATCCTTACGCAAATGTAACCAAACAAGATCTCCAGGTGCAAACACAACATGTTTTCTACCCTTATCTCCAGCATGTTTATATTTAGCATTCATACGCTCAATGTTCTCCTTAGTTAACTCATGCATTTTTAAGATCAATTCAGCACGTTGTTTAGCATCAAAATTAACCTTCTCCGAAGATGGAAGAGGCAACAAATCAATTGGTGCACGAGGAAGGAAACCATACACAATTTCAAAAGGACACATCTTAGTAGTAGAATGCAATGAACGATTATAAGCAAATTCAATATGAGGCAAGCATTCTTCCCACATTTTCTTGTTATTCTTCAAAACAGCCCTAAGCATAGTAGACAATGTTCTATTGACTACTTCAGTTTGTCCATCAGTTTGGGGGTGACATGTAGTACTAAAAAGCAGTTTAGTCCCCAACTTAGCCCATAAACATCTCCAAAAGTGGCTAAGAAATTTAGTATCATGATCTGAAACAATAGTATTTGGCACACCATCCAAGCGTATAATTTCACGAAAGAACAAATCAGCAACATTAACAGCATCATCGCTTTTATGACATGGTATAAAGTGTGCCATTTTCGAGAACCTATCCACGACAACAAATATGCTATCCCTCCCCTTCTTTGTTCGAGGTAAACCTAAAACAAAGTCCATAGATATATCCTCCCAAGGAACACTAGGTACAGGCAAAGGCATATATAAACCATGAGGATTGAGTCGTGACTTAGCTTTTTGACATGTAGTGCAGCGAGCAACAAAACGCTCAGCATCCCGTCTCATCTTTGGCCAAAAGAAATGTGTAGCAAGTATATCCTCCGTCTTCTTCACACCAAAGTGTCCCATTAATCCTCCTCCATGCGCCTCCTGCAACAACAAAAGACGAACAGAGCTAGCCGGAATGCATAGCTTGTTAGCACGAAACACAAATCCATCGTTAACGACGAACTTGTTCCATGTTCTCCCTTCCTTACAATTCTGCAATACATCTTTAAATTCAGGATCATGCACATATTGATCTTTGATGGTCTCCAAACCAAATATTTTAAAGTCAAGTTGTGAAAGCATAGTATAACGACGAGACAATGCATCAGCAATAACATTTTCTTTACCCTTCTTGTGTTTAATGACATAAGGGAAAGTCTCAATAAATTCAACCCATTTAGCATGTCTACGGTTCAGTTTTGCTTGACTTTTAATGTGTTTCAAAGATTCATGATCAGAATGTATAACAAATTCTTTGGGCCATAAATAATGTTGCCATGTTTCTAAGGTCCGAACAAGAGCATATAATTTTTTATCATAAGTAGAATAGTTCAGACTAGGCCCACTCAATTTTTCAGAAAAGTATGCAACAGGTTTGCCATCTTGTAATAAAACACCTCCTAATCCAATTCCACTAGCATCACATTCAAGCTCAAAAGTCTTATTAAAATCAGGAAGTTGGAGTAAAGGAGCATGTGTCAACTTATCTTTCAATACCGTGAAGGCTTCTTCCTGTGAGGTACCCCAAACAAAAGGCACATCCTTCTTTGTAAGCTCATTGAGAGGTGCAGCAATGGTGCTGAAATCTCTCACAAAACGCCTATAGAAACCAGCGAGTACAAGAAAACTCCTCACTTGAGTGACCGTTTTGGGCTGTGGCCAACTCTCAATAGCTTCAATCTTGGCTTTATCAACTTCAATTCCCTGTGGAGTAACAACATAGCCAAGAAAAGATACTCGGTCGGTGCAAAATGTGCACTTCCCAAGGTTACCAAACAAACGTGCATCACGTAAAGCAATAAAAACAGCACGTAAATGTTCCAAATGTTCCTCCAAAGATCTGCTATAAATCAGTATATCATCAAAATAGACTACCACAAATCGTCCAATGAAAGCACGTAAAACTTCGTTCATTAATCTCATGAAAGTACTAGGTGCATTAGTTAACCCAAAAGGCATGACTAACCACTCATATAATCCAAACTTTGTTTTAAATGCTGTTTTCCATTCATCCCCCAATTTCATACGCATTTGATGGTATCCACTACGCAAATCAACTTTGGAGAATATTGTAGAGCCACTCAATTCATCAAGCATATCATCTAGTCTAGGAATAGGATGACGATAACGAATAGTAATATTATTAATGCCTCTACAATCAACACACATACGCGATGTACCATCCTTTTTCGGCACTAGAATAATAGGAACAGCACAAGGACTAAGGGATTCGCGTATATAACCTTTGTCGAGCAACTCCTGTACTTGACGCATAATCTCCTTCGTCTCCTCTGGATTGGTACGGTATGGCGCACGGTTTGGCAACGAAGCACCGGGAATTAAGTCAATCTGATGCTCAATCCCGCGAATAGGTGGTAATCCCGGTGGCACGTCTTGTGGAAAGACGTCAGCGAACTCCTGCAAAATGTTGGTGACCGCAGGAGGCAAAGAGGAAGGCACGTCCTCGAATGAAAATAACGCCTCTTTGCACACAAAAGCATAGCAAACAGAATTGCTGAAATCTAGATCATCAATATCAGATTTGGTGGCAAGTAAGCATGCACTTTTCAATTTAATTTCAGAAGCAACACTAGATGGTTTATTATTAGGCTTCATTTGTTGCTCAAATTCTTTTGCCACAATCTGATTTTCACTCTTATTTTTCTCCTGTTTTGCTTTACTAGCTCTATTAATATCATCTTTCAAAATAGAATCAGGAGTCATAGGAAGCAAAGTAATATGTTTATCCTTATGAACAAGAGTATACTGATTGTTTCTACCATGGTGTACAGAATTTTTATCAAATTGCCATGGTCTACCAAGTAATAATGAACATGCTTGCATGGGTACCACATCACAATCAACATAATCAGCATATGTAGAGATACTAAAATGCACACGAACAGTACGTGTTACCTTAACCTTGCCGCTGTTGTTGAACCATTGGATATAGTAAGGATGTGGATGTGGTCTTGTGGTGAGAGATAGCTTCTCCACCATCTCCATGCTAGCCAAGTTGTTGCAGGTCCCTCCATCTATGATTTTGCTCAGCTTGTGTGACCTGCACATTCAAAACACGTTGAGCAACTAAACATTCATACCTGTCAGCGTCTTCAGGAGCCATGTATTGCGTCTCATGATCAGAATCATCTCCACCGTGTTCTTCACTTGTAATAAGAGCCAAAGTCTCCTCATCATAGTCACTAGCGGACTCATACCCACCATCCTCAGTAGCAATCATAACACGCGGAGATTGGCATTCTCTCGCATAATGACCTCTTCCCTTACAACGACGACAAATAATATCATGTGTGTGCCCTGTTGATGCCATAGATGAAGAAGAGCTCTGGGCAGGCCCAGAAGGTGTACTCTTGGCAGATGGTGGTGGTGGTGCCTGTTTTCTTGTATCTCGGTTGGAATTGGCGGCTGAAGTCAGTGGTGCCGCAGTAGGACGTGTGGGAGTAGAGGAGGCACGCGGTGTCCATGATGAAGATCGACCTGCAGAAAAATTAGTTCGCGGCAATGCCTGTCGATCCTGCACTTCACGTTCAGCTTTACAAGCAAGATGGAATAAACGAGTGATATTATTATACTCCTTATACTCTAGAATGGTCTGAATCTCTCTATTTAATCCACCCATGAAACGTGCAAGCATAGCTTCATTCTCCTCAACAATACCACATCTAATCATGCCAGTTTGTAATTCCTGATAATATTCTTCTACATAATTTTTTCCTTGTCTTAAGCGCTGCAATTTTTGAAGTAATTCACGTTGATAATATGGTGGAACCCAACGAGTACGCATAGCAGTTTTCAAAGCAGCCCAAGTAGTTGGAATAGGATATAATCTACAATGTTCAGACCACCATACACATGCAAAACTAGTAAAAGCACAAACAGCAGCAGCAACACGTCTCTCCTCGGGATATTGTAAACATGTAAAACGTTGTTCAGTTTCTAACTCCCAAGTAAGATATATATCAGGAACATATCTACCCTCAAATGGTGGAATATTCAATTTCAGTTTAGGAAGATGGTCATGATCTCGTACCTGAGCTGGTAATGGAGCCCTACCATTGCGATTATTTGCATGTGGATGACCTGGTGGTGGTGGTTGCACGTAGTTCTGATTTTGATCAACCTCATCCTCGTAATCGCCCGCATAATCATCCTCCTCAGCGGCAGCAGGAGCCATAGAAGCATCAACAGTAGGTGCAGCGGCACCAGAAGTTTGACCAGGCTCAAGGGGAACGCGCTGTGCTCGTCCCACTTGATTTGGAAGGCGACGTTGTTGTTGTTGTGGAAGGCGCGCGAGCAATTCATTAAACTTGTTATCGAGCTTTGTTTCGAACGTCTTCTCAATTCCGTCTATCTTCTCCATGGCCTCTTCAAATCTGTTTAGCACATCTTGCACCTGTCCACTCATCATTTGCTGAAATTTATCATGTAGCTGTTTGTTCGTCATGTTCTCCCAATCAGTCTCATCGGCTTGTGATCCTGCCATGGTTAGCAGCAATAGAAACACACAAGAATATGATCCTACAGACTACTGGGAAGTGGTGGTGGTGGTGTATCACAAAACCGTCAAGCGAATCTCAAATGCTTACCAGTTCTTACCCAGCAGCAGGTGGTGATCGGCAACCGTTGTAGTCAAAACTCTTAAAGATTGGACAGAGCGATTGCCAGGTGATAGAGGCGAGGGTGTCCCGATCTTTCGATGAGATGATAGCTATCGTTTTTGGTCGAGTAGACTTTGACGATCCGACTACGAACGTGCGAGGACGTCGCGCCTTAGCAATCGCTAAACTAACTCCGAGAGGTTATTGACCACGCCGGAGCACAATCAACCTGACCACGAGGGTCTATCTCCTGCAAGCAAACAAAGAACAAGCAAGAAACTAAGATTTGCAATCTGGATATTGCGAATATAAGATGAAAGCTTTATTGATCAAGGTGGGGTTCTGTGACGTCTTGGTCTGGTCGTTGAACACAAACGAAGTACGCGAAGTTGCAGCTATGGCGAACTTTTAATCTAAACAAAACCCAAAGTCTAAACGGTGCCCTAAGGGCTGTATATATGGAGGAAGAGGAGGGGATTTCGTGGCCCTTGAAGGAGGGGTCCGAAACCAACCCTATCTCTTGTTTCCCCACACATACGGACTCTAAAAACAGCCTATACTCAAGTATTTCGAAATTACATGGGCCTGGCCCAATAATAAGGTGACGCAGCACCTATAATAGCCTCTGGACGAAATTTATGAAGTGACATCTTGTATATTACGTCCAAGGCTTCCTGCACTCATTATGGTGGCTTCAAAGTCCTGAAATCATCACTTGTAACTCCGTTCTTGTTCCCCTTGTGCATGCCATCATCTCCATGCTTGAACTTGCTCCAAGGTTCCTCTTTCTTGTCCAAGCTAGGCCCTTCATTTGTAAGCAAAACAAATGTATCCAATTTAGGCAGCATCATATTCTCATGAACTTTAGAATCATTACCAAGAAACGAAAGTACCTGATATTTTAATTGGCGTGCGCGAGCTCTAGTAATTGGTCCAGTATGTATAGAAGCAGGGGTTGTGGGTGTAACAATGGTATTGATGTCCTCATCATCCTCCCCTTCTTGAAATGAAGTCGTCCTTGACGGAAGCTCATCTTCCTCACCCAAATAAGGCTTCAGATCTGCAATGTTAAAAGTGGGACTAACCCCAAAATCTGCAGGCAGCTCAAGTTTATATGCATTATCATTTATTTTCTCTAACACCTTAAAAGGACCATCAGCACGTGTTATTAGCTTTGATTTGCGCAAATCAGGAAATCTATCCTTACGCAAATGTAACCAAACAAGATCTCCAGGTGCAAACACAACATGTTTTCTACCCTTATCTCCAGCAAGTTTATATTTAGCATTCATACGCTCAATGTTCTCCTTAGTTAACTCATGCATTTTTAAGATCAATTCAGCACGTTGTTTAGCATCAAAATTAACCTTCTCCGAAGATGGAAGAGGCAACAAATCAATTGGTGCATGAGGAAGGAAACCATACACAATTTCAAAAGGACACATCTTAGTAGTAGAATGCAATGAACGATTATAAGCAAATTCAATATGAGGCAAGCATTCTTCCCACATTTTCTTGTTATTCTTCAAAACAGCCCTAAGCATAGTAGACAATGTTCTATTGACTACTTCAGTTTGTCCATCAGTTTGGGGGTGACATGTAGTACTAAAAAGCAGTTTAGTCCCCAACTTAGCCCATAAACATCTCCAAAAGTGGCTAAGAAATTTAGTATCACGATCTGAAACAATAGTATTTGGCACACCATGCAAGCGTATAATTTCACGAAAGAACAAATCAGCACCATTAACAGCATCATCGCTTTTATGACATGGTATAAAGTGTGCCATTTTCGAGAACCTATCCACGACAACAAATATGCTATCCCTCCCCTTCTTTGTTCGAGGTAAACCTAAAACAAAGTCCATAGATATATCCTCCCAAGGAACACTAGGTACAGGCAAAGGCATATATAAACCATGAGGATTGAGTCGTGACTTAGCTTTTTGACATGTAGTGCAGCGAGCAACAAAACGCTCAACATCCCGTATCATCTTTGGCCAAAAGAAATGTGTAGCAAGTATATCCTCCGTCTTCTTCACGCCAAAGTGTCCCATTAATCCTCCTCCATGCGCCTCCTGCAACAACAAAAGACGAACGGAGCTAGCTGGAATGCATAGCTTGTTAGCACGAAACACAAATCCATCGTTAACGACGAACTTGTTCCATGTTCTCCCTTCCTTACAATTCTGCAATACATCTTTAAATTCAGCATCATGCACATATTGATCTTTGATGGTCTCCAAACCAAATATTTTAAAGTCAAGTTGTGAAAGCATAGTATAACGACGAGACAATGCATCAGCAATAACATTTTCTTTTCCCTTCTTGTGTTTAATGACATAAGGGAAAGTCTCAATAAATTCAACCCATTTAGCATGTCTACGGTTCAGTTTTGCTTGACTTTTAATGTGTTTCAAAGATTCATGATCAGAATGTATAACAAATTCTTTGGGCCATAAATAATGTTGCCATGTTTCTAAGGTCCGAACAAGAGCATATAATTCTTTATCATAAGTAGAATAGTTCAGACTAGGCCCACTCAATTTTTCAGAAAAGTATGCAACAGGTTTGCCATCTTGTAATAAAACACCTCCTAATCCAATTCCACTAGCATCACATTCAAGCTCAAAAGTCTTATTAAAATCAGGAAGTTGGAGTAAAGGAGCATGTGTCAACTTATCTTTCAATACCGTGAAGGCTTCTTCCTGTGAGGTACCCCAAACAAAAGGCACATCCTTCTTTGTAAGCTCATTGAGAGGTGCAGCAATGGTGCTGAAATCTCTCACAAAACGCCTATAGAAACCAGCGAGGCCAAGGAAACTCCTCACTTGTGTGACCGTTTTGGGCTGCGGCCAACTCTCAATAGCTTCAATCTTGGCTTTATCAACATCAATTCCCTGTGGAGTAACAACATAGCCAAGAAAAGATACTCGGTCGGTGCAAAAGGTGCACTTCCCAAGGTTACCAAACAAACGTGATAGAGGCGAGGGTGTCCCGATCTTTCGATGAGATGATAGCTATCGTTTTTGGTGGAGTAGACTTTGACGATCCGACTACGAACGTGCGAGGACGTCGCGCCTTAGCAATCGCTAAACCAACTCCGAGAGGTTATTGACCACGCCGGAGCACAATCAACCTGACCACGAGGGTCTATCTCCTGCAAGCAAACGAAGAACAAGCAAGAAACTAAGATTTGCAATCTGGATATTGCGAATATAAGATGAAAGCTTTATTGATCAAGGTGGGGTTCTGTGACGTCTTGGTCTGGTCGTTGAACACAAACGAAGTACGCGAAGTTACAGCTATGGCGAACTTTTAATCTAAACAAAACCCAAAGTCTAAACGGTGCCCTAAGGGCTGTATATATGGAGGAAGAGGAGGGGATTTCGTGGCCCTTGAAGGAGGGGTCTGAAACCAACCCTATCTCTTGTTTCCCCACACATACGGACTCTAAAAACAGCCTATACTCAAGTATTTCGAAATTACATGGGCCTGGCCCAATAATAAGGTGACGCAGCACCTATAATAGCCTCTGGACGAAATTTATGAAGTGACATCTTGTATATTTCGTCCAAGGCTTCCTGCACTCATTATGGTGGCTTCAAAGTCCTGAAATCATCACTTGTAACTCCGTTCTTGTTCCCCTTGTGCATGCCATCATCTCCATGCTTGAACTTGCTCCAAGGTTCCTCTTTCTTGTCCAAGCTAGGCCCTTCATTTGTAAGCAAAACAAATGTATCCAATTTAGGCAGCATCATATTCTCATGAACTTTAGAATCATTACCAAGAAACGAAAGTACCTGATATTTTAATTGGCGTGCGCGAGCTCTAGTAATTGGTCCAGTATGTATAGAAGCAGGGGTTGTGGGTGTAACAATGGTATTGATGTCCTCATCAGAAGCTTACCAGGGGGCACAAGCCTGGATGGCACGCCACCTAAGCTTGTGGGACCCTCGGGCACCCCCTGATATGTCTCCAACGTATCTATAATGTATGAAGTATTCATGCCATGTTTAAAATAATTTTATATGGTTTTGGTGCCCTTGTATATGACTTTTGTATGATTTTCATGGACTAACATATTGACCTAATGCCCAGTGCCAGTTGCTGTTTTCTGCTTATTTTTGTGATGAGGACATGACTACCTTGGATACGACCAAAAATATTACATACATGTATATTTGTGAGGTGATTTCTAATGCAAACTATGTAATAATTTATTTAAGTCATCCAGAACAAAAATACTTCACAGACTTTTGTGCCATGTCTAATTGCAGGTGTATGGGACATTTGTACAATGCACATATGAAGATAAGGGAAAAAGAGAAGTTTAGATGCTGTTCAAAAAGTCCTCTCATGTCACTTTTGGGCCAAGAGAAGATAGAGTCCAAGTCTCTCACGTTCTGGATTCAGATTCGGACTGCACAGACATACCTGACTCAAAACGGCAAGAACTCTTTCATACGGACTCTGAATTGGGTGATTCTTTTTTTGTTGGAAAGTAGATTTCGTGCTCTTTCCAACCCAATTGGATTCACCTTCAAATTCATCCGGAGCTTTGAGTTATCGATGAAACAATATGACGCTGCAGCAGAATCTGAGTCAAACTACAAGTCCAAAGCTGTTGCATCACCTCCACTTGGGCCCATGAGCCTTGTACGACCTAGGGTTAGTTTTAGGCTGCCTTGGGACGTCCTCCCACCTCCTTGGACGCCACCCTTTGCTTCTATATAAGTAGATCCATCTAGTAGCTTTTTGCTTGGGTTTTGTTTAGATTAAAAGTTCGCCATAGCTGCAACTTCGCGTACTTCGTTTGTGTTCAACAACCAGACCAAGACGTCACAGAACCCCACCTTGACCAATAAAGCTTTCATATTCGCAATATCCAGATTGCAAATCTTAGTTTCTTGCTTGTTCTTTGTTTGCTTGCAGGAGATAGACCCTCGTGGTCAGATTGATTGTGCTCTGGCGTGGTCAATAACCTCTCGGAGTTGGTTTAGCGATTGCTAAGGCATGACGTCCTCGCACGTTCGTAGTCAGATCGTCAAAGTCTACTCCACCAAAAACGATAGCTATCATCTCATCGAAAGATCGGGACACCCTCACCTCTATCAAGTGGGGGTGACATGTAGTACTAAAAAGCAGTTTAGTCCCCAACTTAGCCCATAAACATCTCCAAAAGTGGCTAAGAAATTTAGTATCACGATCTGAAACAATAGTATTTGGCACACCATGCAAGCGTATAATTTCACGAAAGAACAAATCAGCAACATTAACAGCATCATCGCTTTTATGACATGGTATAAAGTGTGCCATTTTCGAGAACCTATCCACGACAACAAATATGCTATCCCTCCCCTTCTTTGTTCGAGGTAAACCTAAAAAAAGTCCATAGATATATCCTCCCAAGGAACACTAGGTACAGGCAAAGGCATATATAAACCATGAGGATTGAGTCGTGACTTAGCTTTTTGACATGTAGTGCAGCGAGCAACAAAACGCTCAACATCCCGTCTCATCTTTGGCCAAAAGAAATGTGTAGCAAGTATATCCTCCGTCTTCTTCACGCCAAAGTGTCCCATTAATCCTCCTCCATGCGCCTCCTGCAACAACAAAAGACGAATGGAGCTAGCTGGAATGCATAGCTTGTTAGCACGAAACACAAATCCATCATTAACGACGAACTTGTTCCATGTTCTCCCTTCCTTACAATTCTGCAATACATCTTTAAATTCAGCATCATGCACATATTGATCTTTGATGGTCTCCAAACCAAATATTTTAAAGTCAGGTTGTGAAAGCATCGTATAACGACGAGACAAAGCATCAGCAATAACATTTTCTTTACCCTTCTTGTGTTTAATGACATAAGGGAAAGTCTCAATAAATTCAACCCATTTAGCATGTCTACGGTTCAGTTTTGTTTGACTTTTAATGTGTTTCAAAGATTCATGATCAGAATGTATAACAAATTCTTTGGGCAATAAATAATGTTGCCATTTTTCTAAGGTCCGAACAAGAGCATATAATTCTTTATCATAAGTAGAATAGTTCAGACTAGGCCCACTCAATTTTTCAGAAAAGTATGCAACAGGTTTGCCATCTTGTAATAAAACACCTCCTAATCCAATTCCACTAGCATCACATTCAAGCTCAAAAGTCTTATTAAAATCAGGAAGTTGGAGTAAAGGAGCATGTGTCAACTTATCTTTTAATACCGTGAAAGCTTCTTCCTGTGAGGTACCCCAAACAAAAGGCACATCCTTCTTTGTAAGCTCATTGAGAGGTGCAGCAATGGTGCTGAAATCTCTCACAAAACGCCTATAGAAACCAGCGAGTCCAAGAAAACTCCTCACTTGTGTGACCGTTTTGGGCTGCGGCCAACTCTCAATAGCTTCAATCTTGGCTTTATCAACTTCAATTCCCTGTGGAGTAACAACATAGCCAAGAAAAGATACTCGGTCGGTGCAAAAGGTGCACTTCCCAAGGTTACCAAACAAACGTGCATCACGTAGAGCAATAAAAACAGCACGTAAATGTTCCAAATGTTCCTCCAAAGATCTGTTATAAATCAATATATCATCAAAGTAAACTACCACAAATCATCCAATGAAAGCACGTAAAACTTCGTTCATTAATCTCATGAAAGTACTAGGTGCATTAGTTAACCCAAAAGGCATGACTAACCATTCATATAAACCAAACTTAGTTTTAAATGCTGTTTTCCATTCATCTCCCAATTTCATACGAATTTGATGATATCCACTACGCAAATCAACTTTGGAGAATATTGTAGAGCCACTCAATTCATCAAGCATATCATCTAGCCTAGGAATAGGATGACGATAGCGAATAGTAATATGGTTAATGCCTCTACAATCAACACACATACGCGATGTACCATCCTTTTTTGGCACTAGTATAATAGGAACAGCACAAGGACTAAGAGATTCGCGTATATAACCTTTGTTGAGCAGCTCCTGTACTTGACGCATAATCTCCTTCGTCTCCTCTGGATTGGTACGGTATGGCGCACGGTTTGGCAGCGAAGCACCGGGAATTAAGTCAATCTGATGCTCAATCCCGCGAATAGCTGTTAATCCCGGTGGCACGTCTTGTGGAAAGACGTCAGCGAACTCCTGCAAAATGTTAGTGACCGCAGGAGGCAAAGAGGAAGGCACGTCCTCGAATGAAAATAACGCCTCTTTGCACACAAAAGCATAGCAAACAGATTTGCTTAAATCTAGCTCATCAATATCAGATTTGGTGGCAAGTAAACACGCATTTTTCAATTTAATTTCAGAAGCAACACTAGATGGTTTATTATTAGGCTTCATTTGTTGCTCAAATTCTTTTGCCACAATCTGATTTTCACTCTTATTTTTCTCCTGTTTTGCTTTACTAGCTCTATTAATATCATCTTTCAAAATAGAATCAGGAGTCATAGGAAGCAAAGTAATATGTTTATCCTTATGAACAAGAGTATACTGATTGTTTCTACCAGGGCGTACAGAATTTTTATCAAATTGCCATGGTCTACCAAGTAATAAGGAACATGCTTGCATGGGTACCACATCACAATCAACATAATCAGCATATGTAGAGATACTAAAATGCACACGAACAGTACGTGTTACCTTAACCTTGCCGCTGTTGTTGAACCATAGGATATAGTAAGGATGTGGATGTGGTCTTGTGGTGAGAGATAGCTTCTCCACCATCTCCATGCTAGCCAAGTTGTTGCAGCTCCCTCCATCTATGATGACGCGAACAAAACGTTCCTTCACAACTCCCTTTGTATGGAACAAATTATGCCTCTGATTTTGCTCAGCTTGTGTGACCTGCACACTCAAAACACGTTGAGCAACTAAACATTCATACCTGTCAGCGTCTTCAGGAGCCATGTATTGCGTCTCATGATCAAAATCATCTCCATCGTGTTCTTCACTTGTAATAAGAGCCAAAGTCTCCTCATCATAGTCACTAGCGGACTCATACCCACCATCCTCAGTAGCAATCATAACACGCGGAGATTGGCATTCTCTCGCATAATGACCTCTTCCCTTACAACGATGACAAATAATATCATGTGTGTGCCCTGTTGATGCCATAGATGAAGAAGAGCTCTGGGCAGGCCCAGAAGGTGTACTCTTGGCAGATGGTGGTGGTGGTGCCTGTTTTCTTGTATCTCGGTTGGAATTGGCGGCTGAAGTTAGTGGTGCCGCAGTAGGACGTGTGGGAGTAGAGGAGGCACGCGGTGTCCATGATGAAGATCGACCTGCAGAAAAATTAGTTCGCGCCAATGCCTGTCGATCGTGCACTTCACGTTCAGCTTTACAAGCAAGATGGAATAAACGAGTGATATTATTATACTCCTTATACTCGTCTGAATCTCTCTATTTAATCCACCCATGAAACGTGCAAGCATAGCTTCATTCTCCTCAACAATACCGCATCTAATCATGCCAGTTTGTAATTCCTGATAATATTCTTCTACAGAATTTTTTCCTTGTCTTAAGCGCTGCAATTTTTGAAGTAATTCACGTTGATAATATGGTGGAACCCAACGAGTACGCATAGCAGTTTTCAAAGCAGCCCACGTAGCTGGAATAGGATATAATCTACAATGTTCAGACCACCATACACATGCAAAACTAGTGAAAGCACAAACAGCAGCAGCAACACGTCGTTCCTCGGGATATTGTAAACATGTAAAACGTTGTTCAGTTTCTAACTCCCAAGTAAGGTATATATCAGGAACATATCTACCCTCGAATGGTGGAATATTCAATTTTAATTTAGGAAGATGGTCATGATCTCGTACCTGAAGTGGTGGTGCAGACCTACCATTGCGATTATTTGCATGTGGACGACCTGGTGCTGGTGGTTGCACGTAGTTATGATTTTGATCAACCTCATCCTCATAATCGCCCGCGTAATCATCCTCCTCCTCGGCACCAGCAGCAGCAGGAGCAGGAGCCAAAGAAGCGTCAACAATAGGTACAACAGCACCAGAAGTTTGGCCATCCTCAAGAGGAACACGCTTCGCTCGTCCGAACTGATTTGGAAGGGGGCGTTGTTGTTGTCGTTGCAGAGGTGCGACAGGTGCAGCCGGTGGTGGTTGGGGAAGACGCGTGAGCAATTCATTAAACTTGTTATCCAGCTTTGTCTCGAACGACTTCTCCATGCCATCTATCTTCTCCATGGCCTCTTCAAATCTGTTTAGCACATCTCCCACCTGGCCACTCATCATTTGCTGAAATTTATCATGCAACTCCTTGTTCGTCATGTTCTCCCAGTCAATCTCGTCGGCTTGTGATCCTGCCATGGTTAGCAGCAATAGAAACACGCAAGAATATGATCCTACAGACTACTAGAAAGTGGTGGTGGTGTGGTGTGGTGTCACAAATCCGTCAAGCAAATCTCAAATTCTTACCAGTTCTTACCCAGCAGCAGGTGGTGATCGGCAACCTTTGTAGTCAAAACTCTCAGAGCTTGGACAGAGCGATTGCCAGGTGGTGTCAAACGCACGATGTAGATGTA
Organism: Thinopyrum elongatum; assembly: GCA_011799875.1. Lineage (NCBI taxonomy): Eukaryota > Viridiplantae > Streptophyta > Magnoliopsida > Poales > Poaceae > Thinopyrum > Thinopyrum elongatum. The sequence goes on along the minus strand of JAAAXO010000614.1, from coordinate 390,472 downwards.
TGTGGAGCTGGGAAGGCTTATGATATGGTAGCAAAAAGGGTCAGCAATAATCAATTCAGAGATGCAATGTTGAATAAACTCTCAACGACGGTACTGTGCTGGTCCTAGGCTAGACTGTGCTAGAGACGCGAGCCTAGAACACTAACAAAAATCACGGCGCTGCACGTGTACAAGGGAGTAGCACACTCTGATTTTTTTTCTTTTTTTTTTGCACTTTTTTTTTCTTTCTTTTTTTTTTGCTCCGCAACAATTTTTTTTCGAAAAAGTCTACAAATGGTCTAAAAACTGCCTAGCCAGAATTTTCCAGACTTAGTTTTTTTTTTTTTGAAACTGGAACTATTTTTCTTCTGCGGGGTAGACCGAAATGGGGAATCCGACTTGTTCACGACTCGTAGTATCGGTGATCTGGAACTCGAAAATAAAGGAATAATACTGGACTTGGACTAGGACTGGTGGCGGAGATGAATCTGGTGGAACTCGGACTGGTGATGGTATATGACGGTAGTATATGTGGGCTCGGATTGGTGGTGGTATATGGACTCGGATCGGTGGTGGTATATGGACTCGGATCGGTGGTGGTATATGGACTCAGAGAAATAGCAGATAAGCTGTGGTGGTATATGGTAGGGGCGATGATGATGGTGCGGCGGCGGCGTGACAACTTGTGAACAGAACTCGAAACTCTAAAGAACTAGACGCTAAGACCAGCAACTTGACACGACGATGCAACCGCAAATTCAACAAAGCAAATACAGAAAAGATTATGCAATGGCTCAGATTGGTTTGGATATGATGAACTAACCCTAAATTTTTTTTTTGGCTTTTTCCTGGACTGTAGGTATGAAGAACAGACTCGATCTAAACTACGAAAAACTGTAAATCTCACCGAGCAACCTGGAAATCTGATACCACTTGATAGAGGCGAGGGTGTCCTGATCTTTCGATGAGATGATAGCTATCGATTTGGTGGAGTCGACTTTGACGATCCGACTACAAACGTGCACGACGTTGCGCCTTAGCAATTGCTAAACCAATCTCCCGAGGTTACTGACGATTCTGAAAGTACGATCAGCCTGACCACGAAGGTCTATTCCTGCACGCAATCGAAGAACAAGCAAGAATATGATAATGCAATCTGAATATTGCGAATATAGATGAAGTATTGATAAAGGTGGGGATCCAAAAGCGGTCTTGGTCTGGTCGTTGGACACAAACGAAGTACACGAAGTTGCAATGGCTAACTTTTAACTAAACAAATCCCAAAGTCTAAACGGTGCCCTAAGGGCTGTATATATGGAGGAAGAGGAGGGGATTTCGTGGCCCTTGAAGGAGGGGTCCGAAACCAACCCTATCTCTTGTTTCCCCACACATACGGACTCTAAAAACAGCCTATACTCAAGTATTTCAAAATTACATGGGCCTGGCCCAATAATAAGGTGACGCAGCACCTATAATAGCCTCTGGACGAAATTTATGAAGTGACATCTTGTATATTTCGTCCAAGGCTTCCTGCACTCATTATGGTGGCTTCAAAGTCCTGAAATCATCACTTGTAACTCCATTCTTGTTCCCCTTGTGCATGCCATCATCTCTATGCTTGAACTTGCTCCAAGGTTCCTCTTTCTTGTCCAAGCTAGGCACTTCATTTGTAAGCAAAACAAATGTATCCAATTTAGGCAGCATCATATTCTCATGAACTTTAGAATCATTACCAAGAAACGAAAGTACCTGATATTTTAATTGGCGTGCGCGAGCTCTAGTAATTGGTCCAGTATGTATAGAAGCAGGGGCTGTGGGTGTAACAATGGTATTGATGTCCTCATCACTATGCACCCAGAGGTCTCGGGCCATCGCCCTGGGCACCCTGCGCGTTGCGAGACTGGCCGGGGTGCAGGCGCGACACTGAACTCGTCAGTGAAGTATCCAGCCCAATCCCGACAATCAGCCCGCACGGTGAATCGTGACGTCAGACGAGCTTTCGGAGAAACGTACCTTCCAGAGGGTCCCATAACCATTATCCCGCGTGGTGGTAGTGCGTATAGGGCACGTCGACCCACTCAGATCACACACCCAAATCCAATAGGCTCAATTAGTATCAAGCGGAGACAATCAGAGTCTCTGATGCTCCGCCACAATGTCACACTCGAGTGCCCTTCCGGCACACCCGAAATCATAGATCCCCAGCGGGTACCCACCAGGGTGGACCCGCTTGTAACAGAGGTCAAGTAATCGTGTGGTCATAACATCAAGGGAGAAACCCGAGGAATCACCCTCGGCGGATTCCACTCGACGAAATCATCAGGGCGAACGTATGAGGTATCACCCTCGAGGTTCACACTGAGGGTTGCACGACAGAGTCGTATCGGAAGTGGAGAAGGAGGAATCACCCTCGATGACCACGACCGAACAGCTATACTGCAGAGTATTCATCGTGAGTGCGTTACGAGGTATCACCCTCGGCACTCGATAGTTACTATGCAGAGTCGTACAACTAAGGGGTGTGAAGTGAGGTGTCGGTCTCTGGTCGACGATCACGTTGATCGGGTCGTCGATGATCAAGCAGGGGCAACAAGGGAAAAGTGGTGGGGGTCACTGATGGTTCATCACCAACCTATACTAAACAGTTTATCATAGGCAGGTAAGGTAGCAATGAACAGGTTACAACAGCAGGCTATGCATCAGAATAGGAGCATACATTAACAGTAGCAAAATCTAATGCAAGAAGGAGAAAAGAATGGGCGATATCTGGAATGCTCAAGGGGGGCTGCCTTGGTTTTGGATGGCAAGAGGGGAAGGTCGTCAACGGGCTGCTCGTCGGTAGAGTAGTCGTATCCTGGTGCAGCGCCGTCGGTCTCAGAGTCTATCGAGAGAGAGAAGGAGGGGGAGAGAAACAATAAATTCACGGCGATAATGCAAACAACATGTATGACATGCCTAAATGATATGCCGGGGTGTTCTACTGCCTAACTAAATGATTTAGTTAATTTAGGAATTTATTCGGATTTATTTAATTAAAGTTGGGCACTATTCATTTACTGAAATTGGTCTAAAAGTTCAATGTTCTTATAGCTGTGGGCGTCTGACGGGAATACGGAGGGCGTACTCGGGTTCGTATTGTCGTTCTGAGCAAGTTTCATGTATAAAATATTTTCATCGGAGTTACGGATTATTTAATATGATTTTCTTAAGTTTTTATTAATTTTTGAAATTTATTTAATTATTTAATTCAACATTATCCGGAACAGTGCTGATGATGACATCAGCGTGACCTCATACTGATGTAAGCGGTTAATTAAGTTAATTACTAATTACTGTTTAATTAACACTAATTGGTTAATTAGATTAACCTAATCAGGATTAATTAACTAATTAATTAATTAATTAATTAATTTTATTTTATTTTATTTCTTATTTTTAAAACATTTTTGGGGGTGGGCCCGGCCGTCAGTGGCCCTGGGCCATAGCGGGCGCAGGGCGCGGCGGGCGCCGGGCGCGGGCGCAGGCGAGCGCAAGCGGGGCGGCGGCCGGAGGCGGGCGGCGCGGCGCGGTGGCCGGAGCGACAGCGGGCGGCGGCGCGCGGTGCAGGGCGCGCGGAGGCGAGGCAGGGGCCGGAGCGGGCATGGGCGAGGCGCTGGCGACGGGGCTCGGCCGATGCGCGGCGCGGCAACAGCAGCAGGGGCGAGCGGGAGGAACGGCAGGCGCGCGCGCGCGCGGGTGCGGGGCTGCGCAAGCCGGCGGGAGGAGTGGCCGGGGCGCGTAGCGCGAGCAGCGGGCGGAGCGCGGCGACGGGCGCGGAGCGGGGCGAGCGCAGCCGGCGGCAGAGGCGTTGCGAGGCGCGCGCGAGCGAGGGGAGAGGGGGGGCGACGGGGCCGGAGCTCACCGCGAGAAGTAGGGCACGGGGCAGTGGGCTCGAGCTCGAGGGGGGACGGCGACGGGGTCCGGCGAGGCGTTGCGGAGAGGCGACGGCGTCGGAGGAGGCAGACCGGCGAGGTGGCGCGGGCTCCGGGCAGCGGCGCGGTCCAGCGGCGTCGAGGGCGAGCGCGCGGTCGGCGCGTCGAGCGAGGGCGAGGCGAGCGCGCGGCTCGGGGTGATGAGGACATGACTACCTTGGATACGACCAAAAATATTGCATACATGTATATTTGTGAGGTGTATGGGACATTTGTACAATCCACATATGAACATAAGGGAAAAAGAGAAGTTTATGTGCTGTTCAAAAAGTCCTTTCACATCACTTTTGGGCCAAGAGAAGATAGAGTCCAAGTCTCTCACGTTCTGGATTCAGATTCGGACTGCACAGACATACCTGACTCAAAACGCCAAGAACTATTTAATACGGACTCCGAATTGGGTGATTCTTTTTTTGTTGGAAAGTAGATTTCGTGCTCTTTCTAACCCAATTGGTTTCACCGTCAAATTCATCAGGAGCGTTGAGTTGTCATCGAAACAATCTGACGCTGTAGCAGAATCCGAGTCAAACTACAAGTCCAAAGGTGTTGCATCACCTCCACTTGGGCCCATTGGCCTTGTACGACCTAGGGTTAGTTTTAGGCTACCTTGGGACGTCCTCCCACCTCCTTGGCCGCCACCCCTTGCTCCTATATAAGTAGATCCATCTAGTAGCTTTTTGCTTGGGATTTGTTTAGTTAAAAGTTAGCCATTGCAACTTCGTGTACTTCGTTTGTGTCCAACGACCAGACCAAGACCGCTTTCGGATCCCCACCTTTATCAATACTTCATCTATATTCGCAATATTCAGATTGCATTATCATATTCTTGCTTGTTCTCCGATTGCGTGCAGGAATAGACCTTCGTGGCCAGGCTGATCGTGCTTTCAGCATCGTCAGTAACCTCGGGAGATTGGTTTAGTGATTGCTAAGGCGCAACGTCGTGCACGTTTGTAGTCGGATCATCAAAGTCGACTCCATCAAATTGATAGCTATCATCTCATCGAAAGATCGGGACACCCCCGCCTCTATCAAGTGGTATCAGTTTTCAGGTTGCTCGGTGAGAATTTTCAGTTTTCCCTAGATTAGATTTATTTTCTTACCTATTGTCCAAAGAAAAAACCACAAAAAAAAGTTATATCTATTCATCCTTTGTCCAAGCCAGTCCGAGCCTTCGCAAATTTCTTTTCATTGTTTGCATTATTGAATTATCGGTTGCATCGTCGTGTTGAGTTGCTGGTCTTAGTGTCTAGTTCGTTTAGAGTTTCGAGTTCTGTTCACATTAGTCACGCCACCGCTGCATCGTTTAGAGTTTTCATAGCTGACGCCGTTCATATCTTCGCTTGATCCAATCTGCATCTTATCTAGTTTGTTTTGGAAAGAGAGAAAAAAAAAGTCAGAAAAAAAAGTGAGAGAAAAAAAAGAGAGGAAAAAAAACACAAAATTCGGATCTATCTAGACTCACTCTCGTACCTGAATTCGGATTCGAATCTGTTTTGCGCACTGTTCAGTAAAAATAGGCGTATCTTCCTCATACGAAGTCCGTTTTGGCTCCTTGAGTACTCAAATTAAAGCTAGCGACGAGCCGCATCTAAATAGTTGCAGAAGCTTGTTCAATATTTGACACCTCAAAATCGGCTTCTAAATAGGTCTTTTTGCCCTCCGAAGTTCATGAACACAGCTTGTTCTAGTTTTTCAGGCCAGTTTTAGAATTTTTTTGACTCCTCATATCAACTCGGAATTGAGTGATTCTTTTTGCATTTGAAAGCTTGAGTCAGTGCCATTCTTGAGAAAAAATTATCAGAAAATTGGCAAAAACTTTTCCAGAGGAAAGTTGGAGAGAAAGTTGTTGGTATATCCTACTTGGTAGTTGTTTCTCATCATTATCTTTACTGCCATTGTGATCTTCACTTATATCTTGCTATCCAGAGCTACTTCATATCCTTTATTGATGCTAGTTGTGCAACGCCATGACCTCATTAGTGTTCTAGGCTCGCGTCTCTAGTCCGGTCTAGCCTAGGACCAGCACAGTACCGTCGTTGAGCGTTTATTCAACATTGCATCTCTGAATTGATTATTGCTAATCTTTTGCTACCAAATATTTAATCCTTCCAAGCTCCACATATTTCTATACCGTGTATACGTACGTTCCCCTGGCAATCGCTTTACTCAATCTTCGGAGTTATTTGACACCGCTGGTTGCCTGTCACCACCTGCTGCATGGTAAGAACTTGTAAGATATTGATATTTGCTACACTGTGAGCGTTTTACCACCACATCCTAGTAGTTCATAGGAACATTATTCTTGGATTTTGTTTCTTGTTTTCTACTAACTATGGCAGGTTCCGGAGTTGTTAGTTCTTGGGCTTCATCGATCGTGGGAGATTTGCCATCACCTAAGAAAATACAACAACTGCCACAAGAGGAGCAATTACATCAGAATGCACATAATCAGGTTAAGGTTTCCATGCCACCATTTACTGGTCGTTTTAGGCCTAATTTATATATTGAATGGGAGTACGAAATAAATGCTATATTTGCTTCCCATAATTTTGATGAGCGTGAAAAATTTCAAGCTGCGGTTAGTACTTTTAGTAGCTTTGCTTTAGTTTGGTGGAGTGAATATTGTCGGTTAAACCCTGATCTTATACCTACTACTTGGGATGATTTAAAACTTGTCATGAGAGATAGATTCGTTGATGTTTATTATACTCGTGGCATGATTAAAAAATTACAACATTTAAAACAAGGCACTGACACGGTAACAAAATACTATGATGATTTACAAACTACATTATTGCACTCATTTTTAGAAGAAAGTGAAGAAGATTTTATGGATAGATTTTGGGGAGGATTAAACTGTGATATTCAAGAGATTCTAATTCATGAAGAGTGTTATCCTATGGACCATTTGTTTCGTCTTGCTTGCAAAGCTGAACAGGAAATAAAACGACGTGTTGGCCACAAGGAGAACAAGCGCACGGTGCACATTCCAAGTGTTGATACAGATGTTTCTTCAACTACTAGGCATACTATGACAACCACATCCTTTGTTGCGAGGACTACATCATCTCCATCATGTGACACATCACCTCCAAGAGTGCCTACATCGTCTGAGTTGATCATAAGAGGTAATGACAAAGGTACAGATTTTCAACTTTCACATGAGAATGATGCATGCCTAGTTAACTTGAATACATCATGTGTTGTGTTACCTATTGATTTGAGCACACCAGCTATTTTAGAGAATTGTGTTACTGTCATGAATGCGTCATGTGATCAAAGAGTTGAAGTATCAACAATTTTGAGTGCACCCAATGAATTAACTGTTGATGCAAAAGAAACAATGTTTAATCATTTTGATATGACCTCTAATCTTGGTGATGATTTTGTGTCAAATGACTTATTGCATGTTTGCTTATTTAAGCATATTGTAGCATGTAAATTTGATGCAAGTAAGGTTTATTCACCAATGTTGGGATGGTTTAATGATGAACATTGTCAATCCTTTGATATGAATAAGAGCTTCACTTATATGTGCAAATTGAGTTGCAATATTTTTATGTCTTCTAATACTTGTGATAATATTTTGGCTTTACATTTTATGAACTATGAAAGTTACTCATGTATACATGTGTCATATGTGCAAAAATCAAGGGAAGTAAAAATGGATAACATATACATATACAACATGTACACCTTGTCTCTTTTGTTAGCCACATTTCAGATTAAGCAACGCCGAGGACGGCTTTGTTTTCAAGAAGGGGAGGATGATGAGGACATGACTACCTTGGATACGACCAAAAATATTGCATACATGTATATTTGTGAGGTGTATGGGACATTTGTACAATCCACATATGAACATAAGGGAAAAAGAGAAGTTTATGTGCTGTTCAAAAAGTCCTTTCACATCACTTTTGGGCCAAGAGAAGATAGAGTCCAAGTCTCTCACGTTCTGGATTCAGATTCGGACTGCACAGACATACCTGACTCAAAACGCCAAGAACTATTTCATACGGACTCCGAATTGGGTGATTCTTTTTTTTTTTGGAAAGTAGATTTCGTGCTCTTTCTAACCCAATTGGTTTCACCGTCAAATTCATCAGGAGCGTTGAGTTGTCGTCGAAACAATCTGACGCTGTAGCAGAATCCGAGTCAAACTACAAGTCCAAAGGTGTTGCATCACCTCCACTTGGGCCCATTGGCCTTGTACGACCTAGGGTTAGTTTTAGGCTACCTTGGGACGTCCTCCCACCTCCTTGGCCGCCACCCCTTGCTCCTATATAAGTAGATCCATCTAGTAGCTTTTTGCTTGGGATTTGTTTAGTTAAAAGTTAGCCATTGCAACTTCGTGTACTTCGTTTGTGTCCAACGACCAGACCAAGACCGCTTTCGGATCCCCACCTTTATCAATACTTCATCTATATTCGCAATATTCAGATTGCATTATCATATTCTTGCTTGTTCTCCGATTGCGTGCAGGAATAGACCTTCGTGGCCAGGCTGATCGTGCTTTCAGCATCGTCAGTAACCTCGGGAGATTGGTTTAGTGATTGCTAAGGCGCAACTCATGCCGACGTTTGGTAGTCTGGATTCATCAAAGTCGACTCATCAAATTGATGCTATCATCTCATCGAAAATCGGGACCACCCCCGCCTCTATCACGGGCGATCGGGGGCGAGCGGGGCTGGCCCTATCCGGTTCTGTCGGGAGGGGGGGTGGAGTGAGCGAGGGTGGGGAGGGACTAGGGTTCGGGTCTCCAGGGGAGGCCAATTAGGCGCGGGGTGGGCCGGGAGCTGGGCCGTCGGCTGGGCTGGGCCAGTTGGGGCCGGGGGGGAGGGGTCCTTTTTTTCTTTTTCTTTTTTGCTTTCATCTTTTTCTTTATTCTCTTTTCTCACTTATTAAATAGTCAGCCTCCTAATGGTTTTTGTAAAACATAACAACTGCTCAATAAATACTAGGTATTACCTACCACTACCAAAAATTAGTTTGGAGTCATGGAGCTCCCACAAATTTTATAATGTTTAATATGCATTAATCCTCACTGTTTTAATTATGTTAGAGCCACCGCCTAATTATTTTATTATTTGTGTTGGTTTCAATTTTTAGACTAGCCTCTGCAATATTGTTATTTATCGAACATTTTAGTTTTTAATGTTGGACAACTTTCATATTTCACTTTCATTTAAATTTGAATTTGACTTAGGAGTTGAAATGCAATATGACTAATGATGATTATGCAGTGTTAACCTCGCTGACATGTCCTATGCAAAAGTGATTACTGTTGCTAATCACCGGGGTGTTTCAATTCTCTCTCATCTATTAAGATTCTCGTCCCGAAATTAAGAGGAAACTGAAGAAAGAGGGGTATTCTTCACGAAGACGATCCTCGCGTTCCCAGTGGCCTCATCTTCAGAATGATTTGACCACTGAACCTTGAGAATTTGATTGACTTTTGACGAGTCCGACGTTCAGTTTCATCAAACACGGATGGGATATTCTGGATAAGACAGATCTTCCCGAATTCAAGCACTTCGTGATCCCAGCTCTAATAGGATCCTTGAAGCAGCGGCGGATGTTGGGATACATGAAAGACATCATGTACTTGGGAAAATTAGGCGTGCAACTGCAATTTGATATGCCACTTTCTCCTCGACGGGCAAGAATACAAACGGGCCAATGTAGCGAGAGCTAACTTGCCTTTGATTCCGAACCGATGAGTGCCTTTCAACGGTGACGCGGAGTTAGCTTGCTCGCCAGGTTGATAGACTATTTCCTGGTGCTTTCGGTCATAGTTGCTCTTCTGAGATGGATGAGCAGCTTTCAAATGTTTCACGACAATGCGGACTTGATCTTTCTGCTTGCTGAATAATGTCGGTCCGACGAGTGAGCGTTCCCCAGTTTTCTGACCAATTCAGAGGGGTTCGACACTTACGACCGTATAGACTTCAAAACGGTGCCATCTTCAGATAGCTTGATAGCTATGTTTTAAGAGAATTCGGCATACGGAAGAGATTCCCCCATTTTCTTACCGAAGGATATGACGCAAAGCTCGAACATATCTTCGAGCACTTGATGAACTCGTTCAACTTGACCCCTTGACTGAGGGTGGAAAAGCGGTGCTAAAAGACAGGTTGTGTTCCATAGCTTCTTCTTGAAACTATTCAGAATCTGTAGGTGAGAGGCTGCCACGATCAGAACTGACTCTCCAACGGAACCATAGGAGTGCACAATTCGGGAAACATACAAGTCTGCTAACTGGCTAGCAGTGATTGTCTCTTTAACTGGCGAAATGGCAACCTTAGAGAATCGGTCAATGACGACAAATATAGCATCATTACCCTTCGGGATTTGGGAAAACCAGACTGAATCCATTTGGACCTTGTCCCATTTCCATTCAGAATTGTAAGGGGTTGCAGAGTTCTGCGGGCCTTTGATTTGGAGCTTTAACGCGGCGGCAAACGTCACACTCAAAACATAACGAGCATATTTCGCTTCATATTGGGGCCACCATATCTCTGGCAAATGTCACGGTACATCTTTGTGCTACCCAGGATGAATTGACAAAGGGTTGTTGAGCTTCCATCATAACGTGTTCTCTCTCATCTTTGAACTTAGGTCCAAGAGAACGGTGTTGGAAAAAGTAGGATCTCCCATCATTATCAAGATGAACTCCGTACGGTTTTCCTTTTTCAGGTACCGGCTTGATCCTTTCAACTTCAGAGTCATACCGTTGCATAGTTTGATGCTGGTTCTAAATCTTGTCGACAACGATGGTATTGAGACAACCCGTGGAACAATATGGAGGTTCAATTTACGAAACTCTTCATAAAGAAGAGGTTGTGATTCCTGAACCATATGGTTGCTGCAATAAGCCTTGCGGCTCAAAGCATCGGCCATTACATTTGCCTTGCCAGGGGTGTATGAGATATTCATATCATAATCGGCAATTGTCTCGAGCCATCTTTGTTGACGAAGGTTCAGATCTGGTTGAGTATATAAATACTTCAAACTTTGATGATCCGTATATATCTCACAACGGTTACCGAGAAGGTAATGTCGCCATAGCTTCAGGGCATAAATAACCGCAGAAAGTTCGAGATCGTGCACTGGGTAATTTTCTTCGTGAGGACGCAATTGTCGGGAGGCATAAGCAATCACCTTGCGTTCTTGCATTAGGACACAGCCTAATCCTTGACGGAGGCATCGCAGTATATCACGAAATCCTTTTGGGAATCCGGGGGTGCTAATACTGGGGCAGATGTCAATTTATCTTTTAGTGTCTGAAAGCTTTCTTGACATTTTTCTGTCCACTCAAATTTAACACCTTTGTGAAGCAGATATGTCAATGGTTTTGCAATCTTGGAAAAGTTCTCAACGAATCGACGGCAATAACTAGCAAGTCCGAGAAAACTTCTGACTTGCTTAACATTCTTCAGGGGAGTCCAGTCAAGAATAGCCTGAACTCGTTCGGGGTTAACAGCAGTTCCATCCTTGGAAATCACATGTCCAAGGTAAGTTACTTCAGAAAGCCAAAATTCACATTTGGAATACTTGGCATACAACTGGTGTTCTCGGAGCCTTTCTAGTACCAAACGGAGGTGTTCAGCATGTTCTTCTTTATTCTTAGAATAAATCAGAATATCATCCAAGTAAACCACGATGAATTTGTCGAGGTAATCCATGAATATATAATTCATTAGACGGGAGAAAGTTGCTGGAGCATTCGTTAGGCCAAATGACATGACGGTGTATTCATAGGAGCCATAACGAGTGACGAATGCAGTCTTGGGAATATCCTCTTCACGGACACGGATCTGGTGATAACCCAACCTCAGGTCGAGTTTAGAGAACACCGATGATCCTGCGAGTTGATCATAAAGATCATTGATCCGGGGCAGTGGGTATTTATTCTGGATTGTGGCTTGGTTAATGGGCCGATAATCCTGAACCAAACGGTTAGTTCCATCCTTCTTCTTAACGAAGAGTGAAGGTGCTCCCCAAGCAGAGGAACTGGGGCGGATGAAACCACTTTTAAGTGACTTGTCGATTTCTTCCTTAAGCTCGAGTAGGTGATGCGGAGGCATCTTATAAGGTCGCTTGGCAATAGGGACGGTGCCAGGCTTCAAGTCGATGACGAACTCGACAGCTCTAGCCGGGGGTATTCCTGGAAGTTCTTCTGGAAAGACGTCTGGAAAATCTCGAACGACAGGAACATTTTCGATCCCTTCCAGAGGTGAGGCGTTCAAAGCATTCAGAGCATATATCTGAGCTTCAGCGTCTCGAGTAATGCGGGCGGTATAATTCACTATCTCATCGGTGGGGTGAAGAAGTTGGACGGCTTTAGTGGCACAATTGATCGAAGCAATGTGAGCTTTCAACCAATCCATTCCAAGTATAAGGTCTATGGTGGAAGACTTCAGGACGATGGGCGAGGCAAGGAATTCCAATCCTTTAATTTCGACGGTAACGTCAGGTGCTATTACGTCAGCATGACAGTGACCTCCGGGAGTTTTGATGACTAACGGAGTATGCATTTTCTCATATCGAATGCCATGCATCAATGCAAATTTTCCAGAGATGAATGAATGTGATGCTCCTGAATCAAATAAAACAGAAGCAGGTACTGAGTTAACAAGAAGGGTACCCATCACAGTAGCAGGTTGATCCTGGACTTCTTCAATGTCAATGTTGTAAGCGTGTCCACGACCATGTGCAGCAGACCCAGTATTATAGTTGCGGGTCTGGTTGTTGCCACCACCATTGCCACGGCCAGTACGGGGAAAGGCTAACTGATTCTGATTCTGGCGGCAGTCTTTAGCCTGGTGACCTGGTTTGCGGCACTTGAAGCACAGACCATCTTCAGGGCGAAGAGGAGCATTGTTTTGAATAGCTTGAGTTTTTGGCTGCCTCGGTGGTGGAGGAGGCAGACGTGGTGCAGCATAGTTGTTCTTTGGCGCAGAGGTATTGGAACGGAATGCATTGTTGGGGATCCAAACTCGACGCTTCAATGCTGAGCCCGAAGATGAGCCAGCATCATGATAGCGCTTCTGCGAGTCCTTGTATTCAATCTGAGCGGTCTCAACAAGAATAGCCTTGTTCGTCAGAGTTGAAAAGTCATTGATGTCTTGAGCAGCTAGTGCAAGCTTGAGGTCGGGGTGTAGTCCACTACGGAACTTCTCTTGTCTGCGAGCATCTGTGGCGATGTCTTCTTCAGCATAGCGGGAGAGCTCTAGAAATTCCCGCTGATAAGCTTCAACGGTCTTATTGCCCTGAGTGAGGTTACGGAACTGGGTCTTCATGCGTTCCATAATTGCTTGAGGGATGTAACGTGTACGGAAAGCAGCCTGGAACTCATACCAGGTAATGACTGTTCCAACAGGCAGAGTACGCTTGTGTGTGTCCCACCATTGAGCAGCGGGGCCCTTTAAGAAAAAGGCCGCGAAGTTGACATAGTTGGCAGGGGCGACATTAGCTGACTCCATCTCGTGAGTGATGTCGCGGAGCCAGTCATCGGCATCCAGGGGCTTGTCAGAATTGCGGAACTGCATTGGGTTGAGTCGCGTAAACTCTGTCAAAGTTATTGAAGCTGGGTTCTGGTTCTGGTTGTTCTGATGCGGAAACTGAGCCATGATTCCAACCATGAACTGGCGGTTAAGCTCAAACTGTTGCATCATAGCCGCCATATAGTCTGGCGGTGGTGGGCGTTCAGGGGCACGACCACGACCACGACCACCTGGTCTAACCATCCTGCTAAGTATCAACAGGGGGTAGTTTAGTAAAAGCAATTGCGAGCGTTTAGTGACAAACATGATGTAACTCGACCACAAATTAAGTAGTGTAACAGATACATAACATCAGTCGATTAAGACATACAGATCCATACACGGTCGGTTAAAATCGGGCAGCATAACGGCGCAAATTGAAAAACTAGAGACACTAGGCGGCGCGCAGGCACGCGGTAAGGAAGTACACAACGTGACATAGCAAGGTTAAACAAAACAATGGAAAGGAAAATGATTATCAGACTAATCAGATCAATGACAGGGAAATCGCACAGATATCCAGCTCTCCGGGTAGACGGGATTTACGAGATCCTAAGTGTCGGCGTTAGTAAAATTTATTTAACCCGAGTAGAAGAGAGATCAGAGTCCCAGAGTATAGACGAGGAATAAAAGATCCTAATACCACCCAGTTGGCGACGTGGGCCCGTAAGCCACACAGCCAAGTTAGTAAATTAGTTTTTTCGATTTCTAGACTCAACTTCGGCCAAGGAATTTGAAGGGGGCTTCCTACAGGCAGTCGGCTCTGATACCAACTTGTGGCGCCCCCGACTCAATCGTACACTAATCATACACGCAAACGTGTACGATCAAGCACAGGGACTCACGGGAAGATATCATAACACAACTCTAACACAATTTAAACGGAGGTCCACAATATTACAGACCAGGGATCCGAAGATCCGAATACATAAGTCAGTCATACAAATATTATCTGAGTACAGACATAGTTAGACAAGTTTTGCCTTAAGAAGGCTAGCACAAACAGCGACACTAGATCGAAAGGCGTTGGCCTCCTGCCTGGGAGCCTCCGATCCTACTCCTGGTCATCTGGCTCGATCCAGTAGTAAGTACCCTCTGGACCCTCCTGGTAGTAAGCTCCGGTGGTGGCATCTGACTCCTGGACTCCATCGTCTGTTTGTATCATCAATGTGGGGTATATGGGGAAAAGAGAAAGTAAAGCAACCGTGAGTACTCATACGAAGTACTCAGCAAGCAAGGATCTATACTACATATGCAACATTATCAATGGAGAAAGGCTGTATATGTGGACTGGGCTACAGAAATGCCAGAATAGGGAGAAGGCCTAGTCCTATCGAAGACTAGCATCTTCAAACATCTTCACAAGGCCATCATCTTGCAGCAGTAGAAGAGAGTAGAATAGCATTTTATTTAACAAACATGTTGTAGTACAGCTTAAAGATCCTTCCTCGACTCCCAAGCGAGAAAGCGATCCTGATGAGGACATCAATACCATTGTTACACCCACAGCCCCTGCTTCTATACATACTGGACCAATTACTAGAGCTCGCGCACGTCAATTAAAATATCAGGTACTTTCGTTTCTTGGTAATGATTCTAAAGTTCATGAGAATATGATGCTGCCTAAATTGGATACATTTGTTTTGCTTACAAATGAAGGGCCTAGCTTGGACAAGAAAGAGGAACCTTGGAGCAAGTTCAAGCATGGAGATGATGGCATGCACAAGGGGAACAAGAACGGAGTTACAAGTGATGATTTCAGGACTTTGAAGCCACCATAATGAGTGCAGGAAGCCTTGGACGAAATATACAAGATGTCACTTCATAAATTTCGTCCAGAGGCTATTATAGGTGCTGCGTCACCTTATTATTGGGCCAGGCCCATGTAATTTCGAAATACTTGAGTATAGGCTGTTTTTAGAGTCCGTATGTGTGGGGAAACAAGAGATAGGGTTGGTTTCGGACCCCTCCTTCAAAGGCCACGAAATCCCCTCCTCTTCCTCCATATATACAGCCCTTAGGGCACCGTTTAGACTTTGGGTTTTGTTTAGATTAAAAGTTCGCCATAGCTGCAACTTCGCGTACTTCGTTTGTGTTCAACAACCAGACCAAGACGTCACAAAACCCCACCTCGATCAATAAAGCTTTCATCTTATATTCGCAATATCCAGATTGCAAATCTTAGTTTCTTGCTTGTTCTTCGTTTGCTTGCAGGAGATAGACCCTCGATGATGAGGACATCAATACCATTGTTACACCCACAACCCCTGCTTCTATACATTCTGGACCAATTACTAGAGCTCGCGCACGCCAATTAAAATATCAGGTACTTTCGTTTCTTGGTAATGATTCTAAAGTTCATGAGAATATGATGCTGCCTAAATTGGATACATTTGTTTTGCATACAAATGAAGGGCCTAGCTTGGACAAGAAAGAGGAACCTTGGAGCAAGTTCAAGCATGGAGATGATGGCATGCACAAGGGGAACAAGAACGGAGTTACAAGTGATGATTTCAGGACTTTGAAGCCACCATAATGAGTGCAGGAAGCCTTGGACGAAATATACAAGATGTCACTTCATAAATTTCGTCCAGAGGCTATTATAGGTGCTGCGTCACCTTATTATTGGGCCAGGCCCATGTAATTTCAAAATACTTGAGTATAGGCTGTTTTTAGAGTCCGTATGTGTGGGGAAACAAGAGATAGGGTTGGTTTCGGACCCCTCCTTCAAGGGCCACGAAATCCCCTCCTCTTCCTCCATATATACAGCCCTTAGGGCACCGTTTAGACTTTGGGGTTTTGTTTAGATTAAAAGTTCGCCATAGCTGCAACTTCGCGTACTTCGTTTGTGTTCAACGACCAGACCAAGACGTCACAGAACCCCACCTTGATCAATAAAGCTTTCATCTTATATTCGCAATATCCAGATTGCAAATCTTAGTTTCTTGCTTGTTCTTCGTTTGCTTGCAGGAGATAGACCCTTGTGGTCAGGTTGATTGTGCTCCGGCGTGGTCAATAACCTCTCGGAGTTGGTTTAGCGATTGCTAAGGCGCGACGTCCTCGCACGTTCGTAGTCGGATCGTCAAAGTCTATTCCACCAAAAACGATAGCTATCATCTCATCGAAAGATCGGGACACCCTCGCCTCTATCAAGTGGATCGCCTCTCATCGAAAGAACGGAGTTACAAGAGAGGTGCACCTTGGGAGGTGCACCTTTTGCACCGACCGAGTATCTTTTCTTGGCTATGTTGTTACTCCACAGGGAATTGAAGTTGATAAAGCCAAGATTGAAGCTATTGAGAGTTGGCCACAGCCCAAAACAGTCACTCAAGTGAGGAGTTTTCTTGGACTCGCTGGTTTCTATAGGCGTTTTGTGAGAGATTTCAGCACCATTGCTGCACCTCTCAATGAGCTTACAAAGAAGGATGTGCCTTTTGTTTGGGGTACCTCATAGGAAGAAGCCTTCACGGTATTGAAAGATAAGTTGACACATGCTCCTTTACTCCAACTTCCTGATTTTAATAAGACTTTTGAGCTTGAATGTGATGCTAGTGGAATTGGATTAGGAGGTGTTTTATTACAAGATGGCAAACCTGTTGCATACTTTTCTGAAAAATTGAGTGGGCCTAGTCTGAACTATTCTACTTATGATAAAGAATTATATGCTCTTGTTCGGACCTTAGAAACATGGCAACATTATTTATGGCCCAAAGAATTTGTTATACATTCTGATCATGAATCTTTGAAACACATTAAAAGTCAAGCAAAACTGAACCGTAGACATGCTAAATGGGTTGAATTTATTGAGACTTTCCCTTATGTCATTAAACACAAGAAGGGTAAAGAAAATGTTATTACTGATGCATTGTCTCGTCGTTATACTATGCTTTCACAACTTGACTTTAAAATATTTGGTTTGGAGACCATCAAAGATCAATATGTGCCTGATGCTGAATTTAAAGATGTATTGCAGAATTGTAAGGAAGGGAGAACATGGAACAAGTTCGTCGTTAACGATGGATTTGTGTTTCGTGCTAACAAGCTATGCATTCCAGCTAGCTCCGTTCGTCTTTTGTTGTTGCAGGAGGCGCATGGAGGAGGATTAATGGGACACTTTGGCGTGAAGAAGACGGAGGATATACTTGCTACACATTTCTTTTGGCCAAAGATGAGACGGGATGTTGAGCGTTTTGTTGCTCGCTGCACTACATGTCAAAAAGCTAAGTCACGACTCAATCCTCATGGTTTATATATGCCTTTGCCTGTACCTAGTGTTCCTTGGGAGGATATATCTATGGACTTTGTTTTAGGTTTACCTCGAACAAAGAAGGGGAGGGATAGCATATTTGTTGTCGTGGATAGGTTCTCGAAAATGGCACACTTTATACCATGTCATTAAAGCGATGATGCTGTTAATGTTGCTGATTTGTTCTTTCGTGAAATTTTACGCTTGCATGGTGTGCCAAATACTATTGTTTCAGATCGTGATACTAAATTTCTTAGCCACTTTTGGAGATGTTTATGGGCTAAGTTGGGGACTAAACTGCTTTTTAGTACTACATGTCACCCCCAAACTGATGGACAAACTGAAGTAGTCAATAGAACATTGTCTACTATGCTTAGGGCTGTTTTGAAGAATAACAAGAAAATGTGGGAAGAATGCTTGCCTCATATTGAATTTGCTTATAATCGTTCATTGCATTCTACTACTAAGATGTGTCCTTTTGAAATTGTGTATGGTTTCCTTCCTCGTGCACCAATTGATTTGTTGCCTCTTCCATCTTCGGAGAAGGTTAATTTTGATGCTAAACAACGTGCTGAATTGATCTTAAAAATGCATGAGTTAACTAAGGAGAACATTGAGCGTATGAATGCTAAATATAAACTTGCTGGAGATAAGGGTAGAAAACATGTTGTGTTTGCACCTGGAGATCTTGTTTGGTTACAGTTGCGTAAGGATAGATTTCCTGATTTGCGCAAATCAAAGCTAATGCCACGTGCTGATGGTCCTTTTAAGGTGTTAGAGAAAATAAATGATAATGCATATAAACTTGAGCTGCCTGCAGATTTTGGGGTTAGTCCCACTTTTAACATTGCAGATCTGAAGCCTTATTTGGGTGAGGAAGATGAGCTTCCGTCGAGGACGACTTCATTTCAAGAAGGGGAGGATGATGAGGACATCAATACCATTGTTACACCCACAGCCCCTGCTTCTATACATACTGGACCAATTACTAGAGCTCGCGCACGCCAATTAAAATATCAGGTACTTTCGTTTCTTGGTAATAATTCTAAAGTTCATGAGAATATGATGCTGCCTAAATTGGATACATTTGTTTTGCTTACAAATGAAGGGCCTAGCTTGGACAAGAAAGAGGAACCTTGGAGCAAGTTCAAGCATGGAGATGATGGCATGCACAAGGGGAACAAGAACGGAGTTACAAGTGATGATTTCAGGACTTTGAAGCCACCATAATGAGTGCAGGAAGCCTTGGACGAAATATACAAGATGTCACTTCATAAATTTCGTCCAGAGGCTATTATAGGTGCTGCGTCACCTTATTATTGGGCCAGGCCCATGTAATTTCGAAATACTTGAGTATAGGCTGTTTTTAGAGTCCGTATGTGTGGGGAAACAAGAGATAGGGTTGGTTTCGGACCCCTCCTTCAAGGGCCACGAAATCCCCTCCTCTTCCTCCATATATACAGCCCTTAGGGCACCGTTTAGACTTTGGGATTTGTTTAGTTAAAAGTTAGCCATTGCAACTTCGTGTACTTCGTTTGTGTCCAACGACCAGACCAAGACCGCTTTCGGATCCCCACCTTGATCAATAAAGCTTTCATCTTATATTCGCAATATCCAGATTGCAAATCTTAGTTTCTTGCTTGTTCTTCGTTTGCTTGCAGGAGATAGACCCTCGTGGTCAGGTTGATTGTGCTCCGGCGTGGTCAATAACCTCTCGGAGTTGGTTTAGCGATTGCTAAGGCGCGACGTCCTCGCACGTTCGTAGTCGGATCGTCAAAGTCTACTCCACCAAAAACGATAGCTATCATCTCATCGAAAGATCGGGACACCCTCGCCTCTATCATAAAGCAAAACAGGAGAAAAATAAGAGTGAAAATCAGATTGTGGCAAAAGAATTTGAGCAACAAATGAAGCCTAATAATAAACCATCTAGTGTTGCTTCTGAAATTAAATTGAAAAGTGCATGTTTACTTGCCACCAAATCTGATATTGATGAGCTAGATTTCAGCAAATCTGTTTGCTATGCTTTTGTGTGCAAAGAGGCGTTATTTTCATTCGAGGACGTGCCTTCCTCTTTGCCTCCTGCTGTCACTAACATTTTGCAGGAGTTCGCTGACGTCTTTCCACAAGACGTGCCACCGGGATTACCACCTATTCACGGGATTGAGCATCAGATTGACTTAATTCCCGGTGCTTCGTTGCCAAACCGTGCGCCATACCGTACCAATCCAGAGGAGACGAAGGAGATTATGCGTCAAGTACAGGAGCTGCTCGACA
The DNA here is from genome assembly GCA_011799875.1 of Thinopyrum elongatum. Lineage (NCBI taxonomy): Eukaryota > Viridiplantae > Streptophyta > Magnoliopsida > Poales > Poaceae > Thinopyrum > Thinopyrum elongatum. The sequence continues at coordinate 370,454 of JAAAXO010000614.1, read as the reverse complement.
AAGGTTATATACGCGAATCTCTTAGTCCTTGTGCTGTTCCTATTATACTAGTGCCAAAAAAGGATGGTACGTCGCGTATGTGTGTTGATTGTAGAGGCATTAATAATATTACTATTCGTTATCGTCATCCTATTCCTAGGCTAGATGATATGCTTGATGAATTGAGTGGCTCTACAATATTCTCCAAAGTTGATTTGCGTAGTGGATACCATCAAATTCGTATGAAATTGGGAGATGAATGGAAAGCAGCATTTAAAACTAAGTTCGGTTTATATGAGTGGTTAGTCATGCCTTTTGGGTTAACTAATGCACCTAGTACTTTTATGAGATTAATGAATGAAGTTTTACGTGCTTTCATTGGACGATTTGTGGTAGTTTACTTTGATGATATATTGATTTATAGCAGATCTTTGGAGGAACATTTGGAACATTTACGTGTTGTTTTTATTGCTCTACGTGATGCACGTTTGTTTGGTAACCTTGGGAAGTGCACCTTTTGCACCGACCGAGTATCTTTTCTTGGCTATGTTGTTACTCCACAGGGAATTGAAGTTGATAAAGCCAAGATTGAAGCTATTGAGAGTTGGCCGCAGCCCAAAACGGTCACACAAGTGAGGAGTTTCCTTGGCCTCGCTGGTTTCTATAGGCGTTTTGTGAGAGATTTCAGTACCATTGCTGCACCTCTCAATGAGCTTACAAGGAAGGATGTACCTTTTGTTTGGGGTACCTCACAGGAAGAAGCTTTCACGGTATTAAAAGATAAGTTGACACATGCTCCTTTACTCCAACTTCCTGATTTTAATAAGACTTTTGAGCTTGAATGTGATGCTAGTGGAATTGGATTAGGAGGTGTTTTATTACAAGATGGCAAACCTGTTGCATACTTTTCTGAAAAATTGAGTGGGCCTAGTCTGAACTATTCTACTTATGATAAAGAATTATATGCTCTTGTTCGGACCTTAGAAACATGGCAACATTATTTATGGCCCAAAGAATTTGTTATTCATTCTGATCATGAATCTTTGAAACATATTAAAAGTCTAGCTAAAATGAACCGTAGACATGCTAAATGGGTTGAATTCATTGAGACTTTCCCTTATGTCATTAAACACAAGAAGGGTAAAGAAAATGTTATTGCTGATGCATTGTCTCGTCGTTATACTATGCTTTCACAACTTGACTTTAAAATATTAGGTTTGGAGACCATCAAAGATCAATATGTGCATGATGCTGAATTTAAAGATGTATTGCAGAATTGTAAAGAAGGGAGAACATGGAACAAGTTCATCGTTAACGATGGATTTGTGTTTCGTGCTAACAAGCTATGCATTCCAGCTAGCTCCGTTCGTCTTTTGTTGTTGCAGGAGGCGCATGGAGGAGGATTAATGGGACACTTTGGCGTAAAGAAGACGGAGGATGTACTTGCTACACATTTCTTTTGGCCAAAGATGAGACGGGATGTTGAGCGCTTTGTTGCTTGCTGCACTACATGTCAAAAAGCTAAGTCACGACTCAATCCTCATGGTTTATATATGCCTTTGCCTGTACCTAGTGTTCCATGGGAGGATATATCTATGGACTTTGTTCTGGGTTTACCTCGAACAAAGAAGGGGAGGGATAGCATATTTGTTGTCGTGGACAGGTTCTCAAAAATGGCACACTTTATACCATGTCATAAAAGCGATGATGCTGCTAATGTTGCTGATTTGTTCTTTCGTGAAATTATTCGCTTGCATGGTGTGCCAAATACTATTGTTTCAGATTGTGATACCAAATTTCTTAGCCACTTTTGGAGATGTTTATGGGCTAAGTTGGGGACTAAACTGCTTTTTAGTACTACATGTCACCCCCAAACTGATGGACAAACTGAAGTAGTCAATAGAACTTTGTCTACTATGCTTAGGGATGTTTTGAAGAATAACAAGAAAATGTGGGAAGAATGCTTGCCTCATATTGAATTTGCTTATAATCGTTCATTGCATTCTACTACTAAGATGTGTCCTTTTGAAATTGTGTATGGTTTCCTTCCTCGTGCACCAATTGATTTGTTGCCTCTTCCATCTTCGGAGAAGGTTAATTTTGATGCTAAACAACGTGCTGAATTGATCTTAAAAAGGCATGAGTTAACTAAGGAGAACATTGAGCGTATGAATGCTAAATATAAACTTGCTGGAGATAAGGGTAGAAAACATGTTGTGTTTGCACCTGGAGATCTTGTTTGGTTACATTTGCGTAAGGATAGATTTCCTGATTTGCGCAAATCAAAGCTAATGCCACGTGCTGATGGTCCTTTTAAGGTGTTAGAGAAAATAAATGATAATGCATATAAACTTGAGCTGCCTGTAGATTTTGGGGTTAGTCCCACTTTTAACATTGCAGATTTGAAGCCTTATTTGGGTGTGGAAGATGAGCTTCCGTCGAGGACGACTTCATTTCAAGAAGGGGAGGATGATGAGGACATCAATACCATTGTTACATCCACAGCCCCTGCTGCTATACATACTGGACCAATTACTAGAGCTCGCGCACGCCAATTAAATTATCAGGTACTTTCGTTTCTTGGTAATGATTCTAATGTTCATGAGAATATGATGCTGCCTAAATTGGATACATTTGTTTTGCTTACAAATGAAGGGCCTAGCTTGGACAAGAAAAAGGAACCTTGGAGCAAGTTCAAGCATGGAGATGATGGCATGCGCAAGGGGAACAAGAACGGAGTTACAAGTGATGATTTCAGGACTTTGAAGCCACCATAATGAGTGCAGGAAGCCTTGGACGAAATATACAAGATGTCACTTCATAAATTTCATCCAGAGGCTATTATAGGTGCTGCGTCACCTTATTATTGGGCCAGGCCCATGTAATTTCGAAATACTTGAGTATAGGCTGTTTTTAGAGTCCGTATGTTTGGGGAAACAAGAGATAGGGTTGGTTTCGGACCCCTCCTTCAAGGGCCACGAAATCCCGTCCTCTTCCTCCATATATACAGCCCTTAGGGCACCGTTTAGACTTTGGGTTTTGTTTAGATTAAAAGTTCGCCATAGCTGCAACTTCGCATACTTCGTTTGTGTTCAACGACCAGACCAAGACGTCACAGAACCCCACCTTCATTAATAAAGCTTTCCTCTTATATTCGCAATATCCAGATTGCAATCTCAGTTTCTTGCTTGTTCTTCGTTTGCTCGCAGGAAACAGACCCTCGTGGTCAGGTTGATCGTGCTCCGGCATGGTCAATAACCCCTTGGAAGTTGGTTTAGCGATTGCTAAGGCGCGACGTCTCGCACGTTCGTAGTCGGATCGTCAAGGTCGACTCCCACAGAAAACGATAGCCACCATCTCATCGAAACATCGGGACACCTTCGCCTCTATCAATTGGCGGCTGAAGTCAGTGGTGCTGCAGTAGGACGTGTGGGGGTAGAGGAGGCACGCGGTGTCCATGATGAAGATCGACCTGCAGAAAAATTAGTTCGCGCCAATGGTGGTAGGATCCTGCACTTCACGTTCAGCTTTACAAGCAAGATGGAATAAACGAGTGATATTATTATACTCCTTATACTCTAGAATCGTCTGAATCTCTCTATTTAATCCACCCATGAAACGTGCAAGCATAGCTTCATTCTCCTCAACAATACCACATCTAATCATGCCAGTTTGTAATTCCTGATAATATTCTTCTACAGAATTTTTCCTTGTCTTAAGCGCTGCAATTTTTGAAGTAATTCACGTTGATAATATGGTGGAACCCAACAAGTACGCATAGCAGTTTTCAAAGCAGCCAAGTAGTTGGAATAGGATATAATCTACAATGTTCAGACCACCATACACATGCAAAACTAGTAAAAGCACAAACAGCAGCAGCAACACGTCTCTCCTCGGGATATTGTAAACAAGTAAAACGTTGTTCTGTTTCTAACTCCCAAGTAAGATATATATCAGGAACATATCTACCCTCAAATGGTGGAATATTCAATTTCAATTTAGGAAGATGGTCATGATCTCGTACCTGAGCTGGTAATGCAGCCCTACCATTGCGATTATTGGCATGTGGACGACCTGGTGCTGGTACGTAGTTCTAATTTTGATCAACCTCATCCTCGTAATCGCCCGCATAATCGTCCTCCTCAGCGGCTGATAGAGGCGAGGATGTCCCGATCTTTCGATGAGATGATAGCTATCGTTTTTGGTGGAGTAGACTTTGACGATCCGACTACGAACGTGCGAGGACGTCGTGCCTTAGCAATCGCTAAACCAACTCCGAGAGGTTATTGACCACGCCGGAGCACAATCAACCTGACCACGAGGGTCTATCTCCTGCAAGAAAACGAAGAACAAGCAAGAAACTAAGATTTGCAATCTGGATATTGCGAATATAAGATGAAAGCTTTATTGATCAAGGTGGGGTTCTGTGACGTCTTGGTCTGGTCGTTGAACACAAACGAAGTATGCGAAGTTGCAGCTATGGCGAACTTTTAATCTAAACAAAACCCAAAGTCTAAACGGTGCCCTAAGGGCTGTATATATGGAGGAAGAGGACGGGATTTCGTGGCCCTTGAAGGAGGGGTCCGAAACCAACCCTATCTCTTGTTTCCCCAAACATACGGACTCTAAAAACAGCCTATACTCAAGTATTTCGAAATTACATGGGCCTGGCCCAATAATAAGGTGACGCAGCACCTATAATAGCCTCTGGATGAAATTTATGAAGTGACATCTTGTATATTTCGTCCAAGGCTTCCTGCACTCATTATGGTGGCTTCAAAGTCCTGAAATCATCACTTGTAACTCCGTTCTTGTTCCCCTTGTGCATGCCATCATCTCCATGCTTGAACTTGCTCCAAGGTTCCTCTTTCTTGTCCAAGCTAGGCCCTTCATTTGTAAGCAAAACAAATGTATCCAATTTAGGCAGCATCATATTCTCATGAACTTTAGAATCATTACCAAGAAACGAAAGTACCTGATATTTTAATTGGCGTGCGCGAGCTCTAGTAATTGGTCCAGTATGTATAGAAGCAGGGGCTGTGGGTGTAACAATGGTATTGATGTCTTCATCATCCTCCCCTTCTTGAAATGAAGTCGTCCTCGACGGAAGCTCATCTTCCTCACCCAAATAAGGCTTCAGATCTGCAATGTTAAAAGTGGGACTAACCCCAAAATCTGCAGGCAGCTCAAGTTTATATGCATTATCATTTATTTTCTCTAACACCTTAAAAGGACCATCAGCACGTGGCATTAGCTTTGATTTGCGCAAATCAGGAAATCTATCCTTACGCAAATGTGACCAAACAAGATCTCCAGGTGCAAACACAACATGTTTTCTACCCTTATCTCCAGCAAGTTTATATTTAGCATTCATACGCTCAATGTTCTCCTTAGTTAACTCATGCATTTTTAAGATCAATTCAGCACGTTGTTTAGCATCAAAATTAACCTTCTCCGAAGATGGAAGAGGCAACAAATCAATTGGTGCACGAGGAAGGAAGCCATACACAATTTCAAAAGGACACATCTTAGTAGTAGAATGCAATGAACGATTATAAGCAAATTCAATATGAGGCAAGCATTCTTCCCACATTTTCTTGTTATTCTTCAAAACAGCCCTAAGCATAGTACACAATGTTCTATTGACTACTTCAGTTTGTCCATCAGTTTGGGGGTGACATGTAGTACTAAAAAGTAGTTTAGTCCCCAACTTAGCCCATAAACATCTCCAAAAGTGGCTAAGAAATTTAGTATCACAATCTGAAACAATAGTATTTGGCACACCATGCAAGCGTATAATTTCACGAAAGAACAAATCAGCAACACTAACAGCATCATCGCTTTTATGACATGGTATAAAGTGTGCCATTTTCGAGAACCTATCCACGACAACAAATATGCTATCCCTCCCCTTCTTTGTTCGAGGTAAACCTAAAACAAAGTCCATAGATATATCCTCCCAAGGAACACTAGGTACAGGCAAAGGCATATATAAACCATGAGGATTGAGTCGTGACTTAGCTTATTGACATGTAGTGCAGCGAGCAACAAAACGCTCAACATCCCGTCTCATCTTTGGCCAAAAGAAATGTGTAGCAAGTATATCCTCCGTCTTCTTCACGCCAAAGTGTCCCATTAATCCTCCTCCATGCGCCTCCTGCAACAACAAAAGACAAACAGAGCTAGCTGGAATGCATAGCTTGTTAGCACGAAACACAAATCCATCGTTAACGACGAACTTGTTCCATGTTCTCCCTTCCTTACAATTCTGCAATACATCTTTAAATTCAGCATCATGCACATATTGATCTTTGATAGTCTCCAAACCAAATATTTTAAAGTCAAGTTGTGAAAGCATAGTATAACGACGAGACAATGCATCAGCAATAACATTTTCTTTACCCTTCTTGTGTTTAATGACATAAGGGAAAGTCTCAATAAATTCAACCCATTTAGCATGTCTACGGTTCAGTTTTGCTTGACTTTTAATGTGTTTCAAAGATTCATGATCAGAATGTATAACAAATTCTTTGGGCCATAAATAATGTTGCCATGTTTCTAAGGTCCGAACAAGAGCATATAATTCTTTATCATAAGTAGAATAGTTCAGACTAGGCCCACTCAATTTTTCAGAAAAGTATGCAACAGGTTTGCCATCTTGGAATAAAACACCTCCTAATCCAATTCCACTAGCATCACATTCAAGCTCAAAAGTCTTATTAAAATCAGGAAGTTGGAGTAAAGGAGCATGTGTCAACTTATCTTTCAATACCGTGAAGGTTTCTTCCTGTGAGGTACCCCAAACAAAAGGCACATCCTTCTTTGTAAGCTCATTGAGAGGTGCAGCAATGGTGCTGAAATCTCTCACAAAACGCCTATAGAAACCAGCGAGTCCAAGAAAACTCCTCACTTGAGTGACCGTTTTGGGCTGTGGCCAACTCTCAATAGCTTCAATCTTGGCTTTATCAACTTCAATTCCCTGTGGAGTAACAACATAGCCAAGAAAAGATACTCGGTCGGTGCAAAAGGTGCACTTCCCAAGGTTACCAAACAAACGTGCATCACGTAAAGCAATAAAAACAGCACGTAAATGTTCCAAATGTTCCTCCAAAGATCTGCTATAAATTAGTATATCATCAAAATAGACTACCACAAATCGTCCAATGAAAGCACGTAAAACTTCATTCATTAATCTCATGAAAGTACTAGGTGCATTAGTTAACCCAAAAGGCATGACTAACCACTCATATAATCCAAACTTTGTTTTAAATGCTGTTTTCCATGCATCCCCCAATTTCATACGAATTTGATGGTATCCACTACGCAAATCAACTTTGGAGAATAATGTAGAGCCACTCAATTCATCAAGCATATCATCTAGTCTAGGAATAGGATGATGATAACGAATAGTAATATTATTAATGCCTCTAAAATCAACACACATACGCGATGTACCATCCTTTTTCGGCACTAGAATAATAGGAACAGCACAAGGACTAAGGGATTCGCGTATATAACCTTTGTCGAGCAACTCCTGGATTTGACGCATAATCTCCTTCGTCTCCTCTGGATTAGTACGGTATGGTGCACAGTTGGGTAGCGATGCACCGGGAATTAAGTCAATCTGATGCTCAATCCGTCGAATAGGTGGTAATCCCGGAGGCACATCTTGTGGAAAGACGTCGGCGAACTCCTGCAAAATGTTAGTGACAGCAGGAGGCAAAGAGGAAGGCACGTCCTCGAATGAAAATAATGCCTCTTTGCACACAAAAGCATAGCAAACAGATTTGCTTAAATCTAGCTCATCAATATCAGATTTGGTGGCAAGTAAACACGCATTTTTCAATTTAATTTCAGAAGTAACACTAGATGTTTTATTATTAGGCTTCATTTGTTGCTCAAATTCTTTTGCCACAATCGGATTTCCACTCTTATTTTTCTCCTGTTTTGCTTTACTAGCTCTATTAATATCATCTTTCAAAATAGAATCAGGAGTCATAGGAAGCAAAGTAATATGTTTATCCTTACGAACAAGAGTATACTGATTGTTTCTACCATGGTGTACAGAATTTTTATCAAATTGCCATGGTCTACCAAGTAATAAAGAACATGCTTGCATGGGTACCACATCACAATCAACATAATCAGCATATGTAGAGATACTAAAATGCACACGAACAGTACGTGTTACCTTAACCTTGCCGCTGTTGTTGAACCATTAGATATAGTAAGGATGTGGATGTGGTCTTGTGGTGAGAGATAGCTTCTCCACCATCTCCATGCTAGCCAAGTTGTTGCAGCTCCCTCCATCTATGATGACGCGAATAGAACGTTCCTTCACAACTCCCTTTGTATGGAACAAATTATGCCTCTGATTTTGCTCAGCTTGTGTGACCTGCACACTCAAAACACGTTGAGCAACTAAACATTCATACCTGTCAGCGTCTTCAGGAGCCATGTATTGCGTCTCTTGTTCAGAATCATCTCCACCGTGCTCTTCACGTGTAATGAGAGCCAAAGTCTCCTCATCATAGTCACTAGCGGACTCATACCCACCATCCTCGGTAGCAATCATGACACGCTGAGATTTGCATTCTCTCGCATAATGACCTCTTCCCTTACAACGACGACAAATAATATCACTTGTGTGCCCTGTTGATGCCATGGAAGAATAAGAACTCTGTGCAGGCCCGGTAGGTGTGCTCTTGGCAGATAGTGGTGGTTGTGCCTGCTTCCTTGATAGAGGCGAGGGTGTCCCGATCTTTCGATGAGATGATAGCTATCGTTTTTGGTGGAGTAGACTTTGACGATCCGACTACGAACGTGCGAGGACGTCGCGCCTTAGCAATCGCTAAACCAAGTCCTAGAGGTTATTGACCACGCCGGAGCACAATCAACCTGACCACGGGGGTCTATCTCCTGCAAGCAAACGAAGAACAAGCAAGAAACTAAGATTTGCAATCTGGATATTGCGAATATAAGATGAAAGCTTTATTGATCAAGGTGGGGTTCTGTGACGTCTTGGTCTGGTCGTTGAACACAAACGAAGTACGCGAAGTTGCAGCTATGGCGAACTTTTAATCTAAACAAAACCCAAAGTCTAAACGGTGCCCTAAGGGCTGTATATATGGAGGAAGAGGGGGGGATTTCGTGGCCCTTGAAGGAGGGGTCCGAAACCAACCCTATCTCTTGTTTCCCCACACATACGGACTCTAAAAATAGCCTATACTCAAGTATTTCGAAATTACATGGGCCTGGCCCAATAATAAGGTGACGCAGCACCTATAATAGCCTCTGGACGAAATTTATGAAGTGACATCTTGTATATTTCGTCCAAGGCTTCCTGCACTCATTATGGTGGCTTCAAAGTCCTGAAATCATCACTTGTAACTCCGTTCTTGTTCCCCTTGTGCATGCCATCATCTCCATGCTTGAACTTGTTCCAAGGTTCCTCTTTCTTGTCCAAGCTAGGCCCTTCATTTGTAAGCAAAACAAATGTATCCAATTTAGGCAGCATCATATTCTCATGAACTTTAGAATCATTACCAAGAAACGAAAGTACCTGATATTTTAATTGGCGTGCGCGAGCTCTAGTAATTGGTCCAGTATGTATAGAAGCAGGGGTTGTGGGTGTAACAATGGTATTGATGTCCTCATCATCCTCCCCTTCTTGAAATGAAGTCGTCCTCGACGGAAGCTCATCTTCCTCACCCAAATAAGGCTTCAGATCTGCAATGTTAAAAGTGGGACTAACCCCAAAATCTGCAGGCAGCTCAAGTTTATATGCATTATCATTTATTTTCTCTAACACCTTAAAAGGACCATCAGCACGTGGCATTAGCTTTGATTTGCGCAAATCAGGAAATCTATCCTTACGCAAATGTAACCAAACAAGATCTGCAGGTGCAAACACAACATGTTTTCTACCCTTATCTCCAGCAAGTTTATATTTAGCATTCATACGCTCAATGTTCTCCTTAGTTAACTCATGCATTTTTAAGATCAATTCAGCACGTTGTTTAGCATCAAAATTAACCTTCTCCGAAGATGGAAGAGGCAACAAATCAATTGGTGCACAAGGCAGGAAACCATACACAATTTCAAAAGGACACATCTTAGTAGTAGAATGCAATGAACGATTATAAGCAAATTCAATATGAGGCAAGCATTCTTCCCACATTTTCTTGTTATTCTTCAAAACAGCCCTAAGCATAGTAGACAATGTTCTATTGACTACTTCAGTTTGTCCATCAGTTTGGGGGTGACATGTAGTACTAAAATGCAGTTTAGTTTCCAACTTAGCCCATAAACATCTCCAAAAGTGGCTAAGAAATTTAGTATCACGATCTGAAACAATAGTATTTGGCACACCATGCAAGCGTATAATTTCACGAAAGAACAAATCAGCAACATTAACAGCATCATCGCTTTTATGACATGGTATAAAGTGTGCCATTTTCGAGAACTTATCCACGACAATAAATATGCTATCCCTCCCCTTCTTTGTTCGAGGTAAACCTAAAACAAAGTCCATAGATATATCCTCCCAAGGAACACTAGGTACAGGCAAAGGCATATATAAACCATGAGGATTGAGTCGTGACTTAGCTTTTTGACATGTAGTGGAGCGAGCAACAAAACGCTCAACATCCCGTCTCATCTTTGGCCAAAAGAAATGTGTAGCAAGTATATCCTCCGTCTTCTTCACGCCAAAGTGTCCCATTAATCCTCCTCCATGCGCCTCCTGCAACAACAAAAGACGAACGGAGCTAGCTGGAATGCATAGCTTGTTAGCACGAAACACAAATCCATCGTTAACGACGAACTTGTTCCATGTTCTCCCTTCCTTACAATTCTGCAATACATCTTTAAATTCAGCATCATGCACATATTGATCTTTGATGGTCTCCAAACCAAATATTTTAAAGTCAAGTTGTGAAAGCATAGTATAACGACGAGACAATGCATCAGCAATAACATTTTCTTTACCCTTCTTGTGTTTAATGACATAAGGGAAAGTCTCAATAAATTCAACCCATTTAGCATGTCTACGGTTCAGTTTTGCTTGACTTTTAATGTGTTTCAAAGATTCATGATCAGAATGTATAACACATTCTTTGGGCCATAAATAATGTTGCCATGTTTCTAAGGTCCGAACAAGAGCATATAATTCTTTATCATAAGTAGAATAGTTCAGACTAGGCCCACTCAATTTTTCAGAAAAGTATGCAACAGGTTTGCCATCTTGTAATAAAACACCTCCTAATCCAATTCCACTAGCATCACATTCAAGCTCAAAAGTCTTATTAAAATCAGGAAGTTGGAGTAAAGGAGCATGTGTCAACTTATCTTTCAATACCGTGAAGGCTTCTTCCTGTGAGGTACCCCAAACAAAAGGCACATCCTTCTTTGTAAGCTCATTGAGAGGTGCAGCAATGGTGCTGAAATCTCTCACAAAACGCCTATAGAAACCAGCGAGTCCAAGAAAACTCCTCACTTGAGTGACCGTTTTGGGCTGTGGCCAACTCTCAATAGCTTCAATCTTGGCTTTATCAACTTCAATTCCCTGTGGAGTAACAACATAGCCAAGAAAAGATACTCGGTCGGTGCAAAAGTGATAGAGGCGAGGGTGTCCCGATCTTTCGATGAGATGATAGCTATCGTTTTTGGTGGAGTAGACTTTGACGATCCGACTACGAACGTGCGAGGACGTCGCGCCTTAGCAATCGCTAAACCAACTCCGAGAGGTTACTGACCACGCCGGAGCACAATCAACCTGACCACGAGGGTCTATCTCCTGCAAGCAAACGAAGAACAAGCAAGAAACTAAGATTTGCAATCTGGATATTGCGAATATAAGATGAAAGCTTTATTGATCGAGGTGGGGTTCTGTGACGTCTTGGTCTGGTCGTTGAACACAAACGAAGTACGCGAAGTTGCAGCTATGGCGAACTTTTAATCTAAACAAAACCCAAAGTCTAAACGGTGCCCTAAGGGCTGTATATATGGAGGAAGAGGGGGGGAATTTCGTGGCCCTTGAAGGAGGGGTCCGAAACCAACCCTATCTCTTGTTTCCCCACACATACGGACTCTAAAAATAGCCTATACTCAAGTATTTCGAAATTACATGGGTCTGGCCCAATAATAAGGTGACGCAGCACCTATAATAGCCTCTGGACGAAATTTATGAAGTGGCATCTTGTATATTTCGTCCAAGGCTTCCTGCACTCCTTATGGTGGCTTCAAAGTCCTGAAATCATCACTTGTAACTCCGTTCTTGTTCCCCTTGCGCATGCCATCATCTCCATGCTTGAACTTGCTCCAAGGTTCCTCTTTCTTGTCCAAGCTAGGCCCTTCATTTGTAAGCAAAACAAATGTATCCAATTTAGGCAGCATCATATTCTCATGAACTTTAGAATCATTACCAAGAAACGAAAGTACCTGATATTTTAATTGGCGTGCGCGAGCTCTAGTAATTGGTCCAGTATGTATAGAAGCAGGGGTTGTGGGTGTAACAATGGTATTGATGTCCTCATGATCCTCCCCTTCTTGAAATGAAGTCGTCCTCGACGGAAGCTCATCTTCCTCACCCAAATAAGGCTTCAGATCTGCAATGTTAAAAGTTGGACTAACCCCAAAATCTGCAGGCAGCTCAAGTTTATATGCATTATCATTTATTTTCTCTAACACCTTAAAAGGACCATCAGCACGTGGCATTAGCTTTGATTTGCGCAAATCAGGAAATCTATCCTTACGCAAATGTAACCAAACAAGATCTCCAGGTGCAAACACAACATGTTTTCTACCCTTATCTCCAGCAAGTTTATATTTAGCATTCATATGCTCAATGTTCTCCTTAGTTAACTCATGCATTTTTAAGATCAATTCAGCACGTTGTTTAGCATCAAAATTAACCTTCTCCGAAGATGGACGAGGCAACAAATCAATTGGTGCACGAGGAAGGAAACCATACACAATTTCAAAAGGACACCTCTTAGTAGTAGAATGCAATGAACGATTATAAGCAAATTCAATATGAGGCAAGCATTCTTCCCACATTTTCTTGTTATTCTTCAAAACAGCCCTAAGCATAGTAGACAATGTTCTATTGACTACTTCAGTTTGTCCATCAGTTTGGGGGTGACATGTAGTACTAAAAAGCAGTTTAGTCCCCAACTTAGCCCATAAACGTCTCCAAAAGTGGCTAAGAAATTTAGTATCACGATCTGAAACAATAGTATTTGGCACACCATGCAAGCGTATAATTTCACGAAAGAACAAATCAGCAACATTAACAGCATCATCGCTTTTATGACATGGTATAAAGTGTGCCATTTTCGAGAACCTATCCACGACAACAAATATGCTATCCCTCCCCTTCTTTGTTCGAGGTAAACCTAAAACAAAGTCCATAGATATATCCTCCCAAGGAACACTAGGTACAGGCAAAGGCATATATAAACCATGAGGATTGAGTCGTGACTTTGCTTTTTGACATGTAGTGCAGCGAGCAACAAAACGCTCAACATCCCGTCTCATCTTTGGCCAAAAGAAATGTGTAGCAAGTATATCCTCCGTCTTCTTCACGCCAAAGTGTCCCATTAATCCTCCTCCATGCGCCTCCTGCAACAACAAAAGACGAACGGAGCTAGCTGGAATGCATAGCTTGTTAGCACGAAACACAAATCCATCGTTAACGACGAACTTGTTCCATGTTCTCCCTTCCTTACAATTCTGCAATACATCTTTAAATTCAGCATCATGCACATATTGATCTTTGATGGTCTCCAAACCAAATATTTTAAAGTCAAGTTGTGAAAGCATAGTATAACGACGAGACAATGCATCAGCAATAACATTTTCTTTACCCTTCTTGTGTTTAATGACATAAGGGAAAGTCTCAATAAATTCAACCCATTTAGCATGTCTACGGTTCAGTTTTGCTTGACTTTTAATGTGTTTCAAAGATTCATGATCAGAATGTATAACACATTCTTTGGGCCATAAATAATGTTGCCATGTTTCTAAGGTCCGAACAAGAGCATATAATTCTTTATCATAAGTAGAATAGTTCAGACTAGGCCCACTCAATTTTTCAGAAAAGTATGCAACAGGTTTGCCATCTTGTAATAAAACACCTCCTAATCCAATTCCACTAGCATCACATTCAAGCTCAAAAGTCTTATTAAAATCAGGAAGTTGGAGTAAAGGAGCATGTGTCAACTTATCTTTCAATACCGTGAAGGCTTCTTCCTGTGAGGTACCCCAAACAAAAGGCACATCCTTCTTTGTAAGCTCATTGAGAGGTGCAGCAATGGTGCTGAAATCTCTCACAAAACGCCTATAGAAACCAGCGAGTCCAAGAAAACTCCTCACTTGAGTGACCGTTTTGGGCTGTGGCCAACTCTCAATAGCTTCAATCTTGGCTTTATCAACTTCAATTCCCTGTGGAGTAACAACATAGCCAAGAAAAGATACTCGGTCGGTGCCAAAGGTGCACTGCCCAAGGTTACCAAACAAACGTGCATCACGTAAAGCAATAAAAACAGCACGTAAATGTTCCAAATGTTCCTCCAAAGATCTGCTATAAATCAGTATATCATCAAAATAGACTACCACAAATCGTCCAATGAAAGCACGTAAAACTTCGTTCATTAATCTCATGAAAGTACTAGGTGCATTAGTTAACCCAAAAGGCATGACTAACCACTCATATAATCCAAACTTTGTTTTAAATGCTGTTTTCCATTCATCCCCCAATTTCATACGAATTTGATGGTATCCACTACGCAAATCAACTTTGGAGAATATTGTAGAGCCACTCAATTCATCAAGCATATCATCTAGTCTAGGAATAGGATGACGATAACGAATAGTAATATTATTAATGCCTCTACAATCAACACACATACGCGATGTACCATCCTTTTTCGGCACTAGAATAATAGGAACAGCACAAGGACTAAGGGATTCGCGTATATAACCTTTGTCGAGCAACTCCTGTACTTGACGCATAATCTCCTTCGTCTCCTCTGGATTGGTACGGTATGGCGCATAGTTTGGCAACGAAGCACCGGGAATTAAGTCAATCTGATGCTCAATCCCGCGAATAGGTGGTAATCCCGGTGGCACGTCTTGTGGAAAGACGTCAGCGAACTCCTGCAAAATGTTAGTGACCGCAGGAGGCAAAGAGGAAGGCACGTCCTCGAATGAAAATAACGCCTCTTTGCACACAAAAGCATAGCAAACAGAATTGCTGAAATCTAGATCATCAATATCAGATTTGGTGGCAAGTAAGCATGCACTTTTCAATTTAATTTCAGAAGCAACACTAGATGGTTTATTATTAGGCTTCATTTGTTGCTCAAATTCTTTTGCCACAATTTGATTTTCACTCTTATTTTTCTCCTGTTTTGCTTTACTAGCTCTATTAATATCATCTTTCAAAATAGAATCAGGAGTCATAGGAAGCAAAGTAATATGTTTATCCTTATGAACAAGAGTATACTGATTGTTTCTACCATGGTGTACAGAATTTTTATCAAATTGCCATGGTCTACCAAGTAATAATGAACATGCTTGCATGGGTACCACATCACAATCAACATAATCAGCATAGGTAGAGATACTAAAATGCACACGAACAGTACGTGTTACCTTAACCTTGCCGCTGTTGTTGAACCATTGGATATAGTAAGGATGTGGATGTGGTCTTGTGGTGAGAGATAGCTTCTCCACCATCTCCATGCTAGCCAAGTTGTTGCAGCTCCCTCCATCTATGATGACGCGAACAGAACGTTCCTTCACAACTCTCTTTGTATGGAACAAATTATGCCTCTGATTTTGCTCAGCTTGTGTGACCTGCATACTCAAAACACGTTGAGCAACTAAACATTCATACCTGTTGATGAGGACATCAATACCATTGTTACACCCACAACCCCTGCTTCTATACATACTGGACCAATTACTAGAGCTCGCGCACGCCAATTAAAATATCAGGTACTTTCGTTTCTTGGTAATGATTCTAAAGTTCATGAGAATATGATGCTGCCTAAATTGGATACATTTGTTTTGCTTACAAATGAAGGGCCTAGCTTGGACAAGAAAGAGGAACCTTGGAGCAAGTTCAAGCATGGAGATGATGGCATGCACAAGGGGAACAAGAACGGAGTTACAAGTGATGATTTCAGGACTTTGAAGCCACCATAATGAGTGCAGGAAGCCTTGGACGAAATATACAAGATGTCACTTCATAAATTTCGTCCAGAGGCTATTATAGGTGCTGTGTCACCTTATTATTGGGCCAGGCCCATGTAATTTCGTAATACTTGAGTATAGGCTGTTTTTAGAGTCCGTATGTGTGGGGAAACAAGAGATAGGGTTGGTTTCGGACCCCTCCTTCAAGGGCCACGAAATCCCCTCCTCTTCCTCCATATATACAGCCCTTAGGGCACCGTTTAGACTTTGGGTTTTGTTTAGATTAAAAGTTCGCCATAGCTGCAACTTCGCGTACTTCGTTTGTGTTCAACGACCAGACCAAGACGTCACAGAACCCCACCTTGATCAATAAAGCTTTCATCTTATATTCGCAATATCCAGATTGCAAATCTTAGTTTCTTGCTTGTTCTTCGTTTGCTTGCAGGAGATAGACCCTCGTGGTCAGGTTGATTGTGCTCCGGCGTGGTCAATAACCTCTCGGAGTTGGTTTAGCGATTGCTAAGGCGCAACGTCGTGCACGTTTGTAGTCGGATCGTCAAAGTCGGCTCCACCAAATCGATAGTTACCATCTCATCGAAAGATCGGGACACCCTCGCCTCTATCAAGTGGTATCAGATTCCCAGGTTGCTCGGTGAGATTTACAGTTTTTCGTAGTTTAGATCGAGTCTGTTCTTCATACCTACAGTCCAGGAAAAAGCCAAAAAAAAAATTTAGGGTTAGTTCATCATATCCGAACCAATCTGAGCCTTTGCATAATCTTTTTAGGGTTTTTGCTTTGTTGAATTTGTGGTTGCATCGTCGTGTCAAGTTGCTGGTCTTAGCGTCTAGTTCTTTAGAGTTTCGAGTTCTGTTCACAAGTTGTCACGCCGCCGCCGCACCATCATCATCGCCCCTACCATATACCACCACAGCTTATCTGCTATTTCTCTGAGTCCATATACCACCACCGATCCGAGTCCATATACCACCACCAATCCGAGTCCACATATACTACCGTCATATACCATCACCAGTCCGAGTTCCACCATATTCATCTCTGCCACCAGTCCTAGTCCGAGTCCAGTATTTATTCCTTTATTTTAGAGTTCCAGATCACGCGATACTGCGAGTCGTGAACAAGTCGGATTCCCCAATTTTCGTGCTACCCGTAGAAGAAAAATAGTTCCAGTTTCAAAAAAAAAAAACTAAGTCTGGAAAATTCTGGCTAGGCAGTTTTTAGACCATTTGTAGACTTTTTCGAAAAAAATTTGTTGCGGAGCAAAAAAAAAAGTGCAAAAAAAGAAAAGAAAAAAAGATGATGAGGACATCAATACCATTGTTACACCCACAGCCCCTGCTTCTATACATACTGGACCGATTACTAGAGCTCGCGCACGCCAATTAAAATATCAGGTACTTTCGTTTCTTGGTAATGATTCTAAAGTTCATGAGAATATGATGCTGCCTAAATTGGATACATTTGTTTTGCTTACAAATGAAGGGCCTAGCTTGGACAAGAAAGAGGAACCTTGGAGCAAGTTCAAGCATGGAGATGATGGCATGCACAAGGGGAACAAGAACGGAGTTACAAGTGATGATTTCAGGACTTTGAAGCCACCATAATGAGTGCAGGAAGCCTTGGACGAAATATACAAGATGTCACTTCATAAATTTCGTCCAGAGGCTATTATAGGTGCTGCGTCACCTTATTATTGGGCCAGGCCCATGTAATTTCGAAATACTTGAGTATAGGCTGTTTTTAGAGTCCGTATGTGTGGGGAAACAAGAGATAGGGTTGGTTTCGGACCCCTCCTTCAAGGGCCACGAACTCCCCTCCTCTTCCTCCATATATACAGCCCTTAGGGCACCGTTTAGACTTTGGGTTTTGTTTAGATTAAAAGTTCGCCATAGCTGCAACTTCGCGTACTTCGTTTGTGTTCAACGACCAGACCAAGACGTCACAGAACCCCACCTTGATCAATAAAGCTTTCATCTTATATTCGCAATATCCAGATTGCAAATCTTAGTTTCTTGCTTGTTCTTCGTTTGCTTGCAGGAGATAGACCCTCGTGGTCAGGTTGATTGTGCTCCGGCGTGGTCAATAACCTCTCGGAGTTGGTTTAGCGATTGCTAAGGCGCGACGTCCTCGCACGTTCGTAGTCGGATCGTCAAAGTCTACTCCACCAAAAACGATAGCTATCATCTCATCGAAAGATCGGGACACCCTCGCCTCTATCAAGTGGTATCAGAGCCAGGTTGCTCGGTGAGATTTACAGTTTTTCGTAGTTTAGATCGAGTCTGTTCTTCATACCTACCGTCCAGGAAAAAGCCAAAATTTTTTTTTAGGGTTAGTTCATCATATCCGAACCAATCTGAGCCTTTGCATAATCTTTTTAGGGTTTTTGCTTTGTTGAATTTGCGGTTGCATCGTCGTGTCAAGTTGCTGGTCTTAGCGTCTAGTTCTTTAGAGTTTCGAGTTCTGTTCACAAGTTGTCACGCCGCCGCCGCACCATCATCATCGCCCCTACCATATACCACCACCGATCCGAGTCCAGATACCACCACCGATCCGAGTCCATATACCACCACCAATCCGAGCCCACATATACTACCGTCATATACCATCACCAGTCCGAGTTCCACCATATTCATCTCTGCCACCAGTCCTAGTCCGAGTCCAGTATTTATTCCTTTATTTTAGAGTTCCAGATCACGCGATACTACGAGTCGTGAACAAGTCGGATTCCCCAATTTTCGTGCTACCCGCAGAAGAAAAATAGTTCCAGTCTGGAAAATTCTGGCTAGGCAGTTTTTAGACCATTTGTATACTTTTTCAAAAAAAAATTGTTGCGGAGCAAAAAAAAAAAAGAGGAAAAAAGAGGAAAAAAAAGTGCAAAAAAATAAATAAAATATTCAGAGTGTGCTCCTCCCTTGTTTACGTGCAGCGCCGTGATTTTTGTTAGTGTTCTAGGCTCGCGTCTCTAGCACGGTCTAGCCTAGGACCAGCACAGTACCGTCGTTGAGAGTTTATTCAACATTGCATCTCTGAATTGATTATTGCTGACCCTTTTTGCTACCATATCATAAGCCTTCCCAGCTCCACATACATCTACATCGTGCGTTTGACACCACCTGGCAATCGCTCTGTCCAAGCTCTGAGAGTTTTGACTACAAAGGTTGCCGATCACCACCTGCTGCTGGGTAAGAACTGGTAAGAATTTGAGATTTGCTTGACGGATTTGTGACACCACACCACACCACCACCACTTTCTAGTAGTCTGTAGGTGATGAGGACATAACTACCGTGGATACGACCAAAAATATTGCATACATGTATATTTGTGAGGTGATTTCTAATGCAAACTATGCAATAATTTATCTATGTCATCCAGGACAAAAATACTTCACAAACTTTTGTGTCATGTCTAATTGCAGGTGTATGGGACATTTGTACAATCCACATATGAAGATAAGGGGAAAAGAGATGTTTAGGTGTTGTTCAAAAAGTCCTCTCACGTCACTTTTGGGCCAAGATAAGATAGAGTCCAAGTCTCTCACGTTCTGGATTCAGATTCGGACTGCACAGACATACCTGACTCAAAATGCCAAGAACTCTTTCATACGGACTCCGAATTGGGTGATTCTTTTTTTGTTGGAAAGTAGATTTCGTGCTCTTTCCAACCCAGTTGGATTCACCTTCAAATTCGTCCGGAGCGTTGAGTTCTTGACAAAACAATCTGACGCTGCAACAGAATCCGAGTCAAACTACAAGTCCAAAGGTGTTGCATCACCTCCACTTGGGCCCATGAGCCTTGTACGACCTAGGGTTAGTTTTAGGCTGCCTTGGGACGTCCTCCCACCTCCTTGGCCGCCACCCCTTACTCCTATATAAGTAGATCCATCTAGTAGCTATTTCCTTGGGATTTGTTTAGTTAAAAGTTAGCCATTGCAACTTCGTGTACTTCGTTTGTGTCCAACGACCAGACCAAGACCGCTTTCGGATCCCCACCTTTATCAATACTTCATCTATATTCGCAATATTCAGATTGCATTATCATATTCTTGCTTGTTCTTCGATTGCGTGTAGGAATAGACCTTCGTGGTCAGGCTGATCGTGCTTTCAGCATCGTCAGTAACCTCGGGAGATTAGTTTAGCGATTGCTAAGGCGCAACGTCGTGCACGTCTGTAGTCGGATCGTCAAAGTCGACTCCACCAAATCGATAGCTATCATCTCATCGAAAGATCGGGACACCCCCGCCTCTATCAAGTGGTATCAGTTTTCAGGTTGCTCGGTGAGAATTTCCAGTTTTCCCTAGATTAGATTTATTTTCTTACCTATTGTCCAAGAAAAAGCCACAAAAAAAAAGTTAGATCTATTCATCCTTTGTCCAAGCCAGTCTGAGCCTTCGCAATTTTCTTTTCAGTGCTTGTATAGTTGAATTATCGGTTGCATCGTCGTGTCGAGTTGCTGGTCTTAGTGTCTAGTTCGTTTAGAGTTTCGAGTTCTGTTCACATTAGTCACGCCGCCGCTGCATCATTATCCCTTCCGCTGTCCACCACCTCCCACCCATCAAATTCCACCACGTGCTACCCACCGTTCATTGTCATAATCATAGCTGACGCCGTTCATATCTTCGCTTGATCCAATCTGCATCTTATCTAGTTTGTTTTGGAAAGAGAGAAAAAAAAGTCAAAAAAAAAGAGAAAAAAAGTGAGATAAAAAAAAGAGAGAAGAAAAAAAAGCACAAAATTCGGATCTATCTAGACTCACTCTCGTACCTGAATTCGGATTCGAATCTGTTTTGCGCACTGTTCAGTAAAACAGGCGTATCTTCCTCATACGAAGTCCGTTTTGGCTCCGTGAGTACTCAAATTAAAGCTAGCGACGAGCCGCATTTAAATAGTTGCAGAAGCTATTTCAATATTTGACACCTCAAAATCGGCTTCTAAATAGGTCTTTTTGCCCTCCGAAGTTCATGAACACAGCTTGTTCTAGTTTTTCAGGCCAGTTTTAGATTTTTTTGACTCCTCATATCAACTCGGAATTGAGTGATTCTTTTTGCGTTTGAAAGCTTGAGTCAGTGCCATTCTTGAGAAAAAATTATCAGAAAATTGGCAAAAACTTTTCCAGAGGAAAGTTGGAGAGAAAGTTGTTGGTATATCCTGCTTGGCAGTTATTTTACATCATTATCTTTACTGCTATTGTGGTATTCACTTTTATCTTACTGTCCAGAGCTACTTCATATCTTTTATTGATGCTAGTTGTGCTACGCCATGACCTCATTAGTGTTCTAGGCTCGCGTCTCTAGTCCGGTCTAGCCTAGGACCAGCACAGTATCGTCATTGAGCGTTTATTCAACATTGCATCTCTGAATTGATTATTGCTAATCTTTTGCTACCAAATATTTAAGCCTTCCAAGCTCCACATATTTCTACACCGTGTATACGTACGTTCCCCTGGCAATCGCTTTACTCAATCTTCGGAGTTATTTGACACCGCTGGTTGCCTGTCACCACCTGCTGCATGGTAAGAACTTGTAAGATATTGATATTTGCTACACTGTGAGTGTTTACCACCACATCCTAGTAGTTCATAAGAACATTATTCTTGGATTTTGTTTCTTGTTTTCTACTAACTATGGCAGGTTCCGGAGTTGTTAGTTCTTGGGCTTCATCGATCGTGGGAGATTTGCCACCACCTAAGAAAACACAACAACCGTCACAAGAGGAGCAACAACATCAGAATGCACATAATCAGGTTAATGTTTTCATGCCACCATTTATTGGTCGTTTTAGACCTGATTTATATATTGAATGGGAGTACGAAATAAATGCTATATTTGCTTCCCATAATTTTGATGAGCGTGGAAAATTTCAAGCTGCGGTTAGTACTTTCAGTAGCTTTGCTTTAGTTTGGTGGAGTGAATATTGTCGGTTAAACTCTGATTTTATACCTACTACTTGGGATGATTTAAAACTTGTCATGAGAGATAGATTCGTTGATGTTTATTATACTCGTGGCATGATTAAAAAATTACAACATTTAAAACAAGGCACTGACACGGTAACAAAATATTATGATGATTTACAAACTACATTGTTGCACTCATTTTTAGAAGAAAGTGAAGAAGATTTTATGGATAGATTTTGGGGAGGATTAAACCGTGATATTCAAGAGATACTAATTCATGAAGAGTGTTATCCTATGGACCATTTGTTTCGTCTTGCTTGCAAAGCTGAACAGGAAATAAAACGACGTGTTGCCCACAAGGAGAACAAACGCACGGTGCACATTCTAAGTGTTGATATAGATGTTTCTTCAACTACTAGGCGTACTATGACAACCACATCCGTTGTTGCGATGACTACATCATCTTCACCATGTGACACATCACCACCGAGAGTGCCTACATCATCTGAGTTGATCATAAGAGGTAATGACAAAGATACATATTTTCCACTTTCACATGAGAATAATGCATGCCTAGTTAACTTGAATACATCATGTGTTGAGTTACCTATTGATTTGGGCACGTCACCTATTTTAGAGAATTGTGTTACTGTCATGAATGCATCATGTGATCAAACAACTGAAATACCAACAATTTTGAGTGCACCAATTGAATTAACTGTTGATGCAAAAGAACCAATGTTTAATCATTTTGATATGACCTCTAATCTTGGTGATGATTCTGTGACCAATGACTTATTGCATGTTTGCTTATTTAAGCATGTTGTAGCATGTAAATTTGATGCAACTAAGGTTTATTCACCAATGTTAGGATGGTTTAATGATGAACATTGTCAACCTTTTGAAATGAATAATTGCTTCACTTATATGTGCAAACTGAGTTGCAATATTTTCATGCCTTCTACTTCTTGTGATAATATTTTGGCTTTAGATTTTATGAACTATGAAGGTTACTCATGTATACATGTGTCATATATGCAAAAACTAAGGGAAGTAAAACTGGATGACATATACATATACAACATGTACACCTTGTCTCTTTTGTTAGCCACAGTTCAGCTTAAGCAACGCCGAGGACGGCTTTGTTTTCAAGAAGGGGAGGATGATGAGGACATGACTACCTTGGATATGACCAAAAATATTGCATACATGTATATTTGTGAGGTGATTTCTAATGCAAACTATGCAATAATTTATTTATGTCATCCAGGACAAAAATACTTCACAAACTTTTGTGTCATGTCTAATTGCAGGTGTATGGGACATTTGTACAATCCACATATGAAGATAAGGGGAAAAGAGATGTTTAGGTGTTGTTCAAAAAGTCCTCTCACGTCACTTTTGGGCCAAGATAAGATAGAGTCCAAGTCTCTCACGTTCTGGATTCAGATTCGGACTGCACAGACATACCTGACTCAAAATGCCAAGAACTCTTTCATACGGACTCCGAATTGGGTGATTCTTTTTTTGTTGGAAAGTAGATTTCGTGCTCTTTCCAACCCAGTTGGATTCACCTTCAAATTCATCCGGAGCGTTGAGTTCTTGACAAAACAATCTGACGCTGCAACAGAATCCGAGTCAAACTACAAGTCCAAAGGTGTTGCATCACCTCCACTTGGGCCCATGAGCCTTGTACGACCTAGGGTTAGTTTTAGGCTGCCTTGGGACGTCCTCCCACCTCCTTGGCCGCCACCCCTTACTCCTATATAAGTAGATCCATCTAGTAGCTATTTCCTTGGGATTTGTTTAGTTAAAAGTTAGCCATTGCAACTTCGTGTACTTCGTTTGTGTCCAACGACCAGACCAAGACCGCTTTCGGATCCCCACCTTTATCAATACTTCATCTATATTCGCAATATTCAGATTGCATTATCATATTCTTGCTTGTTCTTTGATTGCGTGCAGGAATAGACCTTCGTGGTCAGGCTGATCATGCTTTCAGCATCGTCAGTAACCTCGGGAGATTGGTTTAGCGATTGCTAAGGCGCAACGTCGTGCACGTTTGTAGTCGGATCGTCAAAGTCGGCTCCACCAAATCGATAGTTACCATCTCATCGAAAGATCGGGACACCCTCGCCTCTATCACCTGTCAGCGTCTTCAGGAGCCATGTATTGCGTCTCATGATCAGAATCATCTCCACCATGTTCTTCACTTGTAATAAGAGCCAAAGTCTCCTCATCATAATCACTAGCGGACTCATACCCACCATCCTCAGTAGCAATCATAACACGCGGAGATTGGCATTCTCTCGCATAATGACCTCTTCCCTTACAACGACGACAAATAATATCATGTGTGTGCCCTCTTGATGCCATAGATGAAGAAGAGCTCTGGGCAGGCCCAGAAGGTGTACTCTTGGCAGATGGTGGTGGTGGTGCCTGTTTTCTTGTATCTCGATTGGAATTGGCGGCTGAAGTCAGTGGTGCCGCAGTAGGACGTGTGGGAGTAGAGGAGGCACGCGGTGTCCATGATGAAGATCGACCTGCAGAAAAATTAGTTCGCGCCAATGCCTGTCGATCCTGCACTTCACGTTCAGCTTTACAAGCAAGATGGAATAAACGAGTGATATTATTATACTCCTTATACTCTAGAATGGTCTGAATCTCTCTATTTAATCCACCCATGAAACGTGCAAGCGTAGCTTCATTCTCCTCAACAATACCACATCTAATCATGCCAGTTTGTAATTCCTGATAATATTCTTCTACAGAATTTTTTCCTTGTCTTAAGCGCTGCAATTTTTGAAGTAATTCACGTTGATAATATGGTGGAACCCAACGAGTACGCATAGCAGTTTTCAAAGCAGCCCACGTAGCTGGAATAGGGTATAATCTACAATGTTCAGACCACCATACACATGCAAAACTAGTGAAAGCACAAACAGCAGCAGCAACACGTCGTTCCTCGGGATATTGTAAACATGTAAAACGTTGTTCAGTTTCTAACTCCCAAAGTAAGATATATATATCAGGAACATATCTACCCTCGAATGGTGGAATATTCAATTTTAATTTAGGAAGATGGTCATGATCTCGTACCTGAAGTGGTGGTGCAGGCCTACCATTGCGATTATTTGCATGTGGACGACCTGGTGCTGGTGGTTGCACGTAGTTATGTTTTTGATCAACCTCATCCTCATAATCGCCCGCGTAATCATCCTCCTCCTCGGCACCAGCAGCAGCAGGAGCAGGAGCCAAAGAAGCATCAACAGTAGGTACAGCAGCACCAGAAGTTTGGCCATCCTCAAGAGGAACACGCTTCGCTCGTCCGAACTGATTTGGAAGGGGGCGTTGTTGTTGTCGTTGCAGAGGTGCGACAGGTGCAGCCGGTGGTGGTTGGGGAAGACGCGTGAGCAATTCATTAAACTTGTTATCCAGCTTTGTCTCGAACGACTTCTCCATGCCATCTATCTTCTCCATGGCCTCTTCAAATCTGTTTAGCACATCTCCCACCTGGCCACTCATCATTTGTTGAAATTTATCATGCAACTCCTTGTTCGTCATGTTCTCCCAGTCAATCTCGTCGGCTTGTGATCCTGCCATGGTTAGCAGCAATAGAAACACACAAGAATATGATCCTACAGACTACTAGAAAGTGGTGGTGGTGTGGTGTGGTGTCACAAATCCGTCAAGCAAATCTCAAATTCTTACCAGTTCTTACGCAGCAGCAGGTGGTGATCGGCAACCTTTGTAGTCAAAACTCTCAGAGCTTGGACAGAGCGATTGCCAGGTGGTGTCAAACACACGATGTAGATGTATGTGGAGCTGGGAAGGCTTATGATATGGTAGCAAAAAGGGTCAGCAATAATCAATTCAGAGATGCAATGTTGAATAAACTCTCAACGACGGTACTGTGCTGGTCCTAGGCTAGACCGTGCTAGAGACGCGAGCCTAGAACACTAACAAAAATCACGGCGCTGCACGTAAACAAGGGAGGAGCACACTCTGAATTTTTTTTTCTTTTTTTTTTGCACTTTTTTTTTGCACTTTTTTTTTTGCTCCGCAACAATTTTTTTTTGAAAAAGTCTACAAATGGTCTAAAAACTGGAACTATTTTTCTTCTGCGGGTAGCACGAAAATTGGGGAATCCGACTTGTTCACGACTCGTAGTATCGCGTGATCTGGAACTCTAAAATAAAGGAATAAATACTGGACTCGGACTAGGACTGGTGGCAGAGATGAATCTGGTGGAACTCGGACTGGTGATGGTATATGACGGTAGTATATGTGGGCTCGGATTGGTGGTGGTATATGGACTCGGATCGGTGGTGGTATATGGACTCGGATCGGTGGTGGTATATGGACTCAGAGAAATAGCAGATAAGCTGTGGTGGTATATGGTAGGGGCGATGATGATGGTGCGGCGGCGGCGTGACAACTTGTGAACAGAACTCGAAACTCTAAAGAACTAGACGCTAAGACCGGCAACTTGACACGACGATGCAACCGCAAATTCAACAAAGCAAAAACCCTAAAAAGATTATGCAAAGGCTCAGATTGGTTCGGATATGATGAACTAACCCTAAATATATTTTTTTGGCTTTTTCCTGGACTGTAGGTATGAAGAACAGACTCGATCTAAACTACGAAAAACTGTAAATCTCACCGAGCAACCTGGGAATCTGATACCACTTGATAGAGGCGAGGGTGTCCCGATCTTTCGATGAGATGATAGCTATCGTTTTTGGTGGAGTAGACTTTGACGATCCGACTACGAACGTGCGAGGACGTCGCGCCTTAGCAATCGCTAAACCAACTCCTAGAGGTTATTGACCACGCCGGAGCACAATCAACCTGACCACGAGGGTCTATCTCCTGCAAGCAAACGAAGAACAAGCAAGAAACTAAGATTTGCAATCTGGATATTGCGAATATAAGATGAAAGCTTTATTGATCAAGGTGGGGTTATGTGACGTCTTGGTCTGGTCGTTGAACACAAACGAAGTACGCGAAGTTGCAGCTATGGCGAACTTTTAATCTAAACAAAACCCAAAGTCTAAACGGTGCCCTAAGGGCTGTATATATGGAGGAAGAGGAGGGGATTTCGTGGCCCTTGAAGGAGGGGTCCGAAACCAACCCTATCTCTTGTTTCCCCACACATACGGACTCTAAAAACAGCCTATACTCGAGTATTTCGAAATTACATGGGCCTGGCCCAATAATAAGGTGACGCAGCACCTATAATAGCCTCTGGACGAAATTTATGAAGTGACATCTTGTATATTTCGTCCAAGGCTTCCTGCACTCATTATGGTGGCTTCAAAGTCCTGAAATCATCACTTGTAACTCCGTTCTTGTTCCCCTTGTGCATGCCATCATCTCCATGCTTGAACTTGCTCCAAGGTTCCTCTTTCTTGTCCAAGCTAGGCCCTTCATTTGTAAGCAAAACAAATGTATCCAATTTAGGCAGCATCATATTCTCATGAACTTTAGAATCATTACCAAGAAACGAAAGTACCTGATATTTTAATTGGCGTGCGCGAGCTCTAGTAATCGGTCCAGTATGTATAGAAGCAGGGGCTGTGGGTGCAACAATGGTATTGATGTCCTCATCATCTTTTTTTCTTTTCTTTTTTTGCACTTTTTTTTTTGCTCCGCAACAATTTTTTTTCGAAAAAGTCTACAAATGGTCTAAAAACTGCCTAGCCAGAATTTTCCAGACTTAGTTTTTTTTTTTTGAAACTGGAACTATTTTTCTTCTACGGGTAGCACGAAAATTGGGGAATCCGACTTGTTCACGACTCGCAGTATCGCGTGATCTGGAACTCTAAAATAAAGGAATAAATACTGGACTCGGACTAGGACTGGTGGCAGAGATGAATATGGTGGAACTCGGACTGGTGATGGTATATGACGGTAGTATATGTGGACTCGGATTGGTGGTGGTATATGGACTCGGATCGGTGGTGGTATATGGACTCAGAGAAATAGCAGATAAGCTGTGGTGGTATATGGTAGGGGCGATGATGATGGTGCGGCGGTGGCGTGACAACTTGTGAACAGAACTCGAAACTCTAAAGAACTAGACGCTAAGACCAGCAACTTGACACGACGATGCAACCGCAAATTCAACAAAGCAAAAACCCTAAAAAGATTATGCAAAGGCTCAGATTGGTTCGGATATGATGAACTAACCCTAATTTTTTTTGTGGCTTTTTTTTGGACAATACGTAAGAAAATAAATCTAATCTAGGGAAAACTGGAAATTCTCACCGAGCAACCTGAAAACTGATACCACTTGATAGAGGCGAGGGTGTCCCGATCTTTCGATGAGATGGTAACTATCGATTTGGTGGAGCCGACTTTGACGATCCGACTACAAACGTGCACGACGTTGCGCCTTAGCAATCGCTAAACCAATCTCCTGAGGTTACTGACGATGCTGGAAGCACGATCAACCTGACCACGAAGGTATATTCCTGCACGCAATCGAAGAACAAGCAAGAATATGATAATGCAATCTGAATATTGCGAATATAGATGAAGTATTGATAATGGTGGGGATCCGAAAGCGGTCTTGGTCTGGTCGTTGGACACAAACGAAGTACACGAAGTTGCAATGGCTAACTTTTAACTAAACAAATCCCAAAGTCTAAACGGTGCCCTAAGGGCTGTATATATGGAGGAAGAGGAGGGGATTTCGTGGCCCTTGAAGGAGGGGTCCGAAACCAACCCTATCTCTTGTTTCCCCACACATACGGACTCTAAAAACAGCCTATACTCAAGTATTTCGAAATTACATGGGCCTGGCCCAATAATAAGGTGACGCAGCACCTATAATAGCCTCTGGACGAAATTTATGAAGTGACATCTTGTATATTTCGTCCAAGGCTTCCTGCACTCATTATGGTGGCTTCAAAGTGCTGAAATCATCACTTGTAACTCCGTTCTTGTTCCCCTTGTGCATGCCATCATCTCCATGCTTGAACTTGCTCCAAGGTTCCTCTTTCTTGTCCAAGCTAGGCCCTTCATTTGTAAGCAAAACAAATGTATCCAATTTAGGCAGCATCATATTCTCATGAACTTTAGAATCATTACCAAGAAACGAAAGTACCTGATATTTTAATTGGCGTGCGCGAGCTCTAGTAATTGGTCCAGTATGTATAGAAGTAGGGGCTGTGGGTGTAACAATGGTATTGATGTCCTCATCACCAGGGGAGTGGTGGAGCTGTTGGTCACCCTAGAGAATGGCCTGGTGGGCATGAGTTTGATAGAGGCGAGGGTGTCCCGATCTTTCGATGAGATGATAGCTATAGTTTTTGGTGGAGTAGACTTTGACGATCCGACTACGAACGTGCGAGGACGTCGCGCCTTAGCAATCGCTAAACCAACTCCGAGAGGTTATTGACCACGCCGGAGCACAATCAACCTGACCACGAGGGTCTATCTCCTGCAAGCAAACGAAGAACAAGCAAGAAACTAAGATTTGCAATCTGGATATTGCGAATATAAGATGAAAGCTTTATTGATCAAGGTGGGATACTGTGACGTCTTGGTCTGGTCGTTGAACACAAACGAAGTACGCGAAGTTGCAGCTATGGCGAACTTTTAATCTAAACAAAACCCAAAGTCTAAACGGTGCCCTAAGGGCTGTATATATGGAGGAAGAGGAGGGGATTTCGTGGCCCTTGAAGGAGGGGTCCGAAACCAACCCTATCTCTTGTTTCCCCACACATACGGACTCTAAAAACAGCCTATACTCAAGTATTTCGAAATTACATGGGCCTGGCCCAATAATAAGGTGACGCAGCACCTATAATAGCCTCTGGACGAAATTTATGAAGTGACATCTTGTATATTTCATCCAAGGCTTCCTGCACTCATTATGGTGGCTTCAAAGTCCTGAAATCATCACTTGTAACTCCGTTCTTGTTCCCCTTGTGCATGCCATCATCTCCATGCTTGAACTTGCTCCAAGGTTCCTCTTTCTTGTCCAAGTTAGGCCCTTCATTTGTAAGCAAAACAAATGTATACAATTTAGGCAGCATCATATTCTCATGAACTTTAGAATCATTACCAAGAAACGAAAGTACCTGATATTTTAATTGGCGTGCGCGAGCTCTAGTAATTGGTCCAGTATGTATAGAAGCAGGGGCTGTGGGTGTAACAATGGTATTGATGTCCTCATCACGTGGGCTGCTTTGAAAACTGCTATGCGTACTCGTTGGGTTCCACCATATTATCAACGTGAATTACTTCAAAAATTGCAGCGCTTAAGACAAGGAAAAAATTCTGTAGAAGAATATTATCAGGAATTACAAACTGGCATGATTAGATGTGGTATTGTCGAGGAGAATGAAGCTATGCTTGCACGTTTCATGGGTGGATTAAATAGAGAGATTCAGACCATTCTAGAGTATAAGGAGTATAATAATATCACTCGTTTATTCCATCTTGCTTGTAAAGCTGAACGTGAAGTGCAGGATCGACAGGCATTGGCGCGAACTAATTTTTCTGCAGGTCGATCTTCATCATGGACACCACGTGCCTCCTCTACTCCCACACGTCCTACTGCGGCACCACTGACTTCAGCCACCAATTCCAACCGAGATACAAGAAAACAGGCACCACCACCACCATCTGCCAAGAGTACACCTTCTGGGCCTGCCCAGAGCTCTTCTTCATCTATGGCATCAACAGGGCACACACATGATATTATTTGTCGTCGTTGTAAGGGAAGAGGTCATTATGCGAGAGAATGCCAATCTCCGCGTGTTATGATTGCTACTGAGGATGGTGGGTATGAGTCCGCTAGTGATTATGATGAGGAGACTTTGGCTCTTATTACAAGTGAAGAACACGGTGGAGTTGATTCTGATCATGAGACGCAATACATGGCTCCTGAAGACGCTGACAGGTATGAATGTTTAGTTGCTCAACGTGTTTTGAGTGTGCAGGTCACACAAGCTGAGCAAAATCAGAGGCATAATTTGTTCCATACAAAGGGAGTTGTGAAGGAACGTTCTGTTCGCGTCATCATAGATGGAGGGAGCTGCAACAACTTGGCTAGCATGGAGATGGTGGAGAAGCTATCTCTCACCACAAGACCACATCCACATCCTTACTATATCCAATGGTTCAACAACAGCGGCAAGGTTAAGGTATCACGTACTGTTCGTGTGCATTTTAGTATCTCTACATATGCTGATTATGTTGATTGTGATGTGGTACCCATGCAAGCATGTTCATTATTACTTGGTAGACCATGGCAATTTGATAAAAATTCTGTACACCATGGTAGAAACAATCAGTATACTCTTGTTCATAAGGTGATGAGGACATCAATACCATTGTTACACCCACAGCCCCTGCTTCTATACATACTGGACCAATTACTAGAGCTCGCGCACGCCAATTAAATTATCAGGTACTTTCGTTTCTTGGTAATGATTCTAAAGTCCATGAGAATATGATGCTGCCTAAATTGGATACATTTGTTTTGCTTACAAATGAAGGCCCTAGCTTGGACAAGAAAGAGGAACCTTGGAGCAAGTTCAAGCATGGAGATGATGGCATGCACAAGGGGAACAAGAACGGAGTTACAAGTGATGATTTCAGGACTTTGAAGCCACCATAATGAGTGCAGGAAGCCTTGGACGAAATATACAAGATGTCACTTCATAAATTTCGTCCAGAGGCTATTATAGGTGCTGCGTCACCTTATTATTGGGCCAGGCCCATGTAATTTCGAAATACTTGAGTATAGGCTGTTTTTAGAGTCCGTATGTGTGGGGAAACAAGAGATAGGGTTGGTTTCGGACCCCTCCTTCAAGGGCCACGAAATCCCCTCCTCTTCCTCCATATATACAGCCCTTAGGGCACCGTTTAGACTTTGGGATTTGTTTAGTTAAAAGTTAGCCATTGCAACTTCGTGTACTTCGTTTGTGTCCAACGACCAGACCAAGACCGCTTTCGGATCCCCACCTTGATCAATAAAGCTTTCATCTTATATTCGCAATATCCAGATTGCAAATCTTAGTTTCTTGCTTGTTCTTCGTTTGCTTGCAGGAGATAGACCCTCGTGGTCAGGTTGATTGTGCTCCGGCGTGGTCAATAACCTCTCGGAGTTGGTTTAGCGATTGCTAAGGCGCGACGTCCTCGCACGTTCGTAGTCGGATCGTCAAAGTCTACTCCACCAAAAACGATAACTACCATCTCATCGAAAGATCGGGACACCCTCGCCTCTATCAACATGCAAATAATCGCAATGGTAGGCCTGCACCACCACTTCAGGTACGAGATCATGACCATCTTCCTAAATTAAAATTGAATATTCCACCATTCGAGGGTAGATATGTTCCTGATATATATCTTACTTGGGAGTTAGAAACTGAACAACGTTTTACATGTTTACAATATCCCGAGGAACGACGTGTTGCTGCTGCTGTTTGTGCTTTCACTAGTTTTGCATGTGTATGGTGGTCTGAACATTGTAGATTATATCCTATTCCAGCTACGTGGGCTGCTTTGAAAACTGCTATGCGTACTCGTTGGGTTCCACCATATTATCAACGTGAATTACTTCAAAGATTGCAGCGCTTAAGACAAGGAAAAAATTCTGTAGAAGAATATTATCAGGAATTACAAACTGGCATGATTAGATGTGGTATTGTTGAGGAGAATGAAGCTATGCTTGCACGTTTCATGGGTGGATTAAATAGAGAGATTCAGACCATTCTAGAGTATAAGGAGTATAATAATATCACTCGTTTATTCCATCTTGCTTGTAAAGCTGAACGTGAAGTGCAGGATCGACAGGCATTGGCGCGAACTAATTTTTCTGCAGGTCGATCTTCATCATGGACACCGCGTGCCTCCTCTACTCCCACACGTCCAACTGCGGCACCACTGACTTCAGCCGCCAATTCCAACCGAGATATAAGAAAACAGGCACCACCACCACCATCTTCCTAGAGTACACCTTCTGGGCCTGCCCAGAGCTCTTCTTCATCTATGGCATCAACAGGGCACACACATGATATTATTTGTCGTCGTTGTAAGGGAAGAGGTCATTATGCGAGAGAATGCCAATCTCCGCGTGTTATGATTGCTACTGAGGATGGTGGGTATGAGTCCGCTAGTGACTATGATGAGGAGACTTTGGCTCTTATTACAAGTGAAGAACACGGTGGAGATGATTCTGATCATGAGACGCAATACATGGCTCCTGAAGACGCTGACAGGTATGAATGTTTAGTTGCTCAACGTGTTTTGAGTGTGCAGGTCACACAAGCTGAGCAAAATCAGAGGCATAATTTGTTCCATACAAAGGGAGTTGTGAAGGAACGTTCTGTTCGCGTCATCATAGATGGAGGGAGCTGCAACAACTTGGCTAGCATGGAGATGGTGGAGAAGCTATCTCTCACCACAAGACCACATCCACATCCTTACTATATCCAATGGTTCAACAACAGCTGCAAGGTTAAGGTAACACGTACTGTTCGTGTGCATTTTAGTATCTCTACATATGCTGATTATGTTGATTGTGATGTGGTACCCATGCAAGCATGTTCATTATTACTTGGTAGACCATGGCAATTTGATAAAAATTCTGTACACCATGGTAGAAACAATCAGTATACTCTTGTTCATAAGGATAAACATATTACTTTGCTTCCTATGACTCCTGATTCTATTTTGAAAGATGATATTAATAGAGCTAGTAAAGCAAAACAGGAGAAAAATAAGAGTGAAAATCAGATTGTGGCAAAAGAATTTGAGCAACAAATGAAGCCTAATAATAAACCATCTAGTGTTGCTTCTGAAATTAAATTGAAAAGTGCATGCTTACTTGCCACCAAATCTGATATTGATGATCTAGATTTTAGCAATTCTGTTTGCTATGCTTTTTGATAGAGGCGAGGGTGTCCCGATCTTTCGATGAGATGATAGCTATCGTTTTTGGTGGAGTAGACTTTGACGATCCGACTACGAACGTGCGAGGACGTCGCGCCTTAGCAATCGCTAAACCAACTCCGAGAGGTTATTGACCACGCCGGAGCACAATCAACCTGACCACGAGGGTCTATCTCCTGCAAGCAAACGAAGAACAAGCAAGAAACTAAGATTTGCAATCTGGATATTGCGAATATAGATGAAGTATTGATAATGGTGGGGATCCGAAAGCGGTCTTGGTCTGGTCGTTGGACACAAACGAAGTACACGAAGTTGCAATGGCTAACTTTTAACTAAACAAATCCCAAAGTCTAAACGGTGCCCTAAGGGCTGTATATATGGAGGAAGAGGAGGGGATTTCGTGGCCCTTGAAGGAGGGGTCCGAAACCAACCCTATCTCTTGTTTCCCCACACATACGGACTCTAAAAACAGCCTATACTCAAGTATTTCCAAATTACATGGGCCTGGCCCAATAATAAGGTGACGCAGCACCTATAATAGCCTCTGGACGAAATTTATGAAGTGACATCTTGTATATTTCGTCCAAGGCTTCCTGCACTCATTATGGTGGCTTCAAAGTCCTGAAATCATCACTTGTAACTCCGTTCTTGTTCCCCTTGTGCATGCCATCATCTCCATGCTTGAACTTGCTCCAAGGTTCCTCTTTCTTGTCCAAGCTAGGCCCTTCATTTGTAAGCAAAACAAATGTATCCAATTTAGGCAGCATCATATTCTGATGAACTTTAGAATCATTACCAAGAAACGAAAGTACTTGATATTTTAATTGGCGTGCGCGAGCTCTAGTAATTGGTCCAGTATGTATAGAAGCAGGGGTTGTGGGTGTAACAATGGTATTGATGTCCTCATCAATGGAGAAGATAGATGGCATGGAGAAGTCGTTCGAGACAAAGCTGGATAACAAGTTTAATGAATTGCTCACGCGTCTTCCCCAACCACCACCGGCTGCACCTGTCGCACCTCTGCAACGACAACAACAACGCCCCCTTCCAAATCAGTTCGGACGAGCGAAGCGTGTTCCTCTTGAGGATGGCCAAACTTCTGGTGCTGCTGTACCTACTGTTGATGCTTCTTTGGCTCCTGCTCCTGCTGCTGCTGGTGCCGAGGAGGAGGATGATTACACGGGCGATTATGAGGATGAGGTTGATCAAAATCATAACTACGTGCAACCACCAGCACCAGGTCGTCCACATGCAAATAATCGCAATGGTAGGCCTGCACCACCACTTCAGGTACGAGATCATGACCATCTTCCTAAATTAAAATTGAATATTCCACCATTCGAGGGTAGATATGTTCCTGATATATATCTTACTTGGGAGTTAGAAACTGAACAACGTTTTACATGTTTACAATATCCCGAGGAACGACGTGCTGCTGCTGTTGTTTGTGCTTTCACTAGTTTTGCATGTGTATGGTGGTCTGAACATTGTAGATTATATCCTATTCCAGCTACGTGGGCTGCTTTGAAAACTGCTATGCGTACTCGTTGGGTTCCACCATATTATCAACGTGAATTACTTCAAAAATTGCAGCGCTTAAGACAAGGAAAAAATTATGTAGAAGAATATTATCAGGAATTACAAACTGGCATGATTAGATGTGGTATTGTTGAGGAGAATGAAGCTATGCTTGCACGTTTCATGGGTGGATTAAATAGAGAGATTCAGACCATTCTAGAGTATAAGGAGTATAATAATATCACTCGTTTATTCCATCTTGCTTGTAAAGCTGAACGTGAAGTGCAGGATCGACAGGCATTGGCGCGAACTAATTTTTCTGCAGGTCGATCTTCATCATGGACACCGCGTGCCTCCTCTACTCCCACACGTCCTACTGCGGCACCACTGACTTCAGCCGCCAATTCCAACCGAGATACAAGAAAACAGGCACCACCACCACCATCTGCCAAGAGTACACCTTCTGGGCCTGCCCAGAGCTCTTCTTCATCTATGGCATCAACACGGCACACACATGATATTATTTGTCGTCGTTGTAAGGGAAGAGGTCATTATGCGAGAGAATGCCAATCTCCGCGTGTTATGATTGCTACTGAGGATGGTGGGTATGAGTCCGCTAGTGACTATGATGAGGAGACTTTGGCTCTTATTACAAGTGAAGAACACGGTGGAGATGATTCTGATCATGAGACGCAATACATGGCTCCTGAAGACGCTGACAGGTATGAATGTTTAGTTGCTCAACGTGTTTTGAGTGTGCAGGTCACACAAGCTGGGCAAAATCAGAGGCATAATTTGTTCCATACAAAGGGAGTTGTGAAGGAACGTTCTGTTCGCGTCATCATAGATGGAGGGAGCTGCAACAACTTGGCTAGCATGGAGATGGTGGAGAAGCTATCTCTCACCACAAGACCACATCCACATCCTTACTATATCCAATGGTTCAACAACAGCGGCAAGGTTAAGGTAACACGTACTGTTCGTGTGCATTTTAGTATCTCTACATATGCTGATTATGTTGATTGTGATGTGGTACCCATGCAAGCATGTTCATTATTACTTGGTAGACCATGGCAATTTGATAAAAATTCTGTACACCATGGTAGAAACAATCAGTATACTCTTGTTCATAAGGATAAACATATTACTTTGCTTCCTATGACTCCTGATTCTATTTTGAAAGATGATATTAATAGAGCTAGTAAAGCAAAACAGGCGAAAAATAAGAGTGAAAATCAGATTGTGGCAAAAGAATTTGAGCAACAAATGAAGCCTAATAATAAACCATCTAGTGTTGCTTCTGAAATTAAATTGAAAAGTGCATGCTTACTTGCCACCAAATCTGATATTGATGATCTAGATTTCAGCAATTCTGTTTGCTATGCTTTTGTGTGCAAAGAGGCGTTATTTTCATTCGAGGACGTGCCTTCCTCTTTGCCTCCTGCGGTCACTAACATTTTGCAGGAGTTCGCTGACGTCTTTCCACAAGACGTGCCACCGGGATTACCACCTATTCGCGGGATTGAGCATCAGATTGACTTAATTCCCGGTGCTTCGTTGCCAAACCGTGCGCCATACCGTACCAATCCAGAGGAGACGAAGGAGATTATGCGTCAAGTACAGGAGTTGCTCGACAAAGGTTATATACGCGAATCCCTTAGTCCTTGTGATAGAGGCGAGGGTGTCCCGATCTTTCGATGAGGTGATAGCTATCATTTTTGGTGGAGTAGACTTTGACGATCCGACTACGAACGTGCGAGGACGTCGTGCCTTAGCAATCGCTAAACCAACTCCGAGAGGTTATTGACCACGCCGGAGCACAATCAACCTGACCACGAGGGTCTATCTCCTGCAAGCAAACGAAGAACAAGCAAGAAACTAAGATTTGCAATCTGGATATTGCGAATATAAGATGAAAGCTTTATTGATCAAGGTGGGGTTCTGTGACGTCTTGGTCTGGTCGTTGAACACAAACGAAGTACGCGAAGTTGCAGCTATGACGAACTTTTAATCTAAACAAAACCCAAAGTCTAAACGATGCCCTAAGGGCTGTATATATGGAGGAAGAGGGGGGGATTTCGTGGCCCTTGAAGGAGGGGTCCGAAACCAACCCTATCTCTTGTTTCCCCACACATACGGACTCTAAAAATAGCCTATACTCAAGTATTTCGAAATTACATGGGCCTGGCCCAATAATAAGGTGACGCAGCACCTATAATAGCCTCTGGACGAAATTTATGAAGTGGCATCTTGTATATTTCGTCCAAGGCTTCCTGCACTCCTTATGGTGGCTTCAAAGTCCTGAAATCATCACTTGTAACTCCGTTCTTGTTCCCCTTGCGCATGCCATCATCTCCATGCTTGAACTTGCTCCAAGGTTCCTCTTTCTTGTCCAAGCTAGGCCCTTCATTTGTAAGCAAAACAAATGTATCCAATTTAGGCAGCATCATATTCTCATGAACTTTAGAATCATTACCAAGAAACGAAAGTACCTGATAATTTAATTGGCGTGCGCGAGCTCTAGTAATTGGTCCAGTATGTATAGAAGCAGGGGCTGTGGGTGTAACAATGGTATTGATGTCCTCATCATTCCGTGTATCACGGCTGGAGGTGGCAGCTGATGGAGGTGTCGGTGCAGTAGAATGTGTGGAAGTAGAGGATGCACGCGGTGTCCATGATGAAGATCGACCTGCAGAAAAATTAGTTCGCGCCAATGCCTGTCGATCCTGCACTTCACGTTCAGCTTTACAAGCAAGATGGAATAAACGAGTGATATTATTATACTCCTTATACTCTAGAATGGTCTGAATCTCTCTATTTAATCCACCCATAAAACGTGCAAGCATAGCTTCATTCTCCTCAACAATACCACATCTAATCATGCCAGTTTGTAATTCCTGATAATATTCTTCTACAGAATTTTTTCCTTGTCTTAAGCGCTGCAATTTTTGAAGTAATTCACGTTGATAATATGGTGGAACCCAACGAGTACGCATAGCAGTTTTCAAAGCAGCCCAAGTAGTTGGAATAGGATATAATCTACAATGTTCAGACCAGCATACACATGCAAAACTAGTAAAAGCACAAACAGCAGCAGCAACACGTCTCTCCTCGGGATATTGTAAACATGTAAAACGTTGTTCAGTTTCTAACTCCCAAGTAAGATATATATCAGGAACATATCTACCCTCAAATGGTGGAATATTCAATTTCAGTTTAGGAAGATGGTCATGATCTCGTACCTGAGCTGGTAATGCAGCCCTACCATTGCGATTATTTGCATGTGGACGACCTGGTGGTGGTGGTTGCACGTAGTTCTGATTTTGATCAACCTCATCCTCATAATCGCCCGCATAATCGTCCTCCTCAGCGGCAGCAGGAGCCATAGAAGCATCAACAGTAGGTGCAGCGGCACCAGAAGTTTGACCAGGCTCAAGGGGAATGCGCTGTGCTCGTCCCACTTGATTTGGAAGGCGATGTTGTTGTTGTTGTAGAGGTGCGACAGGCGCAGCTGGCGGTGGTTGTGGAAGACGCGCGAGCAATTCATTAAACTTGTTATCGAGCTTTGTTTCGAACGTCTTCTCAATTCCGTCTATCTTCTCCATGGCCTCTTCAAATCTGTTTAGCACATCTTGCACCTGTCCACTCATCATTTGCTGAAATTTATCATGTAGCTGTTTGTTCGTCATGTTCTCCCAATCAGTCTCATCCGCTTGTGATCCTGCCATGGTTAGCAGCAATAGAAACACACAAGAATATGATCCTACAGACTACTGGGAAGTGGTGGTGGTGGTGTATCACAAAACCGTCAAGCGAATCTCAAATGCTTACCAGTTCTTACCCAGCAGCAGGTGGTGATCGGCAACCGTTGTAGTCAAAACTCTTAAAGATTGGACAGAGCGATTGCCAGGTGGTGTCAAACGCACGACGTAGATGTATGTGGTGCTGGGAAGGCTTATGATATGGTAGCAAAAAGGGTCAGCAATAATCAATTCAGAGATGCAAAGTTGAATAAACGCTCAACGACGGTACTGTGCTGGTCCTAGGCTAGACCGTACTAGAGACGCGAGCCTAGAACACTAACAAAATCACGGCGCGGCACATAAACAAGGGAAGAGCACACTCTAAAAAAAATTCGTTTTTTTTGCGCTCTTTTTTTTTGCGCTCCTTTTTTTTTGCAAAAAAAACACTATAATGGCGAGTGTCTCAAAACTCTTCCCAAGTCAAACTATCAGGATTGGCATGAAATTTTTTTTAACAATTTTTTTTTCGGAAATCAGGGCAGCGACGACGAAAAAGTGCGACAAAAAATCACTATGATGGCGAGTGTCTCAAAACGCTCCCTGGGACCTAAAAATAGGATAGGGAAAAAATATTTTTGACTGCCAAAATTTTGGCCTAAAAACTGCCCGGGGGTTCTATGACGTCTTAGTCTGGTTGTTGAACACAAACGAAGTACGCGAAGTTGCAGCTATGGCGAACTTTTAATCTAAACAAAACCCAAAGTCTAAACGGTGCCCTAAGGGCTGTATATATGGAGGAAGAGGAGGGGATTTCGTGGCCCTTGAAGGAGTGGTCCGAAACCAACCCTATCTCTTGTTTCCCCACACATACGGACTCTAAAAACAACCTATACTCAAGTATTTCGAAATTACATGGGCCTGGGCCAATAATAAGGTGACGCAGCACCTATAATAGCCTCTGGACAAAATTTATGAAGTGGCATCTTGTATATTTCGTCCAAGGCTTCCTGCACTCATTATGGTGGCTTCAAAGTCCTGAAATCATTACTTGTAACTCCGTTCTTGTTCCCCTTGCTGATGAGGACATCAATACCATTGTTACACCCACAGCCCCTGCTTCTATACATACTGGACCAATTACTAGAGCTCGCGCACGTCAATTAAAATATCAGGTACTTTCGTTTCTTGGTAATGATTCTAAAGTTCATGAGAATATGATGCTGCCTAAATTGGATACATTTGTTTTGCTTACAAATGAAGGGCCTAGCTTGGACAAGAAAGAGGAACCTTGGAGCAAGTTCAAGCATGGAGATGATGGCATGCACAAGGGGAACAAGAACGGAGTTACAAGTGATGATTTCAGGACTTTGAAGCCACCATAATGAGTGCAGGAAGCCTTGGACGAAATATACAAGATGTCACTTCATAAATTTCGTCCAGAGGCTATTATAGGTGCTGCGTCACCATATTATTGGGCCAGGCCCATGTAATTTCGAAATACTTGAGTATAGGCTGTTTTTAGAGTCCGTATGTGTGGGGAAACAAGAGATAGGGTTGGTTTCGGACCCCTCCTTCAAGGGCCACGAAATCCCCTCCTCTTCCTCCATATATACAGCCCTTAGGGCACCGTTTAGACTTTGGGTTTTGTTTAGATTAAAAGTTCGCCATAGCTGCAACTTCGCGTACTTCGTTTGTGTTCAACGACCAGACCAAGACGTCACAGAACCACACCTTGATCAATAAAGCTTTCATCTTATATTCGCAATATCCAGATTGCAAATCTTAGTTTCTTGCTTGTTCTTCGTTTGCTTGCAGGAGATAGACCCTCGTGGTCAGGTTGATTGTGCTCCGGCGTGGTCAATAACCTCTCGGAGTTGGTTTAGCGATTGCTAAGGCGCGACGTCCTCGCACGTTCGTAGTCGGATCGTCAAAGTCTACTCCACCAAAAACGATAGCTATCATCTCATCGAAAGATCGGGACACCCTCGCCTCTATCAAAAAGCATAGCAAACAGAATTGCTAAAATCTAGATCATCAATATCAGATTTGGTGGCAAGTAAGCATGCACTTTTCAATTTAATTTCAGAAGCAACACTAGATGGTTTATTATTAGGCTTCATTTGTTGCTCAAATTCTTTTGCCACAATCTGATTTTCACTCTTATTTTTCTCCTGTTTTGCTTTACTAGCTCTATTAATATCATCTTTCAAAATAGAATCAGGAGTCATAGGAAGCAAAGTAATATGTTTATCCTTATGAACAAGAGTATACTGATTGTTTCTACCATGGTGTACAGAATTTTTATCAAATTGCCATGGTCTACCAAGTAATAATGAACATGCTTGCATGGGTACCACATCACAATCAACATAATCAGCATATGTAGAGATACTAAAATGCACACGAACAGTACGTGTTACCTTAACCTTGCCGCTGTTGTTGAACCATTGGATATAGTAAGGATGTGGATGTGGTCTTGTGGTGAGAGATAGCTTCTCCACCATCTCCATGCTAGCCAAGTTGTTGCAGCTCCCCCATCTATGATGACGCGAACAGAACGTTCCTTCACAACTCCCTTTGTATGGAACAAATTATGCCTCTGATTTTGCTCAGCTTGTGTGACCTGCACACTCAAAACACGTTGAGCAACTAAACATTCATACCTGTCAGCGTCTTCAGGAGCCATGTATTGCGTCTCATGATCAGAATCATCTCCACCGTGTTCTTCACTTGTAATAAGAGCCAAAGTCTCCTCATCATAGTCACTAGCGGACTCATACCCACCATCCTCAGTAGCAATCATAACACGCGGAGATTGGCATTCTCTCGCATAATGACCTCTTCCCTTACAACGACGACAAATAATATCATGTGTGTGCCCTGTTGATACCATAGATGAAGAAGAGCTCTGGGCAGGCCCAGAAGGTGTACTCTTGGCAGATGGTGGTGGTGGTGCCTGTTTTCTTATATCTCGGTTGGAATTGGCGGCTGAAGTCAGTGGTGCCGCAGTTGGACGTGTGGGAGTAGAGGAGGCACGCGGTGTCCATGATGAAGATCGACCTGCAGAAAAATTAGTTCGCGCCAATGCCTGTCGATCCTGCACTTCACGTTCAGCTTTACAAGCAAGATGGAATAAACGAGTGATATTATTATACTCCTTATACTCTAGAATGGTCTGAATCTCTCTATTTAATCCACCCATGAAACGTGCAAGCATAGCTTCATTCTCCTCAACAATACCACATCTAATCATGCCAGTTTGTAATTCCTGATAATATTCTTCTACAGAATTTTTTCCTTGTCTTAAGCGCTGCAATTTTTGAAGTAATTCACGTTGATAATATGGTGGAACCCAACGAGTACGCATAGCAGTTTTCAAAGCAGCCCACGTAGCTGGAATAGGATATAATCTACAATGTTCAGACCACCATACACATGCAAAACTAGTGAAAGCACAAACAGCAGCAGCAACACGTCGTTCCTCGGGATATTGTAAACATGTAAAACGTTGTTCAGTTTCTAACTCTGATAGAGGCGAGGGTGTCCCGATCTTTCGATGAGATGATAGCTATCGTTTTTGGTGGAGTAGACTTTGACGATCCGACTACGAACGTGCGAGGACGTCGCGCCTTAGCAATCGCTAAACCAACTCCGAGAGGTTATTGACCACGCCGGAGCACAATCAACCTGACCACGAGGGTCTATCTCCTGCAAGCAAACGAAGAACAAGCAAGAAACTAAGATTTGCAATCTGGATATTGCGAATATAAGATGAAAGCTTTATTGATCAAGGTGGGGTTCTGTGACGTCTTGGTCTGGTCGTTGAACACAAACGAAGTACGCGAAGTTGCAGCTATGGCGAACTTTTAATCTAAACAAAACCCAAGGAAAAAGCTACTAGATGGATCTACTTATATAGGAGTAAGGGGTGGCGGCCAAGGAGGTGGGAGGACGTCCCAAGGCAGCCTAAAACTAACCCTAGGTCGTACAAGGCTCATGGGCCCAAGTGGAGGTGATGCAACACCTTTGGACTTGTAGTTTGACTCGGATTCTGCTGCAGCGTCAGATTGTTTCGTCGATAACTCATAGCTCCGGATGAATTTTAAGGTGAATCCAGTTGGGTTAGAAAGAGCACGAAATCTACTTTCCAACAAAAAAAGAATCACCCAATTCGGAGTCCGTATGAAATAGTTCTTGGTGTTTTGATTCAGGTATGTCTGTGCAGTCCGAATCTGAATCCAGAACGTGAGAGACTTGGACTCTATCTTCTCTTGGCCCAAAAGTGACGTGATATGACTTTTTGAACAGCACATAAACTTCTCTTTTTCCCTTATCTTCATATGTGGATTGTACAAATCTCCCATACACCTGCAATTAGACATGGCACAAAAGTTTGTGAAGTATTTT
Organism: Thinopyrum elongatum; assembly: GCA_011799875.1. NCBI lineage: Eukaryota > Viridiplantae > Streptophyta > Magnoliopsida > Poales > Poaceae > Thinopyrum > Thinopyrum elongatum. Next base: position 326,779 of record JAAAXO010000614.1, on the reverse strand, counting down.
TGTCTTGGATGACATAAATAAATTATTGCATAGTTTGCATTAGAAATCACCTCACAAATATACATGTATGCAATATTTTTGGTCGTATCCAAGGTAGTCATGTCCTCATCAGCAGGATCACAAGCCGACGAGATTGACTGGGAGAACATGACGAACAAGGAGTTGCATGATAAATTTCAGCAAATGATGAGTGGCCAGGTGGGAGATGTGCTAAACAGATTTGAAGAGGCCATGGAGAAGATAGATGGCATGGAGAAGTCGTTCGAGACAAAGCTGGATAACAAGTTTAATGAATTGCTCACGCGTCTTCCCCAACCACCACCGGCTGCACCTGTCGCACCTCTGCAACGACAACAACAACGCCCCCTTCCAAATCAGTTCGGACGAGCGAAGCGTGTTCCTCTTGAGGATGGCCAAACTTCTGGTGCTGCTGTACCTACTGTTGATGCTTCTTTGGCTTCTGCTCCTGCTGCTGCTGGTGCCGAGGAGGAGGATGATTACGCGGGCGATTATGAGGATGAGGTTGATCAAAATCATAACTACGTGCAACCACCAGCACCAGGTCGTCCAGATGCAAATAATCGCAATGGTAGGTCTGCACCACCACTTCAGGTACGAGATCATGACCATCTTCCTAAATTAAAATTGAATATTCCACCATTCGAGGGTAGATATGTTCCTGATATATATCTTACTTGGGAGTTAGAAACTGAACAACGTTTTACATGTTTACAATATCCCGAGGAACGACGTGTTGCTGCTGCTGTTTGTGCTTTCACTAGTTTTGCATGTGTATGGTGGTCTGAACATTGTAGATTATATCCTATTCCAGCTACGTGGGCTGCTTTGAAAACTGCTATGCGTACTCGTTGGGTTCCACCATATTATCAACGTGAATTACTTCAAAAATTGCAGCGCTTAAGACAAGGAAAAAATTCTGTAGAAGAATATTATCAGGAATTACAAACTGGCATGATTAGATGTGGTATTGTTGAGGAGAATGAAGCTATGCTTGCACGTTTCATGGGTGGATTAAATAGAGAGATTCAGAAAATTCTAGAGTATAAGGAGTATAATAATATCACTCGTTTATTCCATCTTGCTTGTAAAGCTGAACGTGAAGTGCAGGATCGACAGGCATTGGCGCGAACTAATTTTTCTGCAGGTCGATCTTCATCATGGACACCGCGTGCCTCCTCTACTCCCACACGTCCTACTGCGGCACCACTGACTTCAGCCGCCAATTCCAACCGAGATACAAGAAAACAGGCACCACCACCACCATCTGCCAAGAGTACAACTTCTGGGCCTGCCCAGAGCTCTTCTTCATCTATGGCATCAACAGGGCACACACATGATATTATTTGTCGTCGTTGTAAGGGAAGAGGTCATTATGCGAGAGAATGCCAATCTCCGCGTGTTATGATTGCTACTGAGGATGGTGGGTATGAGTCCGCTAGTGACTATGATGAGGAGACTTTGGCTCTTATTACAAGTGAAGAACACGGTGGAGATGATTCTGATCATGAGACGCAATACATGGCTCCTGAAGACGCTGACGGGTATGAATGTTTAGTTGCTCAACGTGTTTTGAGTGTGCAGGTCACACAAGCTGAGCAAAATCAGAGGCATAATTTGTTCCATACAAAGGGAGTTGTGAAGGAACGTTCTGTTCGCGTCATCATAGATGGAGGGAGCTGCAACAACTTGGCTAGCATGGAGATGGTGGAGAAGCTATCTCTCACCACAAGACCACATCCACATCCTTACTATATCCAATGGTTCAACAACAGCGGCAAGGTTAAGGTAACACGTACTGTTCGTGTGCATTTTAGTATCTCTACATATGCTGATTATGTTGATTGTGATGTGGTACCCATGCAAGCATGTTCATTATTACTTGGTAGACCATGGCAATTTGATAAAAATTCTGTACACCATGGTAGAAACAATCAGTATTGATGAGGACATCAATACCATTGTTACACCCACAGCCCCTGCTTCTATACATACTGGACCAATTACTAGAGCTCGCGCACGCCAATTAAATTATCAGGTACTTTCGTTTCTTGGTAATGATTCTAAAGTTCATGAGAATATGATGCTGCCTAAATTGGATACATTTGTTTTGCTTACAAATGAAGGCCCTAGCTTGGACAAGAAAGAGGAACCTTGGAGCAAGTTCAAGCATGGAGATGATGGCATGCACAAGGGGAACAAGAACGGAGTTACAAGTGATGATTTCAGGACTTTGAAGCCACCATAATGAGTGCAGGAAGCCTTGGACGAAATATACAAGATGTCACTTCATAAATTTCGTCCAGAGGCTATTATAGGTGCTGCGTCACCTTATTATTGGCCAGGCCCATGTAATTTCGAAATACTTGAGTATAGGCTGTTTTTAGAGTCCGTATGTGTGGGGAAACAAGAGATAGGGTTGGTTTCGGACCCCTCCTTCAAGGGCCACGAAATCCCCTCCTCTTCCTCCATATATACAGCCCTTAGGGCACCGTTTAGACTTTGGGTTTTGTTTAGATTAAAAGTTCGCCATAGCTGCAACTTCGCGTACTTCGTTTGTGTTCAACGACCAGACCAAGACGTCACAGTATCCCACCTTGATCAATAAAGCTTTCATCTTATATTCGCAATATCCAGATTGCAAATCTTAGTTTCTTGCTTGTTCTTCGTTTGCTTGCAGGAGATAGACCCTCGTGGTCAGGTTGATTGTGCTCCGGCGTGGTCAATAACCTCTCGGAGTTGGTTTAGCGATTGCTAAGGCGCGACGTCCTCGCACGTTCGTAGTCGGATCGTCAAAGTCTACTCCACCAAAAACGATAACTACCATCTCATCGAAAGATCGGGACACCCTCGCCTCTATCAACATGCAAATAATCGCAATGGTAGGCCTGCACCACCACTTCAGGTACGAGATCATGACCATCTTCCTAAATTAAAATTGAATATTCCACCATTCGAGGGTAGATATGTTCCTGATATATATCTTACTTGGGAGTTAGAAACTGAACAACGTTTTACATGTTTACAATATCCCGAGGAACGACGTGTTGCTGCTGCTGTTTGTGCTTTCACTAGTTTTGCATGTGTATGGTGGTCTGAACATTGTAGATTATATCCTATTCCAGCTACGTGGGCTGCTTTGAAAACTGCTATGCGTACTCGTTGGGTTCCACCATATTATCAACGTGAATTACTTCAAAAATTGCAGCGCTTAAGACAAGGAAAAAATTCTGTAGAAGAATATTATCAGGAATTAAAAACTGGCATGATTAGATGTGGTATTGTTGAGGAGAATGAAGCTATGCTTGCACGTTTCATGGGTGGATTAAATAGAGAGATTCAGACCATTCTAGAGTATAAGGAGTATAATAATATCACTCGTTTATTCCATCTTGCTTGTAAAGCTGAACGTGAAGTGCAGGATCGACAGGCATTGGCGCGAACTAATTTTTCTGCAGGTCGATCTTCATCATGGACACCGCGTGCCTCCTCTACTCCCACACGTCCTACTGCGGCACCACTGACTTCAGCCGCCAATTCCAACCGAGATACAAGAAAACAGGCACCACCACCACCATCTGCCAAGAGTACACCTTCTGGGCCTGCCCAAAGCTCTTCTTCATCTATGGCATCAACAGGGCACACACATGATATTATTTGTCGTCGTTGTAAGGGAAGAGGTCATTATGCGAGAGAATGCCAATCTCCGCGTGTTATGATTGCTACTGAGGATGGTGGGATGAGTCCGCTAGTGACTATGATGAGGAGACTTTGGCTCTTATTACAAGTGAAGAACACGGTGGAGATGATTCTGATCATGAGACGCAATACATGGCTCCTGAAGACGCTGACAGGTATGAATGTTTAGTTGCTCAACGTGTTTTGAGTGTGCAGGTCACACAAGCTGAGCAAAATCAGAGGCATAATTTGTTCCATACAAAGGGAGTTGTGAAGGAACGTTCTGTTCGCATCATCATAGATGGAGGGAGCTGCAACAACTTGGCTAGCATGGAGATGGTGGAGAAGCTATCTCTCACCACAAGACCACATCCACATCCTTACTATATCCAATGGTTCAACAACAGCGGCAAGGTTAAGGTAACACGTACTGTTCGTGTGCATTTTAGTATCTCTACATATGCTGAATATGTTGATATTTGATGTGGTACCCATGCAAGCATGTTCATTATTACTTGGTAGACCATGGCAATTTGATAAAAATTCTGTACACCATGGTAGAAACAATCAGTATACTCTTGTTCATAAGGATAAACATATTACTTTGCTTCCTATGACTCCTGATTCTATTTTGAAAGATGATATTAATAGAGCTAGTAAAGCAAAACAGGAGAAAAATAAGAGTGAAAATCAGATTGTGGCAAAAGAATTTGAGCAACAAATGAAGCCTAATAATAAACCATCTAGTGTTGCTTCTGAAATTAAATTGAAAAGTGCATGCTTACTTGCCACCAAATCTGATATTGATGATCTAGATTTCAGCAATTCTGTTTGCTATGCTTTTGTGTGCAAAGAGGCGTTATTTTCATTCGAGGACGTGCCTTCCTCTTTGCCTCCTGCGGTCACTAACATTTTGCAGGAGTTCGCTGACGTCTTTCCACAAGACGTGCCACTGGGATTACCACCTATTCGCGGGATTGAGCATCAGATTGACTTAATTCCCGGTGCTTCGTTGCCAAACCGTGCGCCATACCGTACCAATCCAGAGGAGACGAAGGAGATTATGCGTCAAGTACAGGAGTTGCTCGACAAAGGTTATATACGCGAATCCCTTAGTCCTTGTGCTGTTCCTATTATTCTAGTGCCGAAAAAGGATGGTACATCGCGTATGTGTGTTGATTGTAGAGGCATTAATAATATTACTATTCGTTATCGTCATCCTATTCCTAGACTAGATGATATGCTTGATGAATTGAGTGGCTCTACAATATTCTCCAAAGTTGATTTGCGCAGTGGATACCATCAAATTCGTATGAAATTGGGGGATGAATGGAAAACAGCATTTAAAACAAAGTTTGGATTATATGAGTGGTTAGTCATGCCTTTTGGGTTAACTAATGCACCTAGTACTTTCATGAGATTAATGAACGAAGTTTTACGTGCTTTCATTGGACGATTTGTGGTAGTCTATTTTGATGATATACTGATTTATAGCAGATCTTTGGAGGAACATTTGGAACATTTACGTGCTGTTTTTATTGCTTTACGTGATGCACGTTTGTTTGGTAACCTTGGGAAGTGCACCTTTTGCACCGACCGAGTATCTTTTCTTGGCTATGTTGTTACTCCACAGGGAATTGAAGTTGATAAATCCAAGATTGAAGCTATTGAGAGTTGGCCACAGCCTGATAGAGGCGAGGGTGTCCCGATCTTTCGATGAGATGATATCTATCGTTTTTGGTGGAGTAGACTTTGACGATCCGACTACGAACGTGCGAGGACGTCGCGCCTTAGCAATCGCTAAACCAACTCCGAGAGGTTATTGACCACGCCGGAGCACAATCAACCTGACCCCGAGGGTCTATCTCCTGCAAGCAAACGAAGAACAAGCAAGAAACTAAGATTTGCAATCTGGATATTGCGAATATAAGATGAAAGCTTTATTGATCGAGGTGGGGTTCTGTGACGTCTTGGTCTGGTTGTTGAACACAAACGAAGTACGCGAAGTTGCAGCTATGGCGAACTTTTAATCTAAACAAAACCCAAAGTCTAAACGGTGCCCTAAGGGCTGTATATATGGAGGAAGAGGAGGGGATTTCGTGGCCCTTGAAGGAGGGGTCCGAAACCAACCCTATCTCTTGTTTCCCCACACATACGGACTCTAAAAACAGCGTATACTCAAGTATTTCGAAATTACATGGGCCTGGCCCAATAATAAGGTGACGCAGCACCTATAATAGCCTCTGGACGAAATTTATGAAGTGACATCTTGTATATTTCGTCCAAGGCTTCCTGCACTCATTATGGTGGCTTCAAAGTCCTGAAATCATCACTTGTAACTCCGTTCTTGTTCCCCTTGTGCATGCCATCATCTCCATGCTTGAACTTGCTCCAAGGTTCCTCTTTCTTGTCCAAGCTAGGCCCTTCATTTGTAAGCAAAACAAATGTATCCAATTTAGGCAGCATCATATTCTCATGAACTTTAGAATCATTACCAAGAAACGAAAGTACCTGATATTTTAATTGGCGTGCGCGAGCTCTAGTAATTGGTCCAGTATGTATAGAAGCAGGGGTTGTGGGTGTAACAATGGTATTGATGTCCTCATCATAAGTCAATCTGATGCTCAATCCCGCGAATAGGTGGTAATCCCGGTGGCACGTCTTGTGGAAAGACGTCAGCGAACTCCTGCAAAATGTTAGTGACCGCAGGAGGCAAAGAGGAAGGCACGTCCTCGAATGAAAATAACGCCTCTTTGCACACAAAAGCATAGCAAACAGAATTGCTGAAATCTAGATCATCAATATCAGATTTGGTGGCAAGTAAGCATGCACTTTTCAATTTAATTTCAGAAGCAACACTAGATGGTTTATTATTAGGCTTCATTTGTTGCTCAAATTCTTTTGCCACAATCTGATTTTCACTCTTATTTTTCTCCTGTTTTGCTTTACTAGCTCTATTAATATCATCTTTCAAAATAGAATCAGGAGTCATAGGAAGCAAAGTAATATGTTTATCCTTATGAACAAGAGTATACTGATTGTTTCTACCATGGTGTACAGAATTTTTATCAAATTGCCATGGTCTACCAAGTAATAATGAACATGCTTGCATGGGTACCACATCACAATCAACATAATCAGCATATGTAGAGATACTAAAATGCACACGAACAGTACGTGTTACCTTAACCTTGCCGCTGTTGTTGAACCATTGGATATAGTAAGGATGTGGATGTGGTCTTGTGGTGAGAGATAGCTTCTCCACCATCTCCATGCTAGCCAAGTTGTTGCAGCTCCCCCATCTATGATGACGCGAACAGAACGTTCCTTCACAACTCCCTTTGTATGGAACAAATTATGCCTCTGATTTTGCTCAGCTTGTGTGACCTGCACACTCAAAACACGTTGAGCAACTAAACATTCATACCTGTCAGCGTCTTCAGGAGCCATGTATTGCGTCTCATGATCAGAATCATCTCCACCGTGTTCTTCACTTGTAATAAGAGCCAAAGTCTCCTCATCATAGTCACTAGCGGACTCATACCCACCATCCTCAGTAGCAATCATAACACGCGGAGATTGGCATTCTCTCGCATAATGACCTCTTCCCTTACAACGACGACAAATAATATCATGTGTGTGCCCTGTTGATACCATAGATGAAGAAGAGCTCTGGGCAGGCCCAGAAGGTGTACTCTTGGCAGATGGTGGTGGTGGTGCCTGTTTTCTTATATCTCGGTTGGAATTGGCGGCTGAAGTCAGTGGTGCCGCAGTTGGACGTGTGGGAGTAGAGGAGGCACGCGGTGTCCATGATGAAGATCGACCTGCAGAAAAATTAGTTCGCGCCAATGCCTGTCGATCCTGCACTTCACGTTCAGCTTTACAAGCAAGATGGAATAAACGAGTGATATTATTATACTCCTTATACTCTAGAATGGTCTGAATCTCTCTATTTAATCCACCCATGAAACGTGCAAGCATAGCTTCATTCTCCTCAACAATACCACATCTAATCATGCCAGTTTGTAATTCCTGATAATATTCTTCTACAGAATTTTTTCCTTGTCTTAAGCGCTGCAATTTTTGAAGTAATTCACGTTGATAATATGGTAGAACCCAACGAGTACGCATAGCAGTTTTCAAAGCAGCCCACGTAGCTGGAATAGGATATAATCTACAATGTTCAGACCACCATACACATGCAAAACTAGTGAAAGCACAAACAGCAGCAGCAACACGTCGTTCCTCGGGATATTGTAAACATGTAAAACGTTGTTCAGTTTCTAACTCCCAAGTAAGATATATATCAGGAACATATCTACCCTCGAATGGTGGAATATTCAATTTTAATTTAGGAAGATGGTCATGATCTCGTACCTGAAGTGGTGGTGCAGGCCTACCATTGCGATTATTTGCATGTTGATAGAGGCGAGGGTGTCCCGATCTTTCGATGAGATGGTAGTTATCGTTTTTGGTGGAGTAGACTTTGACGATCCGACTACGAACGTGCGAGGACGTCGCGCCTTAGCAATCGCTAAACCAACTCCGAGAGGTTATTGACCACGCCGGAGCACAATCAACCTGACCACGAGGGTCTATCTCCTGCAAGCAAACGAAGAACAAGCAAGAAACTAAGATTTGCAATCTGGATATTGCGAATATAAGATGAAAGCTTTATTGATCAAGGTGGGGATCCGAAAGCGGTCTTGGTCTGGTCGTTGGACACAAACGAAGTACACGAAGTTGCAATGGCTAACTTTTAACTAAACAAATCCCAAAGTCTAAACGGTGCCCTAAGGGCTGTATATATGGAGGAAGAGGAGGGGATTTCGTGGCCCTTGAAGGAGGGGTCCGAAACCAACCCTATCTCTTGTTTCCCCACACATACGGACTCTAAAAACAGCCTATACTCAAGTATTTCGAAATTACATGGGCCTGGCCCAATAATAAGGTGACGCAGCACCTATAATAGCCTCTGGACGAAATTTATGAAGTGACATCTTGTATATTTCGTCCAAGGCTTCCTGCACTCATTATGGTGGCTTCAAAGTCCTGAAATCATCACTTGTAACTCCGTTCTTGTTCCCCTTGTGCATGCCATCATCTCCATGCTTGAACTTGCTCCAAGGTTCCTCTTTCTTGTCCCAGCTAGGCCCTTCATTTGTAAGCAAAACAAATGTATCCAATTTAGGCAGCATCATATTCTCATGAACTTTAGAATCATTACCAAGAAACGAAAGTACCTGATATTTTAATTGGCGTGCGCGAGCTCTAGTAATTGGTCCAGTATGTATAGAAGCAGGGGTTGTGGGTGTAACAATGGTATTGATGTCCTCATCACAACTCCCTTTGTATGGAACAAATTATGCCTCTGATTTTGCTCAGCTTGTGTGACCTGCACACTCAAAACACGTTGAGCAACTAAACATTCATACCTGTCAGCGTCTTCAGGAGCCATGTATTGCGTCTCATGATCAGAATCATCTCCACCGTGTTCTTCACTTGTAATAAGAGCCAAAGTCTCCTCATCATAATCACTAGCGGACTCATACCCACCATCCTCAGTAGCAATCATAACACGCGGAGATTGGCATTCTCTCGCATAATGACCTCTTCCCTTACAACGACGACAAATAATATCATGTGTGTGCCCTGTTGATGCCATAGATGAAGAAGAGCTCTGGGCAGGCCCAGAAGGTGTACTCTTGGCAGATGGTGGTGGTGGTTCCTGTTTTCTTGTATCTCGGTTGGAATTGGCGGCTGAAGTCAGTGGTGCCGCAGTAGGACGTGTGGGAGTAGAGGAGGCACGCGGTGTCCATGATGATGATCGACCTGCAGAAAAATTAGTTCGCGCCAATGCCTGTCGATCCTGCACTTCACGTTCAGCTTTACAAGCAAGATGGAATAAACGAGTGATATTATTATACTCCTTATACTCTAGAATGGTCTGAATCTCTCTATTTAATCCACCCATGAAACGTGCAAGCATAGCTTCATTCTCCTCAACAATACCACATCTAATCATGCCAGTTTGTAATTCCTGATAATATTCTTCTACAGAATTTTTTCCTTGTCTTAAGCGCTGCAATTTTTGAAGTAATTCACGTTGATAATATGGTGGAACCCAACGAGTACGCATAGCAGTTTTCAAAGCAGCCCACGTAGCTGGAATAGGATATAATCTACAATGTTCAGACCACCATACACATGCAAAACTAGTGAAAGCACAAACAGCAGCAGCAACACGTCGTTCCTCGGGATATTGTAAACATGTAAAACGTTGTTCAGTTTCTAACTCCCAAGAAAGATATATGATGAGGACATCAATACCATTGTTACACCCACAGCCCCTGCTTCTATACATACTGGACCAATTACTAGAGCTCGCGCACGCCAATTAAAATATCAGGTACTTTCGTTTCTTGGTAATGATTCTAAAGTTCATGAGAATATGATGCTGCCTAAATTGGATACATTTGTTTTGCTTACAAATGAAGGGCCTAGCTTGGACAAGAAAGAGGAACCTTGGAGCAAGTTCAAGCATGGAGATGATGGCATGCACAAGGGGAACAAGAACGGAGTTACAAGTGATGATTTCAGGACTTTGAAGCCACCATAATGAGTGCAGGAAGCCTTGGACGAAATATCCAAGATGTCACTTCATAAATTTCGTCCAGAGGCTATTATGGGTGCTGCGTCACCTTATTATTGGGCCAGGCCCATGTAATTTCGAAATACTTGAGTATAGGCTGTTTTTAGAGTCCGTATGTGTGGGGAAACAAGAGATAGGGTTGGTTTCGGACCCCTCCTTCAAGGGCCACGAAATCCCCTCCTCTTCCTCAATATATACAGCCCTTAGGGCACCGTTTAGACTTTGGGTTTTGTTTAGATTAAAAGTTCACCATAGCTGCAACTTCGCGTACTTCGTTTGTGTTCAACGACCAGACCAAGACGTCACAGAACCCCACCTTGATCAATAAAGCTTTCATCTTATATTCGCAATATCCAGATTGCAAATCTTAGTTTCTTGCTTGTTCTTCGTTTGCTTGCAGGAGATAGACCCTCGTGGTCAGGTTGATTGTGCTCCGGCGTGGTCAATAACCTATCGGAGTTGGTTTAGCGATTGCTAAGGCGCGACGTCCTCGCACGTTCGTAGTCGGATCGTCAAAGTCTACTCCACCAAAAACGATAGCTATCATCTCATCGAAAGATCGGGACACCCTCGCCTCTATCAAGTGGTATCAGATTCCCAGGTTGCTCGGTGAGATTTACAGTTTTTCGTAGTTTAGATCGAGTCTGTTCTTCATACCTACAGTCCAGGAAAAAGCCAAAAAAAAAATTTAGGGTTAGTTCATCATATCCGAACCAATCTGAGCCTTTGCATAATCTTTTTAGGGTTTTTGCTTTGTTGAATTTGCGGTTGCATCGTCGTGTCAAGTTGCTGGTCTTAGCGTCTAGTTCTTTAGAGTTTCGAGTTCTGTTCACAAGTTGTCACGCCGCCACCGCACCATCATCATCGCCCCTACCATATACCACCACAGCTTATCTGCTATTTCTCTGAGTCCATATACCACCACCGATCCGAGTCCATATACCACCACCAATCCGAGTCCACATATACTACCGTCATATACCATCACCAGTCCGAGTTCCACCATATTCATCTCTGCCACCAGTCCTAGTCCGAGTCCAGTATTTATTCCTTTATTTTAGAGTTCCAGATCACGCGATACTGCGAGTCGTGAACAAGTCGGATTCCCCAATTTTCGTGCTACCCGTAGAAGAAAAATAGTTCCAGTTTCAAAAAAAAAAAAAACTAAGTCTGGAAAATTCTGGCTAGGCAGTTTTTAGACCATTTGTAGACTTTTTCGAAAAAAAATTGTTGCGGAGCAAAAAAAAAAGTGCAAAAAAAGAAAAGAAAAAAAGATGATGAGGACATCAATACCATTGTTACACCCACAGCCCCTGCTTCTATACATACTGGACCAATTACTAGAGCTCGCGCACGCCAATTAAAATATCAGGTACTTTCGTTTCTTGGTAATGATTCTAAAGTTCATGAGAATATGATGCTGCCTAAATTGGATACATTTGTTTTGCTTACAAATGAAGGGCCTAGCTTGGACAAGAAAGAGGAACCTTGGAGCAAGTTCAAGCATGGAGATGATGGCATGCACAAGGGGAACAAGAACGGAGTTACAAGTGATGATTTCAGGACTTTGAAGCCACCATAAGGAGTGCAGGAAGCCTTGGACGAAATATACAAGATGCCACTTCATAAATTTCGTCCAGAGGCTATTATTGGTGCTGCGTCACCTTATTATTGGGCCAGGCCCATGTAATTTCGAAATACTTGAGTATAGGCTGTTTTTAGAGTCCGTATGTGTGGGGAAACAAGAGATAGGGTTGGTTTCGGACCCCTCCTTCAAGGGCCACGAAATCCCCTCCTCTTCCTCCATATATACAGCCCTTAGGGCACCGTTTAGACTTTGGGATTTGTTTAGTTAAAAGTTAGCCATTGCAACTTCGTGTACTTCGTTTGTGTCCAACGACCAGACCAAGACCGCTTTCGGATCCCCACCATTATCAATACTTCATCTATATTCGCAATATTCAGATTGCATTATCATATTCTTGCTTGTTCTTCGATTGCGTGCAGGAATAGACCTTCGTGGTCAGGTTGATCGTGCTTCCAGCATCGTCAGTAACCTCAGGAGATTGGTTTAGCGATTGCTAAGGCGCAACGTCGTGCACGTTTGTAGTCGGATCGTCAAAGTCGGCTCCACCAAATCGATAGTTACCATCTCATCGAAAGATCGGGACACCCTCGCCTCTATCAAGTGGTATCAGTTTTCAGGTTGCTCGGTGAGAATTTCCAGTTTTCCCTAGATTAGATTTATTTTCATACGTATTGTCCAAAAAAAAAGCCACAAAAAAAAATTAGGGTTAGTTCATCATATCCGAACCAATCTGAGCCTTTGCATAATCTTTTTAGGGTTTTTGCTTTGTTGAATTTGCGGTTGCATCGTCGTGTCAAGTTGCTGGTCTTAGCGTCTAGTTCTTTAGAGTTTCGAGTTCTGTTCACAAGTTGTCAGGCCGCCGCCGCACCATCATCATCGCCCCTACCATATACCACCACAGCTTATCTGCTATTTCTCTGAGTCCATATACCACCACCGATCCGAGTCCATATACCACCACCAATCCGAGTCCACATATACTACCGTCATATACCATCACCAGTCCGAGTTCCACCATATTCATCTCTGCCACCAGTCCTAGTCCGAGTCCAGTATTTATTCCTTTATTTTAGAGTTCCAGATCACGCGATACTGCGAGTCGTGAACAAGTCGGATTCCCCAATTTTCGTGCTACCCGTAGAAGAAAAATAGTTCCAGTTTCAAAAAAAAAAAAAACTAAGTCTGGAAAATTCTGGCTAGGCAGTTTTTAGACCATTTGTAGACTTTTTCGAAAAAAAATTGTTGCGGAGCAAAAAAAAAAGTGCAAAAAAGAAAAAGAAAAAAAGATGATGAGGACATCAATACCATTGTTACACCCACAGCCCCTGCTTCTATACATACTGGACCAATTACTAGAGCTCGCGCACGCCAATTAAAATATCAGGTACTTTCGTTTCTTGGTAATGATTCTAAAGTTCATGAGAATATGATGCTGCCTAAATTGGATACATTTGTTTTGCTTACAAATGAAGGGCCTAGCTTGGACAAGAAAGAGGAACCTTGGAGCAAGTTCAAGCATGGAGATGATGGCATGCACAAGGGGAACAAGAACGGAGTTACAAGTGATGATTTCAGGACTTTGAAGCCACCATAATGAGTTCAGGAAGCCTTGGACGAAATATACAAGATGTCACTTCATAAATTTCGTCCAGAGGCTATTATAGGTGCTGCGTCACCTTATTATTGGGCCAGGCCCATGTAATTTCGAAATACTTGAGTATAGGCTGTTTTTAGAGTCCGTATGTGTGGGGAAACAAGAGATAGGGTTGGTTTCGGACCCCTCCTTCAAGGGCCACGAAATCCCCTCCTCTTCCTCCATATATACAGCCCTTAGGGCACCGTTTAGACTTTGGGATTTGTTTAGTTAAAAGTTAGCCATTGCAACTTCGTGTACTTCGTTTGTGTCCAACGACCAGACCAAGACCGCGTTCGGATCCCCACCATTATCAATACTTCATCTATATTCGCAATATTCAGATTGCATTATCATATTCTTGCTTGTTCTTCGATTGCGTGCAGGAATAGACCTTCGTGGTCAGGTTGATCGTGCTTCCAGCATCGTCAGTAACCTCAGGAGATTGGTTTAGCGATTGCTAAGGCGCAACGTCGTGCACGTTTGTAGTCGGATCGTCAAAGTCGGCTCCACCAAATCGATAGTTACCATCTCATCGAAAGATCGGGACACCCTCGCCTCTATCAAGTGGTATCAGTTTTCAGGTTGCTCGGTGAGAATTTCCAGTTTTCCCTAGATTAGATTTATTTTCTTACGTATTGTCCAAAAAAAAAGCCACAAAAAAAATTAGGGTTAGTTCATCATATCCGAACCAATATGAGCCTTTGCATAATCTTTTTAGGGTTTTTGCTTTGTTGAATTTGCGGTTGCATCGTCGTGTCAAGTTGCTGGTCTTAGCGTCTAGTTCTTTAGAGTTTCGAGTTCTGTTCACAAGTTGTCACGCCGCCACCATCATCATCGCCCCTACCATATACCACCACAGCTTATCTGCTATTTCTCTGAGTCCATATACCACCACCGATCCGAGTCCATATACCACCACCAATCCGAGTCCACATATACTACCGTCATATACCATCACCAGTCCGAGTTCCACCATATTCATCTCTGCCACCAGTCCTAGTCCGAGTCCAGTATTTATTCCTTTATTTTAGAGTTCCAGATCACGCGATACTGCGAGTCGTGAACAAGTCGGATTCCCCAATTTTCGTGCTACCCGTAGAAGAAAAATAGTTCCAGTTTCAAAAAAAAAAAAACTAAGTCTGGAAAATTCTGGCTAGGCAGTTTTTAGACCATTTGTAGACTTTTTCGAAAAAAAATTGTTGCGAAGCAAAAATAAAAGTGCAAAAAAAAAAGAAAAAAAGATGATGAGGACATCAATACCATTGTTACACCCACAGCCCCTGCTTCTATACATACTGGACCGATTACTAGAGCTCGCGCACGCCAATTAAAATATCAGGTACTTTCGTTTCTTGGTAATGATTCTAAAGTTCATGAGAATATGATGCTGCCTAAATTGGATACATTTGTTTTGCTTACAAATGAAGGGCCTAGCTTGGACAAGAAAGAGGAACCTTGGAGCAAGTTCAAGCATGGAGATGATGGCATGCACAAGGGGAACAAGAACGGAGTTACAAGTGATGATTTCAGGACTTTGAAGCCACCATAATGAGTGCAGGAAGCCTTGGACGAAATATACAAGATGTCACTTCATAAATTTCGTCCAGAGGCTATTATAGGTGCTGCGTCACCTTATTATTGGGCCAGGCCCATGTAATTTCGAAATACTTGAGTATAGGCTGTTTTTAGAGTCCGTATGTGTGGGGAAACAAGAGATAGGGTTGGTTTCGGACCCCTCCTTCAAGGGCCACGAAACCCCCTCCTCTTCCTCCATATATACAGCCCTTAGGGCACCGTTTAGACTTTGGGATTTGTTTAGTTAAAAGTTAGCCATTGCAACTTCGTGTACTTCGTTTGTGTCCAACGATCAGACCAAGACCGCTTTCGGATCCCCATCATTATCAATACTTCATCTATATTCGCAATATTCAGATTGCATTATCATATTCTTGCTTGTTCTTCGATTGCGTGCAGGAATAGACCTTCGTGGTCAGGCTGATCGTGCTTCCAGCATCGTCAGTAACCTCAGAAGATTGGTTTAGCGATTGCTAAGGCGCAACGTCGTGCACGTTTGTAGTCGGATCGTCAAAGTCGGCTCCACCAAATCGATAGTTACCATCTCATCGAAAGATCGGGACACCCCCGCCTCTATCACTTGCGCATGCCATCATCTCCATGCTTGAACTTGCTCCAAGGTTCCTCTTTCTTGTCCAAGCTAGGACCTTCATTTATAAGCAAAACAAATGTATCCAATTTAGGCAGCATCATATTCTCATGAACATTAGAATCATTACCAAGAAACGAAAGTACCTGATAATTTAATTGGCGTGCGCGAGCTCTAGTAATTGGTCTAGTATGTATAGCAGCAGGGGCTGTGGGTGTAACAATGGTATTGATGTCCTCCGTCCTCCACCCCTTCTTGAAATGAAGTCGTCCTCGACGGAAGCTCATCTTCCTCACCCAAATAAGGCTTCAAATCTGCAATGTTAAAAGTGGGACTAACCCCAAAATTTGCAGGCAGCTCAAGTTTATATGCATTATCATTTATTTTCTCTAACACCTTAAAAGGACCATCAGCACGTGGCATTAGCTTTGATTTGCGCAAATCAGGAAATCTATCCTTACGCAAATGTAACCAAACAAGATCTCTAGGTGCAAACACAACATGTTTTCTACCCTTATCTCCAGAAAGTTTATATTTAGCATTCATACGCTCTGATACCACTTGATAGAGGTGAGGGTGTCCCGATCTTTCGATGAGATGATAGCTATCGTTTTTGGTGGAGTAGACTTTGACGATCCGACTACGAACGTGCGAGGACGTCGTGCCTTAGCAATCGCTAAACCAACTCCGAGAGGTTATTGACCACGCCGGAGCACAATCAACCTGACCACGAGGGTCTATCTCCTGCAAGCAAACGAAGAACAAGCAAGAAACTAAGATTTGCAATCTGGATATTGCGAATATAAGATGAAAGCTTTATTGATCAAGGTGGGGTTCTGTGACGTCTTGGTCTGGTTGTTGAACACAAACATGCTACCCACCGTTCATTGTCATAATCATAGTTGAGGTTGTTCACATCTTTGCTTGATCCAATCTGCATCTTATCTAGTTTGTTTTGAAAAGAGGGAGAGAGAACAAAAAAGACAGAGAAAAAAAAAGAGAGAAAAAAAAGGTAAAAAAAGTCAGAGAAAAAAAAGAGAGAAAGAAAAAGAAAAGAAAAAAGTGTGAGAACAAAAAGAGAGAAGAAAAAAAAACAAAATTCGGATCTATCTAGACTCAATCCCGTAGCTGAATTCGGATTGGAATCTGTTTTGCGCAGTGTTCAGTAAAACAGGCATATCTTTTTCATACGAAGTCTGTTTTGGCTCTGTGAGTACTCAAATTAAAGCTAGCGACGAGCCGCATCTAAATAGTTGCAGAAGCTTGTTCAATATTTGACACCTCAAAATCGGCTTCTAAATAGGTCTTTTTGCCCTCCGAAGTTCGCGAACACAGCTTGTTCCAGTTTTTCAGGCCAATTTTAGAATTTTTTGACTCCTCATATCAACTCGGAATTGAGTGATTCTTTTTGCATTTGAAAGCTTGAGTCAGTGCCTTTCTTGAGAAAAATTATCATAAAATTGGCACAAACTTTTATAGAGTAAAGTTGGAGAGAGAATTGTTGGTATATGCTACTTGGTAGTTGTTTCTCGTCATTATCTTTACTGCCATTGTGATCTTCACTTATATCTTGCTGTCCAGAGCTACTTCATATCCTTTATTGATGCTAGTTGTGCTACGCCGTGACCTCATTAGTGTTCTAGGCTCGCGTCTCTAGTCCGGTCTAGCCTAGGACCAGCACAGTACCGTCGTTGAGCGTTTATTCAACATTGCATCTCTGAATTGATTATTGCTAATCTTTTGCTACCATATATAGCCAACCCAGCTTCACATATTTCTACACCGTGTATACATACATTCGCCTGGCAATCGCTTTACTCAATCTTTGGAGTTATTTGACACCGCTGGTGGCCCGTCACCACCTGCTGCATGGTAAGAACTTGTAAGATATTGATATTTGCTTTACTGTGAGGGCTTTACCACCACATCCTAGTAGTTCATAGGAACATTATTCTTGATTTTTTTGTTTCTACTAATCATGGCAGGTTTCGGAGTTGTTAGTTCTTGGGCTTCATCGATCGTGGGAGATTTGCCATCACCTAAGAAAATACAACAACCGTCACAAGAGGAGCAACAACATCAGAATGCACATAATCAGGTGAATGTTTCCATGCCACCATTTACTGGTCGTTTTAGACCTGATTTATATATTGAATGGGAGTACAAAATTAATGCTATATTTGCTTCCCATAATTTTGATGAGCGTGGAAAATTTCAAGCTGCGATTAGTACTTTCAGTAGCTTTGCTTTAGTTTGGTGGAGTGAATATTGTCGATTAAACCCTGATCTTATACCTACTACTTGCGATGAGTACTTCGTTTGTGTTCAACAACCAGACCAAGACGTCATAGAACCCCACCTTGATCAATAAAGCTTTCATCTTATATTCGCAATATCCAGATTGCAAATCTTAGTTTCTTGCTTGTTCTTCGTTTGCTTGCAGGAGATAGACCCTCATGGTCAGGTTGATTGTGCTCCGGCGTGGTCAATAACCTCTCGGAGTTGGTTTAGCGATTGCTAAGGCATGACGTCCTCGCACGTTCGTAGTCGGATCGTCAAAGTCTACTCCACCAAAAACGATAGCTATCATCTCATCGAAAGATCGGGACACCCTCACCTCTATCATTTTGGTTTTCCAGAAAATCCATATCAAATGAAGTCAAAATGCAGCGAAACTTTCTGACGTTTTTTTGGAAGGAAAGGGACCCAGGAGGCTTCGGGGGAGTACTAGAAGACCCACAGGGGACCCACAAGGCACTAGGGCGTGCCCAGGGGGGTGGCCGTGCCTTAGTACCTTGTGGGCCCCCTATGGCCCCTCTTTGCGTGATTCCAACGTTGAAAATTCTTATATATTCGGAAACCCGCGAAAGTTAGCCTAGATGAGTTGTTCCGCCGCCGCAAGCCTCTGTTCCGAAGAGATCCCATCTAGAGGCCTATTCCGGCACCTTGCCAGAGGGGGAAATCATCACCAGAGGCCATCTTCATCATCCTTGCGGTCTCCATGATGAGGAGGGAGTAGTTCACCCCCGGGGCTGAGGGTATTTACCAGTAGCTATGTGTTTGATCTCTCACTCTCTCTCTGTCTCTCGTGTTCTTGATCCGGCACGATCTTGATATAACCATGGGCTTTGTTAATATAGTCGGATCATATGGTGTTTTCCTCTCTCTCTCTATCTTGTTGTGATGAATTGAGTCTTGCACTTTGAGGTTTCGTTATGCTGGATTGAATATTGGATTTGAAATCACTTCATGTATGTCTTGCATGTGGATAGAAGTGGTGAAAATGGGGTATTCTATTAAGTTACTTGATGTATGTTTTGGTATTCAACTTCGGATTACCTTGTTGACATTGGGGTAATCTATACATAGGGGTTGATATACATTTTCGTCCTACGTTCTCTGATAGAAACTTCGGAGTGATTCTTTGTCGCATGTTGAGGGATTGTTATAAGATTCAATTATGCTAGCGCTCTTGAGAGATTGCACTAGTGAAAGTATGAACCCTAGGACTTGTTTTAAAGCATTGCAATAGCGTTTTTGCTTCGTTTTACCACTCGCTACCTTGCCGTTTTTATATTTTCAGATTACAAAAACCTATATCTACTACCCATACTACACTTGTATCACCATCTCTTTGCCGAACTAGTGGACCTATACAATTTACCATTGTATTTGGTGTGCTGGGGACACAAGAGATTTCTTGTATTTGATTGCAGGGTCGTTTGAGAGAGACCATCTTCATCCTATGCCTCCAATGAATTGATAAACTATAGGTCACCCACTTGAGGGAAATTTGCTACTGTCCTACAAAACTCTACGCTTGGAGGCCCAACACGAGTCTACAAGAACAAGTTGTGTAGTAGACATCAAGCTCTTTTTTGGCGCTGTTGTCGAGGAGGTGAGTGCTTGAAGGTATATCTTTAGATCTTGGAATTGAATCTTTTAGTTTCTTGTTTATCACTAGTTTGGTTTATAAAAGAAAACTACAAAAAAATGGAATTGAGGTTGCCTCAAATTCTTCGTCTTTATAATGTATTTCTCGAAAATGATGGATCAGAAAATTGTGCCGAAGTGTTAGAAGAGGAATTCAATAAAATGTATGGCATAAAATCTTTGAATGATAAGCATAATGCAATGATATTAGTATGAATTCTCTGAATATCCCAAAGCCATAAGCTTGGGGATGCTATGTTTGATGAGGATGATATTTTTAGTCCCCCAAGTTCTGATGAGCAAATTTATTATGATGATAGCATGCCTCCTATTTATGATGATAGCAATGATGAAAGTGGGTTTTTGTTTCAATAAAGTACCGAGTGAAGCCTTTGGGATAGTGTAGATGATAGTTCACTTGATTATATGCAAAAACAGAAACTTTTGCGCCCAATGCTGGAGTTACCATAATTCACTGGAATGCGATAAAATTCTGAAATTTTTACACACGATTGATATACAAATTTCCTATGTTGTCCTAATTTTTCACAATTTTGGGGCTAACAGAAGTATGGTGCTTGTTCAGATCATTACAGATTGTTTTGTTTTTGACTGATTCTAGTTTCAATGCATAGTTTGTTTGTTCTATAGTTTCTATGGCTTATATTGGTCAATATAAATTGTAGAAATGAGAGAGTACTATAAGAATTATGTAAGAACAATTATGAATCTTGTCTTGACAGTACCAAAATGAATGATTTGCTCTTTATCATACTAACCTATCTCATGAAGTTCCGTTAAGTTTTGTGTGATTGAAGTTTTCAACTTTTAGGTGAGATATCGATATGAGGAGAATAAGGAGTGGAAAGACCATAATCTTGGGGATGCCCAAGGCACCCCAAGGTAATATTCAAGGAAGACCCAATCATCCAAGCTTGGGGATGCCCCGGAAGGCATCCCCTCTTTCGTCTTCAACATTATCGGTAACCTCACTTGGAACTATATTTTTATTCGTCACATGATATGAGTTTGGCTTGGAGCATAATTTTAATTTATTAGGATTTTCTTGCTGTTATTTAGAATAATTTTTTGTATCTTTTACTTCAATAAAGTGGCAAGTATAGCCTTTACCATGCTCAATTTGCAAGACTATATGTTGCTGTTTGAAAACAGAAAGTTTTCTATTATTGTCTGAATTCTTCAGAAAAGTCAGAACATGATAAAATCTTGAAATTTTTACACAGTAAGCTATGATAAATTTTCTACAATGTTGTAATTTTTCAGAATTTTTGGAGTGAAATAAGTATAATATTTCTTCATAGACTGTTCTGTTTAGATAGATTGCTGTTATGTTTGCTTATGTTTGCTTGTTTAATGTTTCTATTTGAGGATATGAGTATTAAATATGCAGAGGCATTTAGTATGCAATATTAAATATTAATTTTAGTGATTTGTTACGGTAGAGAATGATAAGGTTTTGCATTGATTTCTACTAACTTATCTCATGAGTTCTTGTTGAGTTTTGTGTGGATGATGTTTTTGAGATTTATGGAAACCGTGTTATGAGAGGAATTAAGGAGTGATACGTCTCCAATGTATCTATAATTTATGAGTATTCATGCCATGTTTACAATAATTTTATATCGTTTTGGTATGATTTGATTAGAACTAACCCGGACTGACGTTGTTTTCAGCAGAACTATCATGCTGTCGTTTTTTGTGTAGAAATAAAAGTTCTCGGAATGGGCTGAAAATTCACGGTGATTTTTTTGTGGACCAAAAGAGACCCTCGAAGCTTCGTGTGAGGACCAGAAGACCCACGAGGACACGACAAGCTCGCTAGGAGCGCCCTACCCCCAGGGAGGGGCGACCGAGCTTGTCGCTGCCTCGTGGACCCCCTTGACGTGAGACCGACGCCAACCATTCCTATAAATACCCAAACCCCCAGGAAGAACCCTAGATGAGAAGTTCCGCCACCGGAAGCCTTTGTAGCCATGAAAAATCAATCGAGACCCTGTTCCGGCACCCTGCCGGAGGGGGAAATCATCACTGCAGTCCATCTTCATCATCCCGGCGGCCACCATGATGAGGAGGGAGTAGTTCACCCTTGGGGCTGAGGGTATGTACCAGTAGCTATGTGTTTGATCTCTCTCTCTCTCTCGTGTTCTTGATTTGGCATGATCTTGATGTACCGCGAACTTTGTTAATATAGTTGGATCTTATGATGTTCTTCCCTCTCTACCTTCTTGTGATGAATTGAATCTTTTCCTTTGAGGTTTTTTTATGCTGGATTGAATCTTTTAGATGTGAGAGCACTTTATGTATGACTTGCGATGGGATATCCGTGGTGACAATGGGATGTTCTATTGATTCACTTGATGTATGTTTTAGTTACCAACATGCGGATTCCCGTGGTGACATTGTGGTAATCTATGCATAGGGGTTGATACGCGTTTTCATATTCCTTTCTCCGAGAGAACTCTTGGGGTACTCTTTGAAGTTCTTTTTGATGGATTGAATATTATGAATCTGAAGTTGTTTGATGCATATCGTATAATAAAATCACGGATACTTGTGGTGACATTGGAGTATCTAGGTGACATTAGAGTTGGTTGATGGGTATCATATGATGTTATTTTAGTACGAACTCTAGGGCTATTTGTGACACTTATAGGAATAGCTCATTGGATGGATCGGAAGGAATAAATTTGAGGTGGTTTCATACCGTACAAACAATTTCATCTGATGTTCTCTGTGATAGGAACTTTGGAGTGATTCTTTGTTGCACGTTGAGGGATTGTTATATGATCCAATTATGTTATCATTGTTGAGAGATTTTGCACTAGTGAAAGTATGAACCCTAGGCCTTGTTTGCAAGCATTGCAATACCGTTTTTGCTCACTTTTGTTAGTAGTTACCTTGCTGTTTTTATATTTTCAGATTACAAAAACCTATATCTACTATCCATAGTACACTTGTATCACCATCTCTTCATCGAACTAGTGAACCTATACAATTTACCATTGTATTGGGTGTGTTGGGGACACAAGAGACTCTTTGTTATTTGGTTGCAGGGTTGTTTGAGAGAGACCATCTTCATCCTATGCCTCCCATGGATTGATAACCCTTAGGTCATCCACTTGATGGAAATTTGCTACTATCCTACAAAACTCTACGCTTGGAGGCCCAACACGAGTCTACAAGAACAAGTTGTGTAGTAGACGTCAAGCTCTTTTTTGGCGCCGTTGCTGGGGAGGTGAGTGCTTGAAGGTATATCTTTAGATATTGCAATTGAATCTTTTAGTTTCTTGTTTTATCACTAGTTTGGTTTTATAAAAGAAAATTACAAAAAGTGGAATTGAGGGTGCCTCATATTATTCATCTTTATAATGTCTTCCTTGAAAATGATGGTGCGGAAAATTGTGCTCAATTGATAGAAGAAGAATTCAATAAAATGTTTGGCATAAAATATTTGAATGATGAGCATGATTTCAATGTTGGTAGTATGAATTCTTTGAATATCCATGATGCTAATGATATGCAAAGCCATAAGCTTGGGGATGCTATGTTTGATGAAGATGGTATTTTTAGTCCCCCAAGTTTTGATGAGCAAATTTATTATGATGAAAGCATGCCTCCTTTTTATGATGATTATATTGATGAAAGTGGGTTTGGAAGAGTGTCAACTCTAGGTAATAATGATCCCACTATTTTGGAGGGTGTTGAATCTTATTGTAATAATTATGAAAGTGGATTTGGAGAGGTCATGACTTTATTTAATGATGATTATTCCACTATTTTGGAAGAGGTTTCAATTGACTATGATATTTTTTTTGGCTATCTATGATGATTATTGTGATTAGATGTATGCTATAAAGAGTAATGATATCCAAGTAACTTGTCATCATGATTTTAATGCTCAAATTGATTATGTGAATCAAGTATCATGTGATAGTTATTTTGTTGAGTTTACTCCCACTACTATTGATGAGAATAAATTTGCTTATTTGGAGAGTAATAAAAATGTTATGCTTGTGGATCATGAAAAGATTGCTTTATGTGATAGTTATATTGTTGAGTTCATTCATGATGCTACTGAATATTATTATGAGAGAGGAATTTATGCTTTTACATATCTTAATAATATCAAGTTTCCTCTCTATGTTTTGAAAGTTTTGAAGTCATGCTTGTTTTGCCTTCCTATGCTAGTTGATTCTTGTTCCCATAATTTGTTTGCTCACAAAAATCCCTATGCATATAAAGTGGGTTAGGCTTAAATGTGCTAGTCATATTCTTCATGATGCTCCCATTTTGTTTCAATTCTTATCTTTTATGTGAGCATCATTGAAATCATCATGCCTAGCTAAAAAGGCATTAAAGAAAAGTGCTTGTTGGGAGACAACCCAATATTTACACCTACTGTTTTTGTGTGCTCACATGATTAAGCTACAGTAGTAATCATGTTTTTGTGGCTTTTTTTCAATAAAGTGCCAAGTAAAGCCTTTGGGATAGTGTGGATGATAGTTGACTTGATTCTGTGCAAAAACATAAACTTTTGCGCCCAGTAACAGAATTGTTAAAAACCACTGGAGCATTGAAAAATTCTGAATTTTTTACACATTATATACACACAAATTTCCTACATTGTCCTAATTTTCAGAGGTTTTGGAGTGACAGAAGTATAGTCATTATTCAGATCTTTACAGACTATTCTGTTTGTGACAGATTCTGTTTGCAATGCATAGTTTGCTTGTTTTATGGTTTCTATGGCTTATATTGCTTAATATAAATTGTGGAAATTATAGAGTACAATAGGCATTATGTGGAAAAAATTATGAATCTTGTCTTTGTCAGTACCAAAGTGAATGATTTGCTATTTATCATACTAACCCATCTCACGAAGTTACATTAAGTTTTGTGTGATTGAAGTTTTCAAGTTTTGATTGAGATATCGATATGAGGAGAATAAGGAGTGGCAAGACACTAAGCTTGGGGATGCCCAAGGCACACACAAGTTAATATTCAAGGAAGATCCAAGAAACTAAGCTTGGGGACTCCCAGAAGGCATCCCCTCTTTCATCTTCAACATTATCGGTAACCTCACTTGGAGCTATATTTTTATTCGTCACATGATATGTGTTTTGCTTGGAGTATCATTTTATTTTAGTTAGATTTGCTTGATGCTATTTAGAATAATGTTTTGCATCTCTTACTTCAATAAAAGTGTCAAGTATAGCCTTTACCATGCTTATTTTGCAAGTCTATATGTTGTTGTTTGAAAACAGAAAGTTTGTTGTTATGTTTTGAATATTTGTGAATAGTAAGAACATGATAAAATGTTGAAATTTTTACATGGCGAGCTATAATTATTTTTCTACAGTATGGTAATTTTTCAGAATTTTTGCAGTTAGGGAAGTATGAATATTATTGCACTCTTTACAGACTGTCCTGTTTAGACAGAGTGCTGCATTGTTTGCATATGTTTGCTTGTTTAATGATTCTATTTGAGGATAGGAGTATTAAATATGCAGAGGCATTTAGTATGCAATGTTAAATTATAATTTTAGTGATTTGCTACTGATAGAGGCGAGGGTGTCCCGATCTTTCGATGAGATGATAGCTATCGTTTTTGGTGGAGTAGACTTTGATGATCCGACTACGAACGTGCGAGGACGTCGCGCCTTAGCAATCGCTAAACCAACTCCGAGAGGTTATTGACCACGCCGGAGCACAATCAACCTGACCACGAGGGTCTATCTCCTGCAAGCAAACGAAGAACAAGCAAGAAACTAAGATTTGCAATCTGGATATTGCGAATATAAGATGAAAGCTTTATTGATCAAGGTGGGGTTCTGTGACGTCTTGGTCTGGTCGTTGAACACAAACGAAGTACGCGAAGTTGCAGCTATGGCGAACTTTTAATCTAAACAAAACCCAAAGTCTAAACGGTGCCCTAAGGGCTGTATATATGGAGGAAGAGGAGAGGATTTCGTGGCCCTTGAAGGAGGGGTCCGAAACCAACCCTATCTCTTGTTTCCCCACACATACGGACTCTAAAAATAGCCTATACTCAAGTATTTCGAAATTACATGGGCCTGGCCCAATAATAAGGTGACACAGCACCTATAATAGCCTCTGGACGAAATTTATGAAGTGACATCTTGTATATTTCGTCCAAGGCTTCCTGCACTCATTATGGTGGCTTCAAAGTCCTGAAATCATCACTTGTAACTCCGTTCTTGTTCCCCTTGTGCATGCCATCATCTCCATGCTTGAACTTGCTCCAAGGTTCCTCTTTCTTGTCCAAGCTAGGCCCTTCATTTGTAAGCAAAACAAATGTATCCAATTTAGGCAGCATCATATTCTCATGAACTTTAGAATCATTACCAAGAAACGAAAGTACCTGATATTTTAATTGGCGTGCGCGAGCTCTAGTAATTGGTCCAGTATGTATAGAAGCAGGGGTTGTGGGTGTAACAATGGTATTGATGTCCTCATCATCCTCCCCTTCTTGAAACGAAGTCGTCCTCGACGGAAGCTCATCTTCCTCACCCAAATAAGGCTTCAGATCTCCAATGTTAAAAGTGGGACTAACCCCAAAATCTGCAGGCAGCTCAAGTTTATATGCATTATCATTTATTTTCTCTAACACCTTAAAAGGACCATCAGCACGTGGCATTAGCTTTGATTTGCGCAAATCAGGAAATCTATCCTTACGCAAATGTAACCAAACAAGATCTCCAGGTGCAAACACAACATGTTTTCTACCCTTATCTCCAGCAAGTTTATATTTAGCATTCATACACTCAATGTTCTCCTTAGTTAACTCATGCATTTTTAAGATCAATTCAGCACGTTGTTTAGCATCAAAATTAACCTTCTCCGAAGATGGAAGAGGCAACAAATCAATTGGTGCACGAGGCAGGAAACCATACACAATTTCAAAAGGACACATCTTAGTAGTAGAATGCAATGAACGATTATAAGCAAATTCAATATGAGGCAAGCATTCTTCCCACATTTTCTTGTTATTCTTCAAAACAGCCCTAAGCATAGTAGACAATGTTCTATTGACTACTTCAGTTTGTCCATCAGTTTGGGGGTGACATGTAGTACTAAAAAGCAGTTTAGTCCCCAACTTAGCCCATAAACATCTCCAAAAGTGGCTAAGAAATTTAGTATCACGATCTGAAACAATAGTATTTGGCACACCATGCAAGCGTATAATTTCACGAAAGAACAAATCAGCAACATTAACAGCATCATCGCTGTTATGACATGGTATAAAGTGTGCCATTTTCGAGAACCTATCCACGACAACAAATATGCTATCCCTCCCCTTCTTTGTTCGAGGTAAACCTAAAACAAAGTCCATAGATATATCCTCCCAAGGAACACTAGGTACAGGCAAAGGCATATATAAACCATGAGGATTGAGTCGTGACTTAGCTTTTTGACATGTAGTGCAGCGAGCAACAAAACGCTCAACATCCCGTCTCATCTTTGGCCAAAAGAAATGTGTAGCAAGTATATCCTCCGTCTTCTTCACGCCAAAGTGTCCCATTAATCCTCCTCCATGCGCCTCCTGCAACAACAAAAGACGAACGGAGCTAGCTGGAATGCATAGCTTGTTAGCACGAAACACAAATCCATCGTTAACGACGAACTTGTTCCATGTTGTCCCTTCCTTACAATTCTGCAATACATCTTTAAATTCAGCATCATGCACATATTGATCTTTGATGGTCTCCAAACCAAATATTTTAAAGTCAAGTTGTGAAAGCATAGTATAACGACGAGACAATGCATCAGGAATAACATTTTCTTTACCCTTCTTGTGTTTAATGACATAAGGGAAAGTCTCAATAAATTCAACCCATTTAGCATGTCTACGGTTCAGTTTTGCTTGACTTTTAATGTGTTTCAAAGATTCATGATCAGAATGTATAACAAATTCTTTGGGCCATAAATAATGTTGCCATGTTTCTAAGGTCCGAACAAGAGCATATAATTCTTTATCATAAGTAGAATAGTTCAGACTAGGCCCACTCAATTTTTCAGAAAAGTATGCAACAGGTTTGCCATCTTGTAATAAAACACCTCCTAATCCAATTCCACTAGCATCACATTCAAGCTCAAAAGTCTTATTAAAATCAGGAAGTTGGAGTAAAGGAGCATGTGTCAACTTATCTTTCAATACCGTGAAGGCTTCTTCCTGTGAGGTACCCCAAACAAAAGGCACATCCTTCTTTGTAAGCTCATTGAGAGGTGCAGCAATGGTGCTGAAATCTCTCACAAAACGCCTATAGAAACCAGCGAGTCCAAGAAAACTTCTCACTTGAGTGACCGTTTTGGGCTGTGGCCAACTCTCAATAGCTTCAATCATGGCTTTATCAACTTCAATTCCCTGTGGAGTAACAACATAGCCAAGAAAAGATACTCGGTCGGTGCAAAAGGTGCACTTCCCAAGGTTACCAAACAAACGTGCATCACGTAAAGCAATAAAAACAGCACGTAAATGTTCCAAATGTTCCTCCAAAGATCTGCTATAAATCAGTATATCATCAAAATAGACTACCACAAATCGTCCAATGAAAGCACGTAAAACTTCGTTCATTAATCTCATGAAAGTACTAGGTGCATTAGTTAACCCAAAATGCATGACTAACCACTCATATAATCCAAACTTTGTTTTAAATGCTGTTTTCCATTCATCCCCCAATTTCATACGAATTTGATGGTATCCACTACGCAAATCAACTTTGGAGAATATTGTAGAGCCACTCAATTCATCAAGCATATCATCTAGTCTAGGAATAGGATGACGATAACGAATAGTAATATTATTAATGCCTCTACAATCAACACACATACGCGATGTACCATCCTTTTTCGGCACTAGAATAATAGGAACAGCACAAGGACTAAGGGATTCGCGTATATAACCTTTGTCGAGCAACTCCTGTACTTGACGCATAATCTCCTTCGTCTCCTGTGGATTGGTACGGTATGGCGCACGGTTTGGCAACGAAGCACCGGGAATTAAGTCAATCTGATGCTCAATCCCGCGAATAGGTGGTAATCCCGGTGGCACGTCTTGTGGAAAGACGTCAGCGAACTCCTGCAAAATGTTAGTGACCGCAGGAGGCAAAGAGGAAGGCACGTCCTCGAATGAAAATAACGCCTGTTTGCACACAAAAGCATAGCAAACAGAATTGCTGAAATCTAGATCATCAATATCAGATTTGGTGGCAAGTAAGCATGCACTTTTCAATTTAATTTCAGAAGCAACACTAGATGGTTTATTATTAGGCTTCATTTGTTGCTCAAATTCTTTTGCCACAATCTGATTTTCACTCTTATTTTTCTCCTGTTTTGCTTTACTAGCTCTATTAATATCATCTTTCAAAATAGAATCAGGAGTCATAGGAAGCAAAGTAATATGTTTATCCTTATGAACAAGAGTATACTGATTGTTTCTACCATGGTGTACAGAATTTTTATCAAATTGCCATGGTCTACCAAGTAATAATGAACATGCTTGCATGGGTACCACATCACAATCAACATAATCAGCATATGTAGAGATACTAAAATGCACACGAACAGTACGTGTTACCTTAACCTTGCCGCTGTTGTTGAACCATTGGATATAGTAAGGATGTGGATGTGGTCTTGTGGTGAGAGATAGCTTCTCCACCATCTCCATGCTAGCCAAGTTGTTGCAGCTCCCTCCATCTATGATGACGCGAACAGAACGTTCCTTCACAACTCCTGATGAGGACATCAATACCATTGTTACACCCACAGCCCCTGCTTCTATACATACTGGAACAATTACTAGAGCTCGCGCACGCCAATTAAAATATCAGGTACTTTCGTTTCTTGGTAATGATTCTAAAGTTCATGAGAATATGATGCTGCCTAAATTGGATACATTTGTTTTGCTTACAAATGAAGGGCCTAGCTTGGACAAGAAAGAGGAACCTTGGAGCAAGTTCAAGCATGGAGATGATGGCATGCACAAGGGGAACAAGAACGGAGTTACAAGTGATGATTTCAGGACTTTGAAGCCACCATAATGAGTGCAGGAAGCCTTGGACGAAATATACAAGATGTCACTTCATAAATTTCGTCCAGAGGCTATTATAGGTGCTGCGTCACCTTATTATTGGGCCAGGCCCATGTAATTTCGAAATACTTGAGTATAGGCTGTTTTTAGCGTCCGTATGTGTGGGGAAACAAGAGATAGGGTTGGTTTCGGACCCCTCCTTCAAGGGCCACGAAATCCCCTCCTCTTCCTCCATATATACAGCCCTTAGGGCACCGTTTAGACTTTGGGTTTTGTTTAGATTAAAAGTTCGCCATAGCTGCAACTTCGCGTACTTCGTTTGTGTTCAACGACCAGACCAAGACGTCACAGAACCCCACCTTGATCAATAAAGCTTTCATCTTATATTCGCAATATCCAGATTGCAAATCTTAGTTTCTTGCTTGTTCTTCGTTTGCTTGCAGGAGATAGACCCTCGTGGTCAGGTTGATTGTGCTCCGGCGTGGTCAATAACCTCTCGGAGTTGGTTTAGCGATTGCTAAGGCGCGACGTCCTCGCACGTTCGTAGTCGGATCGTCAAAGTCTACTCCACCAAAAACGATAGCTATCATCTCATCGAAAGATCGGGACACCCTCGCCTCTATCATTGCCTCCTGCGGTCACTAACATTTTGCAGGAGTTCGCTGACGTCTTTCCACAAGACGTGCCACCGGGATTACCACCTATTCGCAGGATTGAGCATCAGATTGACTTAATTCCCGGTGCTTCGTTGCCAAACCGTGCGCCATACCGTACCAATCCAGAGGAGACGAAGGAGATTATGCGTCAAGTACAGGAGTTGCTCGACAAAGGTTATATACGCGAATCCCTTAGTCCTTGTGCTGTTCCTATTATTCTAGTGCCGAAAAAGGATGGTACATCGCGTATGTGTGTTGATTGTAGAGGCATTAATAATATTACTATTCGTTATCGTCATCCTATTCCTAGACTAGATGATATGCTTGATGAATTGAGTGGCTCTACAATATTCTCCAAAGTTGATTTGCGTAGTGGATACCATCAAATTCGTATGAAATTGGGGGATGAATGGAAAACAGCATTTAAAACAAAGCTTGGATTATATGAGTGGTTAGTCATGCCTTTTGGGTTAACTAATGCACCTAGTACTTTCATGAGATTAATGAACGAAGTTTTACGTGCTTTCATTGGACGATTTGTGGTAGTCTATTTTGATGATATACTGATTTATAGCAGATCTTTGGAGGAACATTTGGAACATTTACGTGCTGTTTTTATTGCTTTACGTGATGCACGTTTGTTTGGTAACCTTGGGAAGTACACCTTTTGCACCGACCGAGTATCTTTTCTTGGCTATGTTGTTACTCCACAGGGAATTGAAGTTGATAAAGCCAAGATTGAAGCTATTGAGAGTTGGCCACAGCCCAAAACGGTCACTCAAGTGAGGAGTTTTCTTGGACTCGCTGGTTTCTATAGGCGTTTTGTGAGAGATTTCAGCACCATTGCTGCACCTCTCAATGAGCTTACAAAGAAGGATGTGCCTTTTGTTTGGGATACCTCACAGGAAGAAGCCTTCACGGTATTGAAAGATAAGTTGACACATGCTCCTTTACTCCAACTTCCTGATTTTAATAAGACTTTTGAGCTTGAATGTGATGCTAGTGGAATTGGATTAGGAGGTGTTTTATTACAAGATGGCAAACCTGTTGCATACTTTTCTGAAAAATTGAGTGGGCCTAGTCTGAACTATTCTACTTATGATAAAGAATTATATGCTCTTGTTCGGACCTTAGAAACATGGCAACATTATTTATGGCCCAAAGAATTTGTTATACATTCTGATCAAGAATCTTTGAAACACATTAAAAGTCAAGCAAAACTGAACCGTAGACATGCTAAATGGGTTGAATTTATTGAGACTTTCCCTTATGTCATTAAACACAAGAAGGGTAAAGAAAATGTTATTGCTGATGCATTGTCTCGTCGTTATACTATGCTTTCACAACTTGACTTTAAAATATTTGGTTTGGAGACCATCAAAGATCAATATGTGCATGATGCTGAATTTAAAGATGTATTGCAGAATTGTAAGGAAGGGAGAACATGGAACAAGTTCGTCGTTAACGATGGATTTGTGTTTCGTGCTAACAAGCTATGCATTCCAGCTAGCTCCGTTCGTCTTTTGTTGTTCCAGGAGGCGCATGGAGGAGGATTAATGGGACACTTTGGCGTGAAGAAGACGGAGGATATACTTGCTACACATTTCTTTTGGCCAAAGATGAGACGGGATGTTGAGCGTTTTGTTGCTCGCTGCACTACATGTCAAAAAGCTAAGTCACGACTCAATCCTCATGGTTTATATATGCCTTTGCCTGTACCTAGTGTTCCTTGGGAGGATATATCTATGGACTTTGTTTTAGGTTTACCTCGAACAAAGAAGGGGAGGGATAGCATATTTGTTGTCGTGGATAGGTTCTCGAAAATGGCACACTTTATACCATGTCATAACAGCGATGATGCTGTTAATGTTGCTGATTTGTTCTTTCGTGAAATTATACGCTTGCATGGTGTGCCAAATACTATTGTTTCAGATCGTGATACTAAATTTCTTAGCCACTTTTGGAGATGTTTATGGGCTAAGTTGGGGACTAAACTGCTTTTTAGTACTACATGTCACCCCCAAACTGATGGACAAACTGAAGTAGTCAATAGAACATTGTCTACTATGCTTAGGGCTGTTTTGAAGAATAACAAGAAAATGTGGGAAGAATGCTTGCCTCATATTGAATTTGCTTATAATCGTTCATTGCATTCTACTACTAAGATGTGTCCTTTTGAAATTGTGTATGGTTTCCTTCCTCGTGCACCAATTGATTTGTTGCCTCTTCCATCTTCGGAGAAGGTTAATTTTGATGCTAAACAACGTGCTGAATTGATCTTAAAAATGCATGAGTTAACTAAGGAGAACATTGAGCGTATTGATAGAGGCGAGGGTGTCCTGATCTTTCGATGAGATGATATCTATCGTTTTTGGTGGAGTAGACTTTGACGATCCGACTACGAACGAGCGAGGACGTCGCGCCTTAGCAATCGCTAAACCAACTCCGAGAGGTTATTGACCACGCCGGAGCACAATCAACCTGACCCCGAGGGTCTATCTCCTGCAAGCAAACGAAGAACAAGCAAGAAACTAAGATTTGCAATCTGGATATTGCGAATATAAGATGAAAGCTTTATTGATCGAGGTGGGGTTCTGTGACGTCTTGGTCTGGTCGTTGAACACAAACGAAGTACGCGAAGTTGCAGCTATGGCGAACTTTTAATCTAAACAAAACCCAAAGTCTAAACGGTGCCCTAAGGGCTGTATATATGGAGGAAGAGGAGGGGATTTCGTGGCCCTTGAAGGAGGGGTCCGAAACCAACCCTATCTCTTGTTTCCCCACACATACGGACTCTAAAAACAGCCTATACTCAAGTATTTCGAAATTACATCGGCCTGGCCCAATAATAAGGTGACGCAGCACCCATAATAGCCTCTGGACGAAATTTATGAAGTGACATCTTGTATATTTCGTCCAAGGCTTCCTGCACTCATTATGGTGGCTTCAAAGTCCTGAAATCATCACTTGTAACTCCGTTCTTGTTCCCCTTGTGCATGCCATCATCTCCATGCTTGAACTTGCTCCAAGGTTCCTGTTTCTTGTCCAAGCTAGGCCCTTCATTTGTAAGCAAAACAAATGTATCCAATTTAGGCAGCATCATATTCTCATGAACTTTAGAATCATTACCAAGAAACGAAAGTACCTGATATTTTAATTGGCGTGCGCGAGCTCTAGTAATTGGTCCAGTATGTATAGAAGCAGGGGCTGTGGGTGTATCTCGATTGGAATTGGCGGCTGAAGTCAGTGGTGCCGCAGTAGGACGTGTGGGAGTAGAGGAGGCACGCGGTGTCCATGATGAAGATCGACCTGCAGAAAAATTAGTTCGCGCCAATGCCTGTCGATCCTGCACTTCACGTTCAGCTTTACAAGCAAGATGGAATAAACGAGTGATATTATTATACTCCTTATACTCTAGAATGGTCTGAATCTCTCTATTTAATCCACCCATGAAACGTGCAAGCATAGCTTCATTCTCCTCAACAATACCACATCTAATCATGCCAGTTTGTAATTCCTGATAATATTCTTCTACAGAATTTTTTCCTTGTCTTAAGCGCTGCAATTTTTGAAGTAATTCACGTTGATAATATGGTGGAACCCAACGAGTACGCATAGCAGTTTTCAAAGCAGCCCACGTAGCTGGAATAGGATATAATCTACAATGTTCAGACCACCATACACATGCACAAACAGCAGCAGCAACACGTCGTTCCTCGGGATATTGTAAACATGTAAAACGTTGTTCAGTTTCTAACTCCCAAGTAAGATATATATCAGGAACATATCTACCCTCGAATGGTGGAATATTCAATTTTAATTTAGGAAGATGGTCATGATCTCGTACCTGAAGTGGTGGTGCAGACCTACCATTGCGATTATTTGCATGTGGACGACCTGGTGCTGGTGGTTGCACGTAGTTATGATTTTGATCAACCTCATCCTCATAATCGCCCGCGTAATCATCCTCCTCCTCGGCACCAGCAGCAGCAGGAGCAGGAGCCAAAGAAGCATCAACAGTAGGTACAGCAGCACCAGAAGTTTGGCCATCCTCAAGAGGAACACGCTTCGCTCGTCCGAACTGATTTGGAAGGGGGCGTTGTTGTTGTCGTTGCAGAGGTGCGACAGGTGCAGCCGGTGGTGGTTGGGGAAGACGCGTGTGCAATTCATTAAACTTGTTATCCAGCTTTGTCTCGAACGACTTCTCCATGCCATCTATCTTCTCCATGGCCTCTTCAAATCTGTTTAGCACATCTCCCACCTGGCCACTCATCATTTGCTGAAATTTATCATGCAACTCCTTGTTCGTCATGTTCTCCCAGTCAATCTCGTCGGCTTGTGATCCTGCCATGGTTAGCAGCAATAGAAACACACAAGAATATGATCCTACAGACTACTAGAAAGTGGTGGTGGTGTGGTGTGGTGTCACAAATCCGTCAAGCAAATCTCAAATTCTTACCAGTTCTTACCTAGCAGCAGGTGGTGATCGGCAACCTTTGTAGTCAAAACTCTCAGAGCTTGGACAGAGCGATTGCCAGGTGGTGTCAAACGCACGATGTAGATGTATGTGGAGCTGGGAAGGCTTATGATATGGTAGCAAAAAGGGTCAGCAATAATCAATTCAGAGATGCAATGTTGAATAAACTCTCAACGACGGTACTGTGCTGGTCCTAGGCTAGACCGTGCTAGAGACGCGAGCCTAGAACACTAACAAAAATCACGGCGCTTGATAGAGGCGAGGGTGTCCCGATCTTTCGATGAGATGATAGCTATCGTTTTTGGTGGAGTAGACTTTGACGATCCGACTATGAACGTGCGAGGACGTCGCGCCTTAGCAATCGCTAAACCAACTCCGAGAGGTTATTGACCACGCCGGAGCACAATCAACCTGACCACGAGGGTCTATCTCCTGCAAGCAAACGAAGAACAAGCAAGAAACTAAGATTTGCAATCTGGATATTGCGAATATAAGATGAAAGCTTTATTGATCAAGGTGGGGTTCTGTGACGTCTTGGTCTGGTCGTTGAACACAAACGAAGTACGCGAGGTTGCAGCTATGGCGAACTTTTAATCTAAACAAAACCCAAAGTCTAAACGGTGCCCTAAGGGCTGTATATATGGAGGAAGAGGAGGGGATTTCGTGGCCCTTGAAGGAGGGGTCCGAAACCAACCCTATCTCTTGTTTCCCCACACATACGGACTCTAAAAACAGCCTATACTCAAGTATTTCGAAATTACATGGGCCTGGCCCAATAATAAGGTGACGCAGCACCTATAGTAGCCTCTGGACGAAATTTATGAAGTGGCATCTTGTATATTTCGTCCAAGGCTTCCTGCACTCCTTATGGTGGCTTCAAAGTCCTGAAATCATCACTTGTAACTCCGTTCTTGTTCCCCTTGCGCATGCCATCATCTCCATGCTTGAACTTGCTCCAAGGTTCCTCTTTCTTGTCCAAGCTAGGCCCTTCATTTGTAAGCAAAACAAATGTATCCAATTTAGGCAGCATCATATTCTCATGAACTTTAGAATCATTACCAAGAAACGAAAGTACCTGATATTTTAATTGGCGTGCGCGAGCTCTAGTAATTGGTCCAGTATGTATAGAAGCAGGGGTTGTGGGTGTAACAATGGTATTGATGTCCTCATCAATACTCCTTATACTCTAGAATGGTCTGAATCTCTCTATTTAATCCACCCATGAAACGTGCAAGCATAGCTTCATTCTCCTCAACAATACCACATCTAATCATGCCAGTTTGTAATTCCTGATAATATTCTTCTACAGAATTTTTTCCTTGTCTTAAGCGCTGCAATTTTTGAAGTAATTCACGTTGATAATATGGTGGAACCCGACGAGTACGCATAGCAGTTTTCAAAGCAGCCCACGTAGCTGGAATAGGATATAATCTACAATGTTCAGACCACCATACACATGCAAAACTAGTGAAAGCACAAACAGCAGCAGCAACACGTCGTTCCTCGGGATATTGTAAACATGTAAAACGTTGTTCAGTTTCTAACTCCCAAGTAAGATATATATCAGGAACATATCTACCCTCGAATGGTGGAATATTCAATTTTAATTTAGGAAGATGGTCATGATCTCGTACCTGAAGTGGTGGTGCAGACTTACCATTGCGATTATTTGCATGTGGACGACCTGGTGCTGGTGGTTGCACGTAGTTATGATTTTGATCAACCTCATCCTCATAATCGCCCGCGTAATCATCCTCCTCCTCGGCACCAGCAGCAGCAGGAGCAGAAGCCAAAGAAGCATCAACAGTAGGTACAGCAGCACCAGAAGTTTGGCCATCCTCAAGAGGAACACGCTTCGCTCGTCCGAACTGATTTGGAAGGGGGCGTTGTTGTTGTCGTTGCAGAGGGGCGACAGGTGCAGCCGGTGGTGGTTGGGGAAGACGCGTGAGCAATTCATTAAACTTGTTATCCAGCTTTGTCTCGAACGACTTCTCCATGCCATCTATCTTCTCCATGGCCTCTTCAAATCTGTTTAGCACATCTCCCACCTGGCCACTCATCATTTGCTGAAATTTATCATGCAACTCCTTGTTCGTCATGTTCTCCCAGTCAATCTCGTCGGCTTGTGATCCTGCCATGGTTAGCAGCAATAGAAACACACAAGAATATGATCCTACAGACTACTAGAACGTGGTGGTGGTGTGGTGTGGTGTCACAAATCCGTCAAGCAAATCTCAAATTCTTACCAGTTCTTACCCAGCAGCAGGTGGTGATCGGCAACCTTTGTAGTCAAAACTCTCAGAGCTTGGACAGAGCGATTGCTAGGTGGTGTCAAACACACGATGTAGATGTATGTGGAGCTGGGAAGGCTTATGATATGGTAGCAAAAAGGGTCAGCAATAATCAATTCAGAGATGCAATGTTGAATAAACTCTCAACGACGGTACTGTGCTGGTCCTAGGCTAGACCGTGCTAGAGACGCGAGCCTAGAACACTAACAAAAATCACGGCGCTGCACGTAAACAAGGGAGGAGCACACTCTGAAATTTTTTTCTTTTCTTTTTTTTGCACTTTTTTTTTCCTCTTTTTTTTTTTTGCTCCACAACAATTTTTTTTTGAAAAAGTCTACAAATGGTCTAAAAACTGCCTAGCCAGAATTTTCCAGACTTAGTTTTTTTTTTGAAACTGGAACTATTTTTCTTCTGCGGGTAGCACGAAAATTGGGGAATCCGACTTGTTCACGACTCGTAGTATTGCGTGATCTGGAACTCTAAAATAAAGGAATAAATACTGGACTCGGACTAGGACTGGTGGCAGAGATGAATCTGGTGGAACTCGGACTTGTGATGGTATATGACGGTAGTATATGTGGGCTCGGATTGGTGGTGGTATATGGACTCTGATCGGTGGTGGCATATGGACTCGGATCGGTGGTGGTATATGGACTCAGAGAAATAGCAGATAAGCTGTGGTGGTATATGGTAGGGGCGATGATGATGGTGCGGCGGCGGCGTGACAACTTGTGAACAGAACTCGAAACTCTAAAGAACTAGACGCTAAGACCAGCAACTTGACACGACGATGCAACCGCAAATTCAACAAAGCAAAAACCCTAAAAAGATTATGCAAAGGCTCAGATTGGTTCGGATATGATGAACTAACCCTAAAAATTTTTTTTTGGCTTTTTCCTGGACTGTAGGTATGAAGAACAGACTCGATCTAAACTACGAAAAACTGTAAATCTCACCGAGCAACCTGGGAATCTGATACCACTTGATAGAGGCGAGGGTGTCCCGATCTTTCGATGAGATGATAGTTATTGTTTTTGGTGGAGTAGACTTTGACGATCCGACTATGAACGTGCGAGGACGTCGCGCCTTAGCAATCGCTAAACCAACTCCGAGAGGTTATTGACCACGCCGGAGCACAATCAACCTGACCACGAGGGTCTATCTCCTGCAAGCAAACGAAGAACAAGCAAGAAACTAAGATTTGCAATCTGGATATTGCGAATATAAGATGAAAGCTTTATTGATCAAGGTGGGGTTCTGTGATGTCTTGGTCTGGTCGTTGAACACAAACGAAGTACGCGAAGTTGCAGCTAGGGCGAACTTTTTAATCTAAACAAAACCCAAAGTCTAAACGGTGCCCTAAGGGCTGTATATATGGAGGAAGAGGGGGGGATTTCGTGGCCCTTGAAGGAGGGGTCCGAAACCAACCCTATCTCTTGTTTCCCCACACATACGGACTCTAAAAATAGCCTATACTCAAGTATTTCGAAATTACATGGGCCTGGCCCAATAATAAGGTGACGCAGCACCTATAATAGCCTCTGGACGAAATTTATGAAGTGGCATCTTGTATATTTCGTCCAAGGCTTCCTGCACTCCTTATGGTGGCTTCAAAGTCCTGAAATCATCACTTGTAACTCCGTTCTTGTTCCCCTTGCGCATGCCATCATCTCCATGCTTGAACTTGCTCCAAGGTTCCTCTTTCTTGTCCAAGCTAGGCCCTTCATTTGTAAGCAAAACAAATGTATCCAATTTAGGCAGCATCATATTCTCATGAACATTAGAATCATTACCAAGAAACGAAAGTACCTGATAATTTAATTGGCGTGCGCGAGCTCTAGTAATTGGTCCAGTATGTATAGCTGCAGGGGCTGTGGGTGTAACAATGGTATTGATGTCCTCATCAGAGGGAGCTGCAACAACTTGGCTAGCATGGAGATGGTGGAGAAGCTATCTCTCACCACAAGACCACATCCACATCCTTACTATATCCAATGGTTCAACAACAGCGGCAAGGTTAAGGTAACACGTACTGTTCGTGTGCATTTTAGTATCTCTACATATGCTGATTATGTTGATTGTGATGTGGTACCCATGCAAGCATGTTCATTATTACTTGGTAGACCATGGCAATTTGATAAAAATTCTGTACACCATGGTAGAAACAATCAGTATACTCTTGTTCATAAGGATAAACATATTACTTTGCTTCCTATGACTCCTGATTCTATTTTGAAAGATGATATTAATAGAGCTAGTAAAGCAAAACAGGAGAAAAATAAGAGTGAAAATCAGATTGTGGCAAAAGAATTTGAGCAACAAATGAAGCCTAATAATAAACCATCTAGTGTTGCTTCTGAAATTAAATTGAAAAGTGCATGCTTACTTGCCACCAAATCTGATATTGATGATCTAGATTTCAGCAATTCTGTTTGCTATGCTTATGTGTGCAAAGAGGCGTTATTTTCATTCGAGGACTTTGTTTTAGGTTTACCTCGAACAAAGAAGGGGAGGGATAGCATATTTGTTGTCGTGGATAGGTTCTCGAAAATGGCACACTTTATACCATGTCATAAAAGCGATGATGCTGTTAATGTTGCTGATTTGTTCTTTCGTGAAATTATACGCTTGCATGGTGTGCCAAATACTATTGTTTCAGATCGTGATACTAAATTTCTTAGCCACTTTTGGAGATGTTTATGGGCTAAGATGGGGACTAAACTGCTTTTTAGTACTACATGTCACCCCCAAACTGATGGACAAACTGAAGTAGTCAATAGAACATTGTCTACTATGCTTAGGGCTGTTTTGAAGAATAACAAGAAAATGTGGGAAGAATGCTTGCCTCATATTGAATTTGCTTATAATCGTTCATTGCATTCTACTACTAAGATGTGTCCTTTTGAAATTGTGTATGGTTTCCTTCCTCGTGCACCAATTGATTTGTTGCCTCTTCCATCTTCGGAGAAGGTTAATTTTGATGCTAAACAACGTGCTGAATTGATCTTAAAAATGCATGAGTTAACTAAGGAGAACATTGAGCGTATGAATGCTAAATATAAACTTGCTGGAGATAAGGGTAGAAAACATGTTGTGTTTGCACCTGGAGATCTTGTTTGGTTACATTTGCGTAAGGATAGATTTCCTGATTTGCGCAAATCAAAGCTAATGTGATAGAGGCGAGGGTGTCCCGATCTTTCGATGAGATGATAGCTATCGATTTGGTGGAGTCGACTTTGACGATCCGACTACGAACGTGCGAGGACGTCGCGCCTTAGCAATCGCTAAACCAACTCCGAGAGGTTATTGACCACGCCGGAGCACAATCAACCTGACCACGAGGGTCTATCTCCTGCAAGCAAACGAAGAACAAGCAAGAAACTAAGATTTGCAATCTGGATATTGCGAATATAAGATGAAAGCTTTATTGATCAAGGTGGGGTTCTGTGACGTCTTGGTCTGGTCGTTGAACACAAACGAAGTACGCGAAGTTGCAGCTATGGCGAACTTTTAATCTAAACAAAACCCAAAGTCTAAACGGTGCCCTAAGGGCTGTATATATGGAGGAAGAGGAGGGGATTTCGTGGCCCTTAAAGGAGGGGTCCGAAACCAACCCTATCTCTTGTTTCCCCACACATACGGACTCTAAAAACAGCCTATACTCAAGTATTTCGAAATTACATGGGCCTGGCCCAATAATAAGGTGACGCAGCACCTATAATAGCCTCTGGACGAAATTTATGAAGTGACATCTTGTATATTTCGTCCAAGGCTTCCTGCACTCATTATGGTGGCTTCAAAGTCCTGAAATCATCACTTGTAACTCCGTTCTTGTTCCCCTTGTGCATGCCATCATCTCCATGCTTGAACTTGCTCCAAGGTTCCTCTTTCTTGTCCAAGCTAGGCCCTTCATTTGTAAGCAAAACAAATGTATCCAATTTAGGCAGCATCATATTCTCATGAACTTTAGAATCATTACCAAGAAACGAAAGTACCTGATATTTTAATTGGCGTGCGCGAGCTCTAGTAATTGGTCCAGTATGTATAGAAGCAGGGGCTGTGGGTGTAACAATGGTATTGATGTCCTCATCAGCTTTTGTGTGCAAAGAGGTGTTATTTTCATTCGAGGACGTGCCTTCCTCTTTGCCTCCTGCGGTCACTAACATTTTGCAGGAGTTCGCTGACGTCTTTCCACAAGACGTGCCACCGGGATTACCACCTATTCGCGGGATTGAGCATCAGATTGACTTAATTCCCGGTGCTTCGTTGCCAAACCGTGCGCCATACCGTACCAATCCAGAGGAGACGAAGGAGATTATGCGTCAAGTACAGGAGTTGCTCGACAAAGGTTATATACGCGAATCCCTTAGTCCTTGTGCTGTTCCTATTATTCTAGTGCCGAAAAAGGATGGTACATCGCGTATGTGTGTTGATTGTAGAGGCATTAATAATATTACTATTCGTTATCGTCATCCTATTCCTAGACTAGATGATATGCTTGATGAATTGAGTGGCTCTACAATATTCTCCAAAGTTGATTTGCTTAGTGGATACCATCAAATTCGTATGAAATTGGGGGATGAATGGAAAACAGCATTTAAAACAAAGTTTGGATTATATGAGTGGTTAGTCATGCCTTTTGGGTTAACTAATGCACCTAGTACTTTCATGAGATTAATGAACGAAGTTTTACGTGCTTTCATTGGACGATTTGTGGTAGTCTATTTTGATGATATACTGATTTATAGCAGATCTTTGGAGGAACATTTGGAACATTTACGTGCTGTTTTTATTGCTTTACGTGATGCACGTTTGTTTGGTAACCTTGGGAAGTGCACCTTTTGCACCGACCGAGTATCTTTTCTTGGCTATGTTGTTACTCCACAGGGAATTGAAGTTGATAAAGCCAAGATTGAAGCTATTGAGAGTTGGCCACAGCCCGAAACAGTCACTCAAGTGAGGAGTTTTCTTGGACTCGCTGGTTTCTATAGGCGTTTTGTGAGAGATTTCAGCACCATTGCTGCACCTCTCAATGAGCTTACAAAGAAGGATGTGCCTTTTTGATAGAGGCGAGGGTGTCCCGATCTTTCGATGAGATGGTAACTATCGATTTGGTGGAGCCGACTTTGACGATCCGACTACAAACGTGCACGACGTTGCGCCTTAGCAATCGCTAAACCAATCTCCTGAGGTTACTGACGATGCTGGAAGCACGATCAACCTGACCACGAAGGTCTATTCCTGCACGCAATCGAAGAACAAGCAAGAATATGATAATGCAATCTGAATATTGCGAATATAGATGAAGTATTGATAATGGTGGGGATCCGAAAGCGGTCTTGGTCTGGTCGTTGGACACAAACGAAGTACACGAAGTTGCAATGGCTAACTTTTAACTAAACAAATCCCAAAGTCTAAACGGTGCCCTAAGGGCTGTATATATGGAGGAAGAGGAGGGGATTTCGTGGCCCTTGAAGGAGGGGTCCGAAACCAACCCTATCTCTTGTTTCCCCACACATACGGACACTAAAAACAGCCTATACTCAAGTATTTCGAAATTACATGGGCCTGGCCCAATAATAAGGTGACGCAGCACCTATAATAGCCTCTGGACGAAATTTATGAAGTGACATCTTGTATATTTCGTCCAAGGCTTCCTGCACTCATTATGGTGGCTTCAAAGTCCTGAAATCATCACTTGTAACTCCGTTCTTGTTCCCCTTGTGCATGCCATCATCTCCATGCTTGAACTTGCTCCAAGGTTCCCCTTTCTTGTCCAAGCTAGGGCCTTCATTTGTAAGCAAAACAAATGTATCCAATTTAGGCAGCATCATATTCTCATGAACTTTAGAATCATTACCAAGAAACGAAAGTACCTGATAATTTAATTGGCGTGCGCGAGCTCTAGTAATTGGTCCAGTATGTATAGAAGCAGGGGCTGTGGGTGTAACAATGGTATTGATGTCCTCATCAGAGGGTGTCCCGATCTTTCGATGAGATGGTAACTATCGATTTGGTGGAGCCGACTTTGACGATCCGACTACAAACGTGCACGACGTTGCGCCTTAGCAATCGCTAAACCAATCTCCTGAGGTTACTGACGATGCTGGAAGCACGATCAACCTGACCACGAAGGTCTATTCCTGCACGCAATCGAAGAACAAGCAAGAATATGATAATGCAATCTGAATATTGCGAATATAGATGAAGTATTGATAATGGTGGGGATCCGAAAGCGGTCTTGGTCTGGTCGGTGGACACAAACGAAGTACACGAAGTTGCAATGGCTAACTTTTAACTAAACAAATCCCAAAGTCTAAACGGTGCCCTAAGGGCTGTATATATGGAGGAAGAGGAGGGGATTTCGTGGCCCTTGAAGGAGGGGTCCGAAACCAACCCTATCTCTTGTTTCCCCACACATACGGACTCTAAAAACAGCCTATACTCAAGTATTTCGAAATTACATGGGCCTGGCCCAATAATAAGGTGACGCAGCACCTATAATAGCCTCTGGACGAAATTTATGAAGTGACATCTTGTATATTTTGTCCAAGGCTTCCTGCACTCATTGTGGTGGCTTCAAAGTCCTGAAATCATCACTTGTAACTCCGTTCTTGTTCCCCTTGTGCATGCCATCATCTCCATGCTTGAACTTGCTCCAAGGTTCCTCTTTCTTGTCCAAGCTAGGCCCTTCATTTGTAAGCAAAACAAATGTATCCAATTTAGGCAGCATCATATTCTCATGAACTTTAGAATCATTACCAAGAAACGAAAGTACCTGATATTTTAATTGACGTGCGCGAGCTCTAGTAATTGGTCCAGTATGTATAGAAGCAGGGGCTGTGGGTGTAACAATGGTATTGATGTCCTCATCATCCCCCCCTTCTTGAAATGAAGTCGTCCTCGACGGAAGCTCATCTTCCTCACCCAAATAAGGCTTCAGATCTGCAATGTTAAAAGTGGGACTAACCCCAAAATCTGCAGGCAGCTCAAGTTTATATGCATTATCATTTATTTTCTCTAACACCTTAAAAGGACCATCAGCACGTGGCATTAGCTTTGATTTGCGCAAATCAGGAAATCTATCCTTACGCAAATGTAACCAAACAAGATCTCCAGGTGCAAACACAACATGTTTTCTACCCTTATCTCCAGCAAGTTTATATTTAGCATTCATACGCTCAATGTTCTCCTTAGTTAACTCATGCATTTTTAAGATCAATTCAGCACGTTGTTTAGCATTAAAATTAACCTTCTCCGAAGATGGAAGAGGCAACAAATCAATTGGTGCACGAGGAAGGAAACCATACACAATTTCAAAAGGACACATCTTAGTAGTAGAATGCAATGAATGATTATAAGCAAATTCAATATGAGGCAAGCATTCTTCCCACATTTTCTTGTTATTCTTCAAAACAGCCCTAAGCATAGTAGACAATGTTCTATTGACTACTTCAGTTTGTCCATCAGTTTGGGGGTGACATGTAGTACTAAAAAGCAGTTTAGTCCCCATCTTAGCCCATAAACATCTCCAAAAGTGGCTAAGAAATTTAGTATCACGATCTGAAACAATAGTATTTGGCACACCATGCAAGCGTATAATTTCACGAAAGAACAAATCAGCAACATTAACAGCATCATCGCTTTTATGACATGGTATAAAGTGTGCCATTTT
The DNA here is from genome assembly GCA_011799875.1 of Thinopyrum elongatum. NCBI lineage: Eukaryota > Viridiplantae > Streptophyta > Magnoliopsida > Poales > Poaceae > Thinopyrum > Thinopyrum elongatum. The sequence goes on along the minus strand of JAAAXO010000614.1, from coordinate 281,939 downwards.
CGAGAACCTATCCACGACAACAAATATGCTATCCCTCCCCTTCTTTGTTCGAGGTAAACCTAAAACAAAGTCCTCGAATGAAAATAACGCCTCTTTGCACACATAAGCATAGCAAACAGAATTGCTGAAATCTAGATCATCAATATCAGATTTGGTGGCAAGTAAGCATGCACTTTTCAATTTAATTTCAGAAGCAACACTAGATGGTTTATTATTAGGCTTCATTTGTTGCTCAAATTCTTTTGCCACAATCTGATTTTCACTCTTATTTTTCTCCTGTTTTGCTTTACTAGCTCTATTAATATCATCTTTCAAAATAGAATCAGGAGTCATAGGAAGCAAAGTAATATGTTTATCCTTATGAACAAGAGTATACTGATTGTTTCTACCATGGTGTACAGAATTTTTATCAAATTGCCATGGTCTACCAAGTAATAATGAACATGCTTGCATGGGTACCACATCACAATCAACATAATCAGCATATGTAGAGATACTAAAATGCACACGAACAGTACGTGTTACCTTAACCTTGCCGCTGTTGTTGAACCATTGGATATAGTATGGATGTGGATGTGGTCTTGTGGTGAGAGATAGCTTCTCCACCATCTCCATGCTAGCCAAGTTGTTGCAGCTCCCTCCATCTATGATGACGCGAACAGAACGTTCCTTCACAACTCCCTTTGTATGGAACAAATTATGCCTCTGATTTTGCTCCGCTTGTGTGACCTGCACACTCAAAACACGTTGAGCAACTAAACATTCATACCTGTCAGCGTCTTCAGGAGCCATGTATTGCGTCTCATGATCAGAATCATCTCCACCGTGTTCTTCACTTGTAATAAGAGCCAAAGTCTCCTCATCATAGTCACTAGCAGACTCATACCCACCATCCTCAGTAGCAATCATAACACGCGGAGATTGGCATTCTCTCGCATAATGACCTCTTCCCTTACAACGACGACAAATAATATCATGTGTGTGCCCTGTTGATGCCATAGATGAAGAAGAGCTCTGGGCAGGCCCAGAAGGTGTACTCTTGGCAGATGGTGGTGGTGGTGCCTGTTTTCTTGTATCTCGGTTGGAATTGGCGGCTGAAGTCAGTGGTGCCGCAGTAGGACGTGTGGGAGTAGAGGAGGCACGCGGTGTCCATGGTGAAGATCGACCTGCAGAAAAATTAGTTCGCGCCAATGCCTGTCGATCCTGCACTTCACGTTCAGCTTTACAAGCAAGATGGAATAAACGAGTGATATTATTATACTCCTTATACTCTAGAATGGTCTGAATCTCTCTATTTAATCCACCCATGAAACGTGCAAGCATAGCTTCATTCTCCTCAACAATACCACATCTAATCATGCCAGTTTGTAATTCCTGATAATATTCTTCTACAGAATTTTTTCCTTGTCTTAAGCGCTGCCATTTTTGAAGTAATTCACGTTGATAATATGGTGGAACCCAACGAGTACGCATAGCAGTTTTCAAAGCAGCCCACGTAGCTGGAATAGGATATAATCTACAATGTTCAGACCACCATACACATGCAAAACTAGTGAAAGCACAAACAGCAGCAGCAACACGTCGTTCCTCGGGATATTGTAAACATGTAAAACGTTGTTCAGTTTCTAACTCCCAAGTAAGATATATATCAGGAACATATCTACCCTCGAATGGTGGAATATTCAATTTTAATTTAGGAAGATGGTCATGATCTCGTACCTGAAGTGGTGGTGCAGACCTACCATTGCGATTATTTGCATGTGGACGACCTGGTGCTGGTGGTTGCACGTAGTTATGATTTTGATCAACCTCATCCTCATAATCGCCCGCGTAATCATCCTCCTCCTCGGCACCAGCAGCAGCAGGAGCAGGAGCCAAGGAAGCATCAACAGTAGGTACAGCAGCACCAGAAGTTTGGCCATCCTCAAGAGGAACACGCTTCGCTCGTCCGAACTGATTTGGAAGGGGGCGTTGTTGTTGTCGTTGCAGAGGTGCGACAGGTGCAGCCGGTGGTGGTTGGGGAAGACGCGTGAGCAATTCATTAAACTTGTTATCCAGCTTTGTCTCGAACGACTTCTCCATGCCATCTATCTTCTCCATGGCCTCTTCAAATCTGTTTAGCACATCTCCCACCTGGCCACTCATCATTTGCTGAAATTTATCATGCAACTCCTTGTTCGTCATGTTCTCCCAGTCAATCTCGTCGGCTTGTGATCCTGCCATGGTTAGCAGCAATAGAAACACACAAGAATATGATCCTACAGACTACTAGAAAGTGGTGGTGGTGTGGTGTGGTGTCACAAATCCGTCAAGCAAATCTCAAATTCTTACCAGTTCTTACCCAGCAGCAGATGGTGATCGGCAACCTTTGTAGTCAAAACTCTCAGAGCTTGGACAGAGCGATTGCCAGGTGGTGTCAAACACACGATGTAGATGTATGTGGAGCTGGGAAGGCTTATGATATGGTAGCAAAAAGGGTCAGCAATAATCAATTCAGAGATGCAATGTTGAATAAACTCTCAACGACGGTACTGTGCTGGTCCTAGGCTAGACCGTGCTAGAGACGCGAGCCTAGAACACTAACAAAAATCACGGCGCTGCACGTAAACAAGGGAGGAGCACACTCTGAATTTTTTTTCTTTTCCTTTTTTTTGCACTTTTTTTTTCCTCTTTTTTTTTTTTGCTCCGCAACAAATTTTTTTTCGAAAAAGTCTACAAATGGTCTAAAAACTGCCTAGCCAGAATTTTCCAGACTTAGTTTTTTTTTTTTAAACTGGAACTATTTTTCTTCTGCGGGTAGCACGAAAATTGAGGAATCCGACTTGTTCACGACTCGTAGTATCGCGTGATCTGGCACTCTAAAATAAAGGAATAAATACTGGACTCGGACTAGGACTGGTGGCAGAGATGAATCTGGTGGAACTCGGACTGGTGATGGTATATGACGGTAGTATATGTGGGCTCGGATTGGTGGTGGTATATGGACTCGGATCGGTGGTGGTATATGGACTCAGAGAAATAGCAGATAAGCTGTGGTGGTATATGGTAGGGGCGATGATGATGGTGCGGCGGCGGCGTGACAACTTGTGAACAGAACTCGAAACTCTAAAGAACTAGACGCTAAGACCAGCAACTTGACACGACGATGCAACCGCAAATTCAACAAAGCAAAAACCCTAAAAAGATTATGCAAAGGCTCAGATTGGTTCGGATATGATGAACTAACCCTAATTTTTTTTTGGCTTTTTCCTGGACTGTAGGTATGAAGAACAGACTCGATCTAAACTACGAAAAACTGTAAATCTCACCGAGCAACCTGGGAATCTGATACCACTTGATAGAGGCGAGGGTGTCCCGATCTTTCGATGAGATGATAGCTATCGTTTTTGGTGGAGTAGACTTTGATGATCCGACTACGAACGTGCGAGGACGTCGCGCCTTAGCAATCGCTAAACCAACTCCGAGAGGTTATTGACCACGCCGGAGCACAATCAACCTGACCACGAGGGTCTATCTCCTGCAAGCAAACGAAGAACAAGCAAGAAACTATTTGCAATCTGGATATTGCGAATATAAGATGAAAGCTTTATTGATCAAGGTGGGGTTCTGTGACGTCTTGGTCTGATCGTTGAACACAAACAAAGTACGCGAAGTTGCAGCTATGGCGAACTTTTAATCTAAACAAAACCCAAAGTCTAAACGGTGCCCTAAGGGCTGTATATATGGAGGAAGAGGAGGGGATTTCGTGGCCCTTGAAGGAGGGGTCCGAAACCAACCCTATCTCTTGTTTCCCCACACATACGGACTCTAAAAATAGCCTATACTCAAGTATTTCGAAATTACATGGGCCTGGCCCAATAATAAGGTGACGCAGCACCTATAATAGCCTCTGGACGAAATTTATGAAGTGACATCTTGTATATTTCGTCCAAGGCTTCCTGCACTCATTATGGTGGCTTCAAAGTCCTGAAATCATCACTTGTAACTCCGTTCTTGTTCCCCTTGTGCATGCCATCATCTCCATGCTTGAACTTGCTCCAAGGTTCCTCTTTCTTGTCCAAGCTAGGCCCTTCATTTGTAAGCAAAACAAATGTATCCAATTTAGGCAGCATCATATTCTCATGAACTTTAGAATCATTACCAAGAAACGAAAGTACCTGATATTTTAATTGGCGTGCGCGAGCTCTAGTAATTGGTCCAGTATGTATAGAAGCAGGGGCTGTGGGTGTAACAATGGTATTGATGTCCTCATCAGCTACAGTAGAGAATGATAAGGTTTTACATTGATTTATACTAACTTACCTCACGAATTCTTGTTGAGTTTTATGAGGATGAAGTTTTTATGAATTAGGGAAACCGTGATATGAGAGGAATTAAGGAGACACAAAAGCTCAAGCTTGGGGATGCCCAAGGCATCCAAAGTCAATATTCCAAGAAGTCTCAAGCATCTAAGCTTGGGGATGCCCCTGTTGGCATCCCACTTTTCTTCTTCAACAATGATCGGTCAGTTTTGGTTTAGCCTAAGTTTTTGCTTCTTCACATGCTATGTGCTATCCTTGGAATGTCATTTTATTTTGTTTTGCTTGCTGTTTGGATAAAATACTTAAGATCTATATTTTTTTATCAGAGAGAGTCTTCACATAGCTACTTAATTATTTGACTACTCATTGATCTTCACTTATATCTTTTTGGAGTAGTTTGTCATTTACTCTCGTGCTTCACTTATATCCTATGAGTAAATGGTTGAATGAATTGAATATCCTAAATATGAAATTATATATGTTTCATATGCTTATCCCATGGGGATTAATGACTTCACATATAAGAAGTATAGGTGGTAAAATTTATTGAAAGTTAACAAACACATCATTGGTCACTTTAACAATTCATGAAAGAATATTGAAGGGAGAGAGGTTTCACATATAAATATACTATCTTGGACATCTTCTATGATTGTGAGCCCCCATTAATTATTTTCAAACTTGAGAAAATTAGGTGAAGTTTGACAAGGAAGACAACGTAATGAGTTATGTTAGGGTATATTTGTATAGAAGTTAGATTGTTATGGATCCCCCAACATGTGGTGCTTGCTTAGGATCTTTTGCTAGCGAAAAATTCATACTAAGTATTGATACTACTTGTGCATCCAAAAACCCTTAAACCCAGTTTCTTGCCATAAGTGTCCACCATATCTACATATGTATTGAATAAGATCCTTCAAGTAAGTTGTCATCGGTGCAAAAAGAAACAAAAGTTGCTCCTAAATATGTATGATCTTTTATTGTAAGGGAAAACAAGTGTTGTACGAACTTGTGATGGTAAAGAAATAAAAGCGACGGACTGCATAATAAAGGTTGCCATCACAAAGGGCAATATAACATGACGTTCCTTTGCATTAAGGGTTTGCACATCCAAAAATAAAAAGTGCATGACAACCTCAGCTTCCCTCTACGAAGGGCCTATCTTTTACTTTTATGTATTCACTTTTATGCAAGAGTCAATAGTATTCCTTCTCATTTCAACCTCAATTATTCTCTAGTTGGCAAGTATCATGTGGTGGGGAAAGATCCAAGCATATATGGCCATTCAAATATATTTGATCATGAATTGTTATTGTTGACAATTATCTATATGATAAATAAGTTGGGAGGCGAAACATTAATCCCCTATCTTTCTCTGTGTTCGATGGATGCTATTTGTTCTAGAAATATGCTTTGAGTGTTAGCGATCATGGAAGACTATATGATAGTTGAGTATGTGGAATTTGCTAAATCCAAGCTCTTACATAGACCCTTCCTGAAAATAAGATGAATTGCAAATGTTTGATGACTCAGAACATAGTTTGTTAGTTTTCAAGAAAGTTTATGGTCTATACTTTAACATGTGAATAGCTTGTTACTTGATCATGAGAAGTTTTATGAGATGAGCTACTGCTTATGATATATAATGATGCTAGAAAAGGTGTTTGGAACTATCATTGATCAAATTTATGCACTATGCTAGCATTCACACTTCATAAATTATTTCTTTTATCATTTACCTACTCAAGGACGAGCAGGAGTTAAACTTGGGGATGCTGATACGTCTCCAAAGTATCTATAATTTATGAAGTATTCATGCCATGTTTACAACAATTTTATATGGTTTTGGTATGATTTGATTATAACTAACCCGGACTGACGTTGTTTTCAGCAGAACTACCGTGGTGTCGTTTTTTGTGCAGAAATAAAAGTTCTCGGAATGGGCTGAAAATTTACGGTGATTTTTTGTGGGCCAAAAGAGACCCCCGAAGCTTCGTGAGAGGACCAGAAGACCCACGAGGACACGACAAGCTCACTAGGTGCGCCCTACCCCCAGGGAGGGGCGACAGAGCTTGTCGCTGGCTCGTGGACCCCCTTGAAGTGAGACTGACGCCCAAAGTTCCTATAAATACCCAAACCTCTGTAGCCACGAAAACTCAATCGGGACCCTGTTCTGGCACCCCGCCGGAGGGGGAAATCATCACCGGAGGCCATCTTCATCATCCTGGCGGACACCATGATGAGGAGGGAGTAGTTCACCCTCGTGGCTGAGTGTATGTACCAGTAGCTATGTGTTTGATCTCTCTCTCTCTCTCTCTCTCTCTCTCGTGTTCTTGATTTGGCACGATCTTGATGTACCGCGAGCTTTGTTAATATAGTCGGATCTTATGGGGTTCTTCCCTCTCTACCTTCTTGAGATGAATTGAATATTTTCCTTTGAGGTTTTGTTATGCCGGATTGAATATTTTGGATGTGAGAGCACTTGATGTATGTCTTGTGATGGGATATCCATGGTGACAATGGGATGTTCTATTGATTCACTTGATGTATGTTTTAGTTATCAACTTGTGGATTCCCGTGGTGACATTGGGGTAATCTATGCATAGGGGTTGATACGCATTTTCATATTCCTTTCTCCGACAGAAATCTTTGGGTACTCTTTGAAGTTCTTTGTGTTGGATTGAATATTATGAATCTGAAGTTGTTTGATGCATATCGTATAATGAACTCACGAATAGTTGTGGTGACATTGGAGTATCTAGGTGACATTAGAGTTGGTTGATGTGTATCATATGGTGTTATTTTAGTACAAACTCTAGGGCTGTTTGTGACACTTATAGGAATAGCTCGTTGGATTGATCGAAAAGAATAACTTTGAGGTGGTTTCGTACCCTACAAACAATTTCATCTTATGTTCTCTGTGATAGGAACTTTGGAGTGATTCTTTGTTGCACGTTGAGGGATTGTTATATGATCCAATTATGTTATCATTGTTGAGAGATTTTGCACTAGTGAAAGTATGAACCCTTGGCCTTGTTTTCAAGCATTGCAATATCATTTTTGCTCACTTTTGTTAGTAGTTACCTTGCTGTTTTTATATTTTCAGATTACAAAAACCTATATCTACTATCCATATTACACTTGTATCACCATCTCTTCGCCGAACTAGTGCACCGATACAATTTACCATTGTATTGGGTGTGTTGGGGACACAAGAGACTCTTTGTTATTTGGTTGCAGGGTTGTTTGAGAGAGACCATCTTCATCCTACGCCTCCCATGGATTGATAAACCTTAGGTCATCTACTTGAGGGAAATTTGCTACTGTCCTACAGAACTCTGCGCTTGGAGGCCCAACACGAGTCTACAAGAACAAGTTGTGTAGTAGATATCAAGGAGACACAAAATCTAAAGCTTGGGGATGCCAAGGCATCCCAAGATTATATTCCAAGAAGTCTCAAGCATCTAAGCTTTGGGATGCCCCGATAGGCATCCCACCTTTCTTCATCAACTACTATCGGTTAGTCTCGGTTGAGCCTAAGTTTTTTGCTTCTTCGCATGATATGCACTATTCTTGGAATGTCATTTTATTTTGTTTTGTTTGATGTTTGAATAAAATATTTATATATGAATTTTTTTAAATGAGAGTCCTCACATAGCTACTTAATTATGTAACTACTCATTTGATCTTCACTTATATCTTTTTTGAGTAGTTTCTCATTTACTCTTGTGCTTCACTTATATCCTAAGATTAAATTGTTGAATGAATTGAATATCCTAAATTTGAAATTATATGTGCTTCATATACTTGTATCATGCCTAGTAGTAGTTTCACATGGGGTTTAGAAAGTAAAATCTATTCAAGTTTGACAATCGCAGTATTGGTCATACAAGCAATTCATGAATGATTAGTATAAGGAAGATAACTTTCACATACACATACATTATCTTGGACATCTTTTATGATTGTGAATACCCATTAATTATTTTCAAACTTGATCAAATTAGTTGAAGTTGGACAAGGAAGATAACGTAATGAGTTATGTTTGGGTATATTTGCATAGAAGTTATATTGTTATGGATCCTCCAACATGTGGTGCTTGTCTAGGATCTTTGCTAGCCAAAATTTCATACTAAGTAGAAATACTACTTCTGCATCTAAAAACCCTTAAACCCAGTTTCTTACCATGAGTGTCCACCATATCTACCTATGGATTGAATAAGATCCTTCAAGTAAGTTTTCATCGGTGCAAAAAGCAATAAAAATTGTTCCTAATTATGTATGATCTTTTATTGTATGGGAAAATAAGCTTTGTACGAACTTGTGATGGCAAACAAATAAAAGCGACGGACTGCATAATAAATTTTGCTATCGTAAGGGGCAATATAAAGTGACGTTCCTTTACATTAAGAGTTCGCACATTAAAATAATAATAATCAAAAGTGCATGACAACCTCGGCTCCCCTCTGCAAAGGGTCTATATTTTACTCTTCACTTTTTACTTTCATGCAAGAGTTAATAGTATTCCTTTTCATTTTAACCTCAATTATTCTCTAGTTGGCAAGCATCATGTGGTGGGGAAAGATCCAGGCACATATGTCCATTCAAATATATTTGATCATGAATTATTATTGTTGACAATTATCTCTATGATAAATGAGTTCGAGGAGAAACATTAAGCCCCTATCTTTCTCTCTGTTCGATGGATGATATTTGTTCTAAAAATATGCTTTGAGTATTAGCAATCATACAAGACTATATGATAATTGAGTATGTGGAGCTCTTACTTAGACTTTGTTGAAAAAAATATGAATTGAAATTGTTTGGTGACTAAGAACATAGGTTGTTAAGTTTCAAGAGAATGCATTGGTTGAATCATAACATGTGAACTGATTGCTACTTTATCATGATGAGTTTTATGAGAAAGAGTTGCTGTTATGATGCTAGGAAAAGTGATTGAAATTATCATTCATCAAACTTATGCATTATGCTAGAATTCACACTTCGTAAATTATTTCTTTTATCATTTACCTACTCGAGGACGAGCATGAATTAAGCTTGGGGATGCTGATACATCTCCAGTGTCTCTATAACTTATGAAGTATTCATGCCATGTTTACAATAATTTTATATGGTTTTGGTTCACTTGTATACGACTTTTATATGATTTTCATGGACTAACATATTGACCTAGTGCCCAGTGCCAGTTGTTGTTTTCTACTTGTTTTTGGTTTTCCAGAAAATCCATATCATATGAAGTCCAAATGCAGTGAAACTTTTTGACAATTTTTTCTAGAAGGAAAGGGACCCAGGAGGCTTTGGGGGAGTACCAGATGACCCACAGGGCCCCCACAAGGCACTAGGGCACGCCCAGGGGGTGGCCGTGCCCTAGTACCTTGTGTGATGAGGACATCAATACCATTGTTACACCCACAGCCCCTGCTGCTATACATACTGGACCAATTACTAGAGCTCGCGCACGCCAATTAAATTATCAGGTACTTTCGTTTCTTGGTAATGATTCTAATGTTCAAGAGAATATGATGCTGCCTAAATTGGATACATTTGTTTTGCTTACAAATGAAGGGCCTAGCTTGGACAAGAAAGAGGAACCTTGGAGCAAGTTCAAGCATGGAGATGGTGGCATGCGCAAGGGGAACAAGAACGGAGTTACAAGTGATGATTTCAGGACTTTGAAGCCACCATAATGAGTGCAGGAAGCCTTGGATGAAATATACAAGATGCCACTTCATAAATTTCGTCCAGAGGCTATTATAGGTGCTGCGTCACCTTATTATTGGGCCAGGCCCATGTAATTTCGAAATACTTGAGTATAGGCTATTTTTAGAGTCCGTATGTGTGGGGAAACAAGAGATAGGGTTGGTTTCGGACCCCTCCATCAAGGGCCACGAAATCCCCCCTCTTCCTCCATATATACAGCCCTTAGGGCACCGTTTAGACTTTGGGTTTTGTTTAGATTTAAAGTTCGCCATAGCTGCAACTTCGCGTACTTCGTTTGTGTTCAACGACCAGACCAAGACGTCACAGAACCCCACCTTGATCAATAAAGCTTTCATCTTATATTCGCAATATCCAGATTGCAAATCTTAGTTTCTTGCTTGTTCTTCGTTTGCTTGCAGGAGATAGACCCTCGTGGTCAGGTTGATTGTGCTCCGGCGTGGTCAATAACCTCTCGGAGTTGGTTTAGCGATTGCTAAGGCGCGACGTCCTCGCATGTTCGTAGTCGGATCGTCAAAGTCTACTCCACCAAAAACGATAGCTATCATCTCATCGAAAGATCGGGACACCCTCGCCTCTATCAAGTGGTATCAGATTTTCAGGTTGCTCGGTGAGATTTTATAGTTTTTTGTAGTTTAGATCGAGTCTGTTCTTCATATCTACAGTCCACGAAAAAGCCAAAAAAAATTAGGGTTAGTTCATCATATCCGAACCAATCTGAGCCTTTGCATAATCTTTTTAGGGTTTTTTCTTTGTTGAATCTACGGTTGCATCGTCGTGTCGAGTTGCTGGTCTTAGCGTCTAGTCTTTTAGAGTTTCGAGTTCTGGTCATAAGTTGTCACGCCGCCGCCGCACCATCATCATCGCCCCTGCCATCTACCACCACCGTTGATCCGCCACCGCTCTGAATCCATATACCACCACCGCTGCCATATTCCACCACCATATATCCACCACCAATCCGAGTTTTTTTCATATTAGGTTTGTTTTCGAGACCCATCTATTTTCCGATTCATGTTTCCTTGCCTGAGTAGGATTCGGAAAAAAAAAGTCTGGAGACCCCCGGGCAGTTTTTAGGCCAAAATTTTGGCGGTCAAAAATATTTTTTCCCTATCCTATTTTTAGGTCCCAGGGAGCGTTTTGAGACACTCGCCATCATCGTGATTTTTTGTCGCACTTTTTCGTCGTCGCTGCCCAGATTTCCGGAAAAAAAAATTGTCAAATTTTTTTTTGTGCCAATCCTGTTAGTTTGACTTGGGAAGAGTTTTGAGACACTCGCCATTATAGTGATTTTTTCGCAAAAAAAAATAGCCCAAAAAAAATGAAATTTTTTTAGAGTGCTCTTCCCTTGTTTACGTGCCGCGTCGTGATTTTGTTAGTGTTCTAGGCTCGCGTCTCTAGTACGGTCTAGCCTACGACTAGCACAGTACCGTCGTTGAGCGTTTATTCAACTTTGCATCTCTGAATTGATTATTGCTGACATTTTTGCTACCATATCATAAGCCTTCCCAGCTCCACATACATCTACGTCGTGCGTTTGACACCACCCGGCAATCGCTCTGTCCAATCTTTGAGAGTTTTGACTACAACGGTGGCCGATCACCACCTGCTGCTGGGTAAGAACTGGTAAGCATTTGAGATTCGCTTGACGGATTTGTGATACACCACCACCACCACTTCCTAGTAGTCTGTAGGATCATATTCTTGTGTGTTTCTATTGCTGCTAACCATGGCAGGATCACAAGCCGATGAGACTGATTGGGAGAACATGACGAACAAACAGCTACATGATAAATTTCAGCAAATGATGAGTGGACAGGTGCAAGATGTGCTAAACAGATTTGAAGAGGCCATGGAGAAGATAGATGGAATTGAGAAGACGTTCGAAACAAAGCTCGATAACAAGTTTAATGAATTGCTCGCGCGTCTTCCACAACCACTGCCGGCTGCACCTGTCGCACCTCTACAACAACAACAACGTCGCCTTCCAAATCAAGTGGGACGAGCACAGCGCGTTCCCCTTGAGCCTGGTCAAACTTCTGGTGCCGCTGCACCTACTGTTGATGCTTCTATGGCTCCTGTTGCCGCTGAGGAGGACGATTATGCGGGCGATTACGAGGATGAGGTTGATCAAAATCAGAACTACGTACCAGCACCAGGTCGTCCACATGCCAATAATCGCAATGGTAGGACTGCATTACCAGCTCAGGTATGAGATCATGACCATCTTCCTAAACTGAAATTGAATATTCCACCATTTGAGGGTAGATATGTTCCTGATATATATCTTACTTGGGAGTTAGAAACTGAACAACATTTTACATGTTTACAATATCCTGAGGAGAGACGTGTTGCTGCTGCTGTTTGTGCTTTTACTAGTTTTGCATGTGTATGGTGGTCTGAACATTGTAGATTATATCCTATTCCAGCTACGTGGGCTGCTTTGAAAACTGCTATGCGTACTCGTTGGGTTCCACCATATTATCAACATGAATTACTTCAAAAATTGTAGTGCTTAAGACAAGGAAAAAATTATGTAGAAGAATATTATCAGGAATTACAAACTGGCATGATTAGATGTGGTATTGTTGAGGAGAATGAAGCTATGCTTGCACGTTTCATGGGTGGATTAAATAGAGAGATTCAGACCATTCTAGAGTATAAGGAGTATAATAATATCACTCGTTTATTCCATCTTGCTTGTAAAGCTGAACGTGAAGTGCAGGATCGAGATGCATTGGCGCGGACTAACTTTTCTGTAGGTCGACCTTCATCGTGGACACCGCGTGCATCCTCTACTTCCACACATTCTACTGCACCGACACCTCCATCAGCTGCCACCTCCAGCCGTGATACAAGGAAGCAGGCACAACCACCACTATCTGCCAAGAGCACACCTACCGGGCCTGCACAGAGTTCTTCTTCTTCCATGGCATCAACAGGGCACACAAGTGATATTATTTGTCGTCGTTGTAAGGGAAGAGGTCATTATGCGAGAGAATGCAAATCTCAGCGTGTGATGATTGCTACCGAGGATGGTGGGTATGAGTCCGCTAGTGACTATGATGAGGAGACTTTGGCTCTCATTACACGTGAAGAACACGGTGGAGATGATTCTGAACAAGAGACACAATACATGGCTCCTGAAGACGCTGACAGGTATGAATGTTTAGTTGCTCAACGTGTTTTGAGTGTGCAGGTCACACAAGCTGAGCAAAATAAGAGGCATAATTTGTTCCATACAAAGGGAGTTGTGAAGGAACGTTCTGTTCGCGTCATCATAGATGGAGGGAGCTGCAACAACTTGGCTAGCATGGAGATGGTGGAGAAGCTCTCTCTCACCACAAGACCACATCCACATCCTTACTATATCCAATGGTTCAACAACAGTGGCAAGGTTAAGGTAACACGTACTGTTCGTGTGCATTTTAGTATCTCTACGTATGCTGATTTTGTTGATTGTGATGTGGTACCCATGCAAGCATGTTCCTTATTACTTGGTAGACCATGGCAATTTGATAATAGTTAGAAACAATCAGTATACTCTTGTTCATAAGGATAAACATATTACTTTGCTTCCTATGTCTCCTGATTCTATTTTGAAAGATGATATTAATAGAGCTAGTAAGGCAAAACAGGAGCAAAATAAGAGTGAAAATCAGATTGTGGCAAAAGAATTTGAGCAACAAAAAAATCCTAATAATAAACCATCTAGTGTTGCTTCTGAAATTAAATTGAAAAGTGCATGTTTACTTGCCACCAAATCTGATATTGATGATCTAGATTTCAGTAAATCTGTTTGCTATGCTTTTGTGTGCAAAGAGGCATTATTTTCATTCGAGGACATGCCTTCCTCTTTGCCTCCTGCTGTTACTAACATTTTGCAGGAGTTCGCCGACGTCTTTCCACAAGATGTGCCTCCGGGATTACCACCTATTCGAGGGATTGAGCATCAGATTGACTTAATTCCCGGTGCATCGCTACCCAACCGTGCACCATACCGTACTAATCCAGAGGAGACGAAGGAGATTATGCGTCAAGTCCAGGAGTTGCTCGACAAAGGTTATATACGCGAATCCCTTAGTCCTTGTGCTGTTCCTATTATTCTAGTGCCGAAAAAGGATGGTACATCGCGTATGTGTGTTGATTGTAGAGGCATTAATAATATTACTATTTGTTATCGTCATCCTATTCCTAGACTAGATGATATGCTTGATGAATTGAGTGGCTCTACAATATTCTCCAAAGTTGATTTGCGTAGTGGATACCATCAAATTCGTATGAAATTGGGGGATGAATGGAAAACATCATTTAAAACAAAGTTTGGATTATATGAGTGGTTACTCATGCCTTTTGGGTTAACTAATGCACCTAGTACTTTCATGAGATTAATGAACGAAGTTTTACGTGCTTTCATTGGATGATTTGTGGTAGTCTATTTTGATGATATACTGATTTATAGCAGATCTTTGGAGGAACATTTGGAACATTTACGTGCTGTTTTTATTGCTTTACGTGATGCACGTTTGTTTGGTAACCTTGGGAAGTGCACCTTTTGCACCGACCGAGTATCTTTTCTTGGCTATGTTGTTACTCCACTGGGAATTGAAGTTGATAAAGCCAAGATTGAAGCTATTGAGAGTTGGCCACAGCCCAAAACGGTCACACAAGTGAGGAGTTTTCTTGGACTCGCTGGTTTCTATAGGCGTTTTGTGAGAGATTTCAGCACCATTGCTGCACCTCTCAATGAGCTTACAAAGAAGGATGTGCCTTTTGTTTGGGGTACCTCACAGGAAGAAGCCTTCACGGTATTGAAAGATAAGTTGACACATGCTCCTTTACTCCAACTTCCTGATTTTAATAAGACTTTTGAGCTTGAATGTGATGCTAGTGGAATTGGATTAGGAGGTGTTTTATTACAAGATGGCAAACCTGTTGCATACTTTTCTGAAAAATTGAGTGGGCCTAGTCTGAACTATTCTACTTATGATAAAGAATTATATGCTCTTGTTCGGATGATAGAGGCGGGGGTGTCCCGATCTTTCGATGAGATGATAGCTATCGATTTGGTGGAGTCGACTTTGACGATCCGACTACAAACGTGCACGATGTTGCGCCTTAGCAATCGCTAAACCGATCTCCCGAGGTTACTGACGATGCTGAAAGCACGATCAGCCTGACCACGAAGGTCTATTCCTGCACGCAATCGAAGAACAAGCAAGAATATGATAATGCAATCTGAATATTGCGAATATAGATGAAGTATTGATAAAGGTGGGGATCCGAAAGCGGTCTTGGTCTGGTCGTTGGACACAAACGAAGTACACGAAGTTGCAATGGCTAACTTTTAACTAAAAAAATCCCAAGGAAAAAGCTACTAGATGGATCTACTTATATAGGAGTAAGGGGTGGCGGCCAAGGAGGTGGGAGGACGTCCCAAGGCAGCCTAAAACTAACCCTAGGTCGTACAAGGCTCATGGGCCCAAGTGGAGGTGATGCAACACCTTTGGACTTGTAGTTTGACTCGGATTCTGCTGCAGCGTCAGATTGTTTCGTCAATAACTCATAGCTCCAGATGAATTTTAAGGTGAATCCAATTGGGTTGGAAAGAGCACGAAATCTACTTTCCAACAAAAAAAGAATCACCCAATTCGGAGTCCGTATGAAAAAGTTCTTGGCGTTTTGAGTCAGGTATGTCTGTGCAGTCCGAATCTGAATCCAGAACGTGAGAGACTTGGACTCTATCTTCTCTTGGCCCAAAAGTGACGTGAGAGGACTTTTTGAACAGCACCTAAACTTCTCGTTTTCCCTTATCTTCATATGTGAATTGTACAAATGTCTCATACACCTGCAATTAGACATGGCACAAAAGTTTGTGAAGTATTTTTGTCCTGGATGACACAAATAAATTATTGCATAGTTTGCATTAGAAATCACCTCACAAATATACATGTATGCAATATTTTTGGTCGTATCCAAGGTATTCATTTCCTCATCATCCTCCACTTCTTGAAAACAAAGCCGTCCTCGGCGTTGCTTAATCTGAAATGTGGCTAACAAAAGAGACAAGGTGTACATGTTGTATATGTATATGTCATCCATTTTTACTTCCCTTTATTTTTGCACATATGACACATGTATACATGAGTAACTTTCATAGTTCATAAAATGTAAAGCCAAAATATTATCACAAGTATTAGAAGACATGAAAATATTGCAACTCAATTTGCACATATAAGTGAAGCTCTTATTCATATCAAAGGATTGACAATGTTCATCATTAAACCATCCCAACATTGGTGAATAAACCTTACTTGCATCAAATTTACATGCTACTACATGCTTAAATAAGCAAACATGCAATAAGTCTTTTGACACAAAATCATCACCAAGATTAGAGGTCATATCAAAAGGATTAAACATTGTTTCTTTTGCATCAACAGTTAATTCATTGGGTGCACTCAAAATTGTTGATACTTCAACTCTTTGATCACATGACGCATTCATGACAGTAACACGATTCTCTAAAATAGTTGGTGTGCTCAAATCAATAGGTAACACAACACATGATGTATTCAAGTTAACTAGGCATGCATCATTCTCATGTGAAAGTTGAAAATCTGTACCTTTGTCATTACCTCTTATGATCAACTCAGATGATGTAGGCACTCTTGGAGGTGATGTGTCACATGATGGAGACGATGTAGTCCTCGCAACAACGGATGTGGTTGTCATAGTACGCCTAGTAGTTGAAGAAACATCTGTATCAACACTTGGAATGTGCACCGTGCGCTTGTTCTCCTTGTGGCCAACACGTCGTTTTTTTTCCTGTTCAGCTTTGCAAGCAAGACGAAACAAATGGTCCATAGGATAACACTCTTCATGAATTAGAATCTCTTGAATATCGCAGTTTAATCCTCCCCAAAATCTATCCATAAAATCTTCTTCACTTTCTTCTAAAAATGAGTGCAATAATGTAGTTTGTAAATCATCATAATATTTTGTTACGGTGTCACTACCTTGTTTTAAATGTTGTAGTTTTTTAATCATGCCACGAGTATAATGAACATCTACGAATCTATCTCTCATGACATGTTTTAAACCATCCCAAGTAGTAGGTATATAATCAGGGTTTAACCGACAGTATTCACTCCACCAAACTAAAGCAAAGCTACTGAAAGTACTAACCGCGGCTTGAAATTTTCCACGCTCATCAAAATTATGGGAAGCAAATATAGCATTAATTTCGTACTCCCATTCAATATATAAATCAGGCCTAAAACGACCAGTAAATGGTGGCATGGAAACTCTAACCTGATTATGTGCATTCTGATGTAATTGCTCCTCTTGTGGCGGTTGTTGTATTTTCTTAGGTGATGGTAAATCTCCCACGATCGATGAAGCCCAAGAACTAACAACTCCGGAACCTGCCATGATTAGTAGAAACAGAAAAAATCGAGAATAATGTTCCTATGAACTACTAGGATGTGGTGGTAAAGCGCTCACAGTAAAGCAAATATCAATATCTTACAAGTTCTTACCATGCAGCAGGTGGTGACGGGCAACCAGCGGTGTCAAATAACTCCGAAGATTGAGTAAAGCGATTGCTAGGTGAACGTACGTATACACGGTGTAGAAATATGTGGAGCTGGGTTGGCTATATATGGTAGCAAAAGATTAGCAATAATCAATTCAGAGATGCAATGTTGAATAAACGCTCAACGACGGTACTGTGCTGGTCCTAGGCTAGACCGGACTAGAGACGCGAGCCTAGAACACTAATGAGGTCACGGCGTAGCACAACTAGCATCAATAAAGGATATGAAGTAGCTTTGGACAGCAAGATATAAGTGAAGATCACAACGGCAGTAAAGATAATGATGAGAAACAACTACCAAGTAGCATATACCAACAATTCTCTCTCCAACTTTACTCTATAAAAGTTTGTGCCAATTTTATGATAATTTTTCTCAAGAAAAGCACTGACTCAAGCTTTCAAATGCAAAAAGAATCACTCAATTCCGAGTTGATATGAGGAGTCAAAAAATTCTAAAACTGGCCTGAAAAACTGGAACAAGCTGTGTTCGCGAACTTCGGAGGGCAAAAAGACCTATTTAGAAGCCGATTTTGAGGTGTCAAATATTGAACTAGCTTCTTTAACTATTTAGATGCGGCTCGTCGCTAGCTTTAATTTGAGTACTCACGGAGCCAAAACAGACTTCGTATGAAAAAGATATGCCTGTTTTACTGAACACTGCACAAAACAGATTCCAATCCGAAATCAGCTACGAGATTGAGTCTAGATAGATCCGAATTTTGTTTTTTTTTTCTTCTCTTTCTTTTTCTCACACTTCTTTTTTCTTTTTCTTTCTCTCTTTTTTTCCTCTGACTTTTTTTTAACTTTTTTTTCTCTTTTTTTTTTTGCTCCCTCTCTCCAAAACAAACTAGATAAGATGTAGATTGGATCAAGCACAGATGTGAACGACCTCAACTATGATTATGACAATGAACAGTGGGTAGCACGATGTGGAAATTGATGGATGGGATGGTGGACAGCGGAAGGAATAACGATGCAGCGGCGGCGTGACTAATGTGAACAGAACTCGAAACTCTAAACGAACTAGACACTAAGACCAGCAACTCGACACGACGATGTAACCGATAATTCAACTATGCAAGCAATGAAAAGAAAATTGCAAAGGCTCAGACTGGCTTGGACAAAGGATGAATAGATCTAACTTTTTTTTTTGTGGCTTTTTTTTGGACAATAGGTAAGAAAATAAATCTAATCTAGGGAAAACTGGAAATTCTCACCGAGCAACCTGAAAACAGATACCACTTGATAGAGGCGGGGGTGTCCCGATCTTTCGATGAGATGATAGCTATCGATTTGGTGGAGTCGACTTTGACGATCCGACTACAAACGTGCACGACGTTGCGCCTTAGCAATCGCTAAACCAATCTCCCGAGGTTACTGACGATACTGAAAGCACGATCAGCCTGACCACGAAGGTCTATTCCTGCACGCAATCGAAGAACAAGCAAGAATATGATAATGCAATCTGAATATTGCGAATATAGATGAAGTATTGATAGAGGTGGGGATCCGAAAGCGGTCTTGGTCTGGTCATTGGACACAAACGAAGTACACGAAGTTGCAATGGCTAACTTTTAACTAAACAAATCCCAAGGAAAAAGCTACTAGATGGATCTACTTATATAGGAGTAAGGGGTGGCGGCCAAGGAGGTGGGAGGACGTCCCAAGGCAGCCTAAAACTAACGCTAGGTCGTACAATGCTCATGGGCCCAAGTGGAGGTGATGCAACACCTTTGGACTTGTAGTTTGACTCGGATTCTGCTGCAGCGTCAGATTGTTTCGTCAATAACTCATAGCTCCAGATGAATTTTAAGGTGAATCCAATTGGGTTGGAAAGAGCACGAAATCTACTTTCCAACAAAAAAAGAATCACCCAATTCGGAGTCCGTATGAAAAAGTTCTTGGCGTTTTGAGTCAGGTATGTCTGTGCAGTCCGAATCTGAATCCAGAACGTGAGAGACTTGGACTCTATCTTCTCTTGGCCCAAAAGTGACGTGAGAGGACTTTTTGAACAGCACCTAAACTTCTCGTTTTCCCTTATCTTCATATGTGAATTGTACAAATGTCCCATACACCTGCAATTAGACATGGCACAAAAGTTTGTGAAGTATTTTTGTCCTGGATGACACAAATAAATTATTGCATAGTTTGCATTAGAAATCACCTCACAAATATACATGTATGCAATATTTTTGGTCGTATCCAAGGTATTCATGTCCTCATCATCGGACCTTAGAAACATGGCAACATTATTTATGGCCCAAAGAATTTGTTATACATTCTGATCATGAATCTTTGAAACACATTAAAAGTCAAGCAAAACTGAACCGTAGACATGCTAAATGGGTTGAATTTATTGAGACTTTCCCTTATGTCATTAAACACAAGAAGGGTAAAGAAAATGTTATTGCTGATGCATTGTCTCGTCGTTATACTATGCTTTCACAACTTGACTTTAAAATATTTGGTTTGGAGACCATCAAAGATCAATATGTGCATGATGCTGAATTTAAAGATGTATTGCAGAATTGTAAGGAAGGGAGAACATGGAACAAGTTCGTCGTTAACGATGGATTTGTGTTTCGTGCTAACAAGCTATGCATGCCAGCTTGCTCTGTTCGTCTTTTGTTGTTACAGGAGGCGCATGGAGGAGGATTAATGGGACACTTTGGCGTGAAGAAGACGGAGGATATACTTGCTACACATTTCTTTTGGCCAAAGATGAGACGGGATGTTGAGCGTTTTGTTGCTCGCTGCATTACATGTCAAAAAGCTAAGTCACGACTCAATCCTCATGGTTTATATATGCCTTTGCCTGTACCTAGTGTTCCTTCGGAGGATATATCTATGGACTTTGTTTTAGGTTTACCTCGAACAAAGAAGGGGAGGGATAGCATATTTGTTGTCGTGGATAGGTTCTCGAAAATGGCACACTTTATACCATGTCATAAAAGCGATGATGCTGTTAATGTTGCTGATTTGTTCTTTCGTGAAATTATTCGCTTGCATGGTGTGCCAAATACTATTGTTTCAGATCGTGATACCAAATTTCTTAGCCACTTTTGGAGATGTTTATGGGCTAAGTTGGGGACTAAACTGCTTTTTAGTACTACTTGTCACCCCCAAACTGATGGACAAACTGAAGTAGTCAATAGAACTTTGTCTACTATGCTTAGGGCTGTTTTGAAGAATAACAAGAAAATGTGGGAAGAATGCTTTCCTCATATTGAATTTGCTTATAATCGTTCGTTGCATTCTACTACTAAGATGTGCCCTTTTGAAATTGTATATGGTTTCCTACCTCGTGCACCTATTGATTTGTTGCCTCTTCCATCTTCGGAGAAGGTTAATTTTGATGCTAAACAACATGCTGAATTGATCTTAAAAATGCATGAGTTAACTAAGGAGAACATTGAGCGTATGAATGCTAAATATAAACTTGCTGGAGATAAGGGTAGAAAACATGTTGTGTTTGCACCTGGAGATCTTGTTTGGTTACATTTGCGTAAGGATAGATTTCCTGATTTGCGCAAATCAAAGCTAATGCCACGTGCTGATGGTCCTTTTAAAGTGTTAGAGAAAATAAATGATAATGCATATAAACTTGAGCTGCCTGCAGATTTTGGGGTTAGTCCCACTTTTAACATTGCAGATTTGAAGCCTTATTTGGGTGAGGAAGATGAGCTTCCGTCGAGAACGACTTCATTTCAAGAAGGGGAGGATGATGAGGACATCAATACCATTGTTACACCCACAGCCCCTGCTGCTATACATACTGGACCAATTACTAGAGCTCGCGCACGCCAATTAAATTATCAGGTACTTTCGTTTCTTGGTAATGATTCTAATGTTCATGAGAATATGATGCTCCCTAAATTGGATACATTTGTTTTGCTTACAAATGAAGGGCCTAGCTTGGACAAGAAAGAGGAACCTTGGAGCAAGTTCAAGCATGGAGATGATGGCATGCGCAAGGGGAACAAGAACGGAGTTACAAGTGATGATTTCAGGACTTTGAAGCCGCCATAATGAGTGCAGGAAGCCTTGGACGAAATATACAAGATGCCACTTCATAAATTTCGTCCAGAGGCTATTATAGGTGCGGCGTCACCTTATTATTGGGCCAGGCCCATGTAATTTCGAAATACTTGAGTATAGGCTGTTTTTATAGTCCGTATGTGTGGGGAAACAAGAGATGGTGTTGGTTTCGGACCCCTCCATCAAGGGCCATGAAATCCCCCCCTCTTCCTCCATATATACAGCCCTTAGGGCACCGTTTAGACTTTGGGTTTTGTTTAGATTAAAAGTTCGCCATAGCTGCAACTTCGCGTACTTCGTTTGTGTTCAACGACCAGACCAAGACGTCACAGAACCCCACCTTGATCAATAAAGCTTTCATCTTATATTCGCAATATCCAGATTGCAAATCTTAGTTTCTTGCTTATTCTTCATTTGCTTGCAGGAGATAGACCCTCGTGGTCAGGTTGATTGTGCTCCGGCGTGGTCAATAACCTCTCGGAGTTGCTTTAGCGATTGCTAAGGCGCGACGTCCTCGCACGTTCGTAGTCGAATCGTCAAAGTCTACTCCACCAAAAACGATAGCTATCATCTCATCGAAAGATCGGGACACCCTCGCCTCTATCATTGTGAGGCCCTTGCGGCCCCTCTTTGCGTGATTCCAACACTGAAAATTCTTATATATTCAGAAATCCCTAAAAGTTAACCTAGATGAGTTGTTCCGCCGCCGCAAGCCTCTGTTCCGAAGAGATCCCATCTAGAGCCCTGTTCTGGCACCCTGCCAGAGGGGGAAATTATTACCAGAGGCCATCTTCATCATCCCAGCAGTCTCCATGACGAGGAGGGAGTAGTTCACCCCCGGGGCTGAGGTTATGTACTAGTAGCTATGTGTTTGATCTCTCTCACTCTCTCATGTTCTTGATCCGGCACGATCTTGATGTAACCATGGGCTTTGTTAATATAGTCAGATCATATGGTGTTTTTCCCTCTCTCTATGTTTTTGTGATGAATTAATATTGCTCTTTGAGGTTTCATTATGTTGGATTGAATATTCGATTTGAGATCACTTGATGTATGTCTTGCATGTGATACCCGTGGTGACAATGGGTTATTCTATTGAGTTATTTGATGTATGTTTTGGTATTCAGCTTACAGATTCCCGTGGTGTCATTGGGGTAATCTATGCATAGGGGTTGATACACGTTTTCGTCCTATGTTCTCCGATAGAAACTTTGGAGTGATTCTTTGTCGCATGTTGAGGGATTGTTATATGATTCAATTATACTAGCACTGTTGAGAGATTGCACTAGTGAAAGTATGAACCCTAGGCCTTGTCTTAAAGCATTGCAATACCGCTTGTGCTCTATTTTATCACTTGCTACCTTGCTGTTTTTATAGATTACAAAAACCTATATCTACTATCCATACTACACTTGTATCACCATCTCTTCGCCGAACTAGTGCACAAATACAATTTACCATTGTATTTGGTGTGTTGGGGACACAAGAGATTTCTTGTATTTGATTGCAAGGTTGTTGGAGAGAGAGCATCTTCATCCTATGCCTCCCACGGACTGATAAACCTTAGGTCATCCACTTGAGGGAAATTTGCTGCTGTCCTACAAAACGCTACGCTTGGAGGCCCAACATGAGTCTACAATAATAAGTTGTGTAGTAGACATCATCTAGATGATTCGCTGAAAAATCCTATAAATCCCGAAACCCCCGAAAGTTAACCTAGATGAGTTTTTCCACCACCTTAATCCTCTGCCCCAAAGCAATCTCAATCGAAGCCCTGTTCCGGCACCCTACTAGAGGGGGAAGTGATCACCGGAGGCCATTTTCATCATCTCGGTGGTCTCCATGACGAGGAGGGAGTAGTACACCCTCGGGGCTGAGGGTATGTACTAGTAGCTATGTGTTTGATCTCTCTCTCTCTCTCTCTCTCTCTCTCTCTCTCTCTCTCTCTTGTTCTTGATCCGCCACGATCTCGATGTACCATCACCTTTGTTAATATAGTTGGATCATACGGTGTTCTTCCCTCTCTATCTTGTTGATGAGGACATCAATACCATTGTTACACCCACAGCACCTACTGCTACATACACTGGACCAATTACTAGAGCTCGCGCACGCCAATTAAATTATCAGGTACTTTCGTTTCTTGGTAATGATTCTAATGTTCATGAGAATATGATGCTGCCTAAATTGGATACATTTGTCTTACTTACAAATAAAGGGCCTGGCATGGATAAGAGGGATGAACACTGGAGCAAGACCAGGCATGGAGATGATGGCATGCGCAAGGGGAACAAGAACGGAGTTACAAGTGATGATTTCAGGACATTGAAGCCACCTTAATGCGTGCATGAAGCCTTGGACGAAATATACAAGATGCCACTTCATAAATTTCGTCCAGAGGCTATTATAGGTGCTGCGTCACCTTATTATTGGGCCAGGCCCATGTAATTTCGAAATACTTAAGTATAGGCTGTTTTAGAGTCCGTATGTGTGGGAAAACAAGAGTTAGGGTTGGTTTCGGATCCCTCCTCCAAGGGCCAAGAAATTCCCCCCTTCTTCCTCCATATATACAGCCCTTAGGGCGTCATTTAGACTTGGGTTTTGTTTAGATAAAAAGTTCGCCATAGCTGCAACTTCGCGTACTTCGTTTGTGTTCAACGACCAGACCAAGACGTCACAGAACCCCACCTTGATCAATAAAGCTTTCATCTTATATTCGCAATATCCAGATTGCAAATCTTAGTTTCTTGCTTGTTCTTCGTTTGCTTGCAGGAGATAGACCCTCGTGGTCAGGTTGATTGTGCTCCGGCGTGGTCAATAACCTCTCGGAGTTGGTTTAGCGATTGCTAAGGCGCGACGTCCTCGCACGTTCGTAGTCGGATCGTCAAAGTCTACTCCACCAAAAACGATAGCTATCATCTCATCGAAAGATCTGGACACCCCCGCCTCTATCAAGTGGTATCAGATTTCCAGGTTGCTCGGTGAGATTTTACAGTTTTTCGTAGTTTAGATCGAGTCTGTTCTTCATACCTAGAGTCCACGAAAAAGACAAAAAAAAATAGGGTTAGTTCATCATATCCGAACCAATCTGAGCCTTTGCATAATCTTTTCTGTATTTGCTTTGTTGAATTTGCGGTTGCATCGTCGTGTCAAGTTGCTGGTCTTAGCGTCTAGTCCTTTAGAGTTTCGAGTTCTGTTCACAGGTTGTCACGTCGCCGCTACCATATACCACCACCGCACCAACTTCATCGTCGCTGCCATATACCACCACCACATATTCACCGCCAATTCGAGTCCCTATACGCCACCACCTATCCGCCGCCATCACGCCAATCCGAGTCCACCTGCAACATATATCCGCCACCAGTCCGAGTTCCACCAGATTCATCGCCGCCACCAGTCCGAGTTCCACCAGATTCATCTCCGCCACCAGTCCTAGTCCGAGTCCAGTATTTTGTTACTCTGTTTTGGATTTCCAGATCACGCCATACTCCGAGTCGTGACAGAGTAGGACTCCCGAACTTTCGTACTACCCGCAGAAGAAAAATAGTTCCAGTTTTTTAAAAAAAAACTAAGTCTGGAAAATTCTGGCTAGGCAGTTTTTAGACCATTTGTAGACTTTTTCGAAAAAAAATTGTTGCGGAGCAAAAAAAAAAGAGGAAAAAAAAAGTGCAAAAAAAAAGAAAAGAAAAAAAAGAGAAAAGAAAATTCAGAGTGTGCTCCTCCCTTGTTTACGTGCAGCGCCGTGATTTTAATAGTGTTCTAGGCTCGCGTCTCTAGCACGGTCTAGCCTAGGACTAGCACAGTACCATCGTTGAGCGTTTATTCAACTTTGCATCTCTGAATTGATTATTGCTGACATTTTTGCTACCATATCATAAGCCTTCCCAGCTCCACATACATCTACGTCGTGCGTTTGACACCACCTGGCAATCGCTCTGTCCAATCTTTGAGAGTTTTGACTACAACGGTGGCCGATCACCACCTGTGATAGAGGCGAGGGTGTCCCGATCTTTCGATGAGATGATAGCTATCGTTTTTGGTGGAGTAGACTTTGACGATCCGACTACGAACGTGCGAGGACGTCCCGCCTTAGCAATCGCTAAACCAACTCCGAGAGGTTATTGACCACGCCGGAGCACAATCAACCTGACCACGAGGGTCTATCTCCTGCAAGCAAACGAAGAACAAGCAAGAAACTAAGATTTGCAATCTGGATATTGCGAATATAAGATGAAAGCTTTATTGATCGAGGTGGGGTTGTGTGACGTCTTGGTCTGGTTGTTGAACACAAACGAAGTACGCGAAGTTGCAGCTATGGCGAACTTTTAATCTAAACAAAACCCAAAGTCTAAACGGTGCCCTAAGGGCTGTATATATGGAGGAAGAAGGAGGGATTTCGTGGCCCTTGAAGGAGGGGTCCGAAACCAACCCTATCTCTTGTTTCCCCACACATACGGACTCTAAAAATAGCCTATACTCAAGTATTTCGAAATTACATGGGCCTGGCCCAATAATAAGGTGACGCAGCACCTATAATAGCCTCTGGACGAAATTTATGAAGTGGCATCTTGTATATTTCATCCAAGGCTTCCTGCACTCCTTATGGTGGCTTCAAAGTCATGAAATCATCACTTGTAACTCCGTTCTTGTTCCCCTTGCGCATGCCATCATCTCCATGCTTGAACTTGCTCCAAGGTTCCTCTTTCTTGTCCAAGCTAGGCCCTTCATTTGTAAGCAAAACAAATGTATCCAATTTAGGCAGCATCATATTCTCATGAACATTAGAATCATTACCAAGAAACGAAAGTACCTGATAATTTAATTGGCGTCCGCGAGCTCTAGTAATTGGTCCAGTATGTATAGCAGCAGGGGCTGTGGGTGTAACAATGGTATTGATGTCCTCATCATCCTCCCCTTCTTGAAATGAAGTCGTCCTCGACGGAAGCTCATCTTCCTCACCCAAATAAGGCTTCAAATCTGCAATGTTAAAAGTGGGACTAACCCCAAAATCTGCAGGCAGCTCAAGTTTATATGCGTTATCATTTATTTTCTCTAACACCTTAAAAGGACCATCAGCACGTGGCATTAGCTTTGATTTGCGCAAATCAGGAAATCTATCCTTACGCAAATGTAACCAAACAAGATCTCCAGGTGCAAACACAACATGTTTTCTACCCTTCTTTACAATTCTGCAATACATCTTTAAATTCAGCATCATGCACATATTGATCTTTGATGGTCTCCAAACCAAATATTTTAAAGTCAAGTTGTGAAAGCATAGTATAACGACGAGACAATGCATCAGCAATAACATTTTCTTTACCCTTCTTGTGTTTAATGACATAAGGGAAAGTCTCAATGAATTCAACCCATTTAGCATGTCTACGGTTCAGTTTGGCTTGACTTTTAATATGTTTCAAAGATTCATGATCAGAATGAATAACAAATTCTTTGGGCCATAAATAATGTTGCCATGTTTCCAAAGTCCGAACAAGAGCATATAATTCCTTCGCATAAGTAGAGTAATTCAGACTAGGCCCACTCAATTTTTCAGAAAAGTATGCAACAGGTTTGCCATCTTGTAATAACACACCTCCTAATCCAATTCCACTAGCATCACATTCAAGCTCAAAAGTCTTATTAAAATCAGGAAGTTGGAGTAAAGGAGCATGTGTTAACTTATCTTTCAACACCGTGAAGGCTTCTTCCTGTGCGGTACCCCAAACAAAAGGCACATCCTTCTTTGTAAGCTCGTTGAGAGGTGCAGCAATGGTACTGAAATCTCTCACAAAACGCCTATAGAAACCAGCGAGGCCAAGGAAACTCCTCACTTGTGTGACCGTTTTGGGCTGCGGCCAACTCTCAATAGCTTCAATCTTGGCTTTATCAACTTCAATTCCCTGTGGAGTAACAACATAGCCAAGAAAAGATACTCGGTCGGTGCAAAAGGTGCACTTCCCAAGGTTACCAAACAAACGTGATAGAGGCGAGGGTGTCCCGATCTTTCGATGAGATGATAGCTATCGTTTTTGGTGGAGTAGACTTTGACGATCCGACTACGAACGTGCGAGGACGTCGCGCCTTAGCAATCGCTATACCAACTCCGAGAGGTTATTGACCACGCCGGAGCACAATCAACCTGACCACGAGGGTCTATCTCCTGCAAGCAAACGAAGAACAAGCAAGAAACTAAGATTTGCAATCTGGATATTGCGAATATAAGATGAAAGCTTTATTGATCAAGGTGGGGTTCTGTGACGTCTTGGTCTGGTCGTTGAACACAAACGAAGTACGCGAAGTTGCAGCTATGGCGAACTTTTAATCTAAACAAAACCCAAAGTCTAAACGGTGCCCTAAGGGCTGTATATATGGAGGAAGAGGGGGGGGATTTCGTGGCCCTTGAAGGAGGGGTCCGAAACCAACCCTATCTCTTGTTTCCCCACACATACGGACTCTAAAAATAGCCTATACTCAATTATTTCGAAATTACATGGGCCTGGCCCAATAATAAGGTGACGCAGCACCTATAATAGCCTCTGGACGAAATTTATGAAGTGACATCTTGTATATTTCGTCCAAGGCTTCCTGCACTCATTATGGTGGCTTCAAAGTCCTGAAATCATCACTTGTAACTCCGTTCTTGTTCCCCTTGTGCATGCCATCATCTCCATGCTTGAACTTGCTCCAAGGTTCCTCTTTCTTGTCGAAGCTAGGCCCTTCATTTGTAAGCAAAACAAATGTATCCAATTTAGGCAGCATCATATTCTCATGAACTTTAGAATCATTACCAAGAAACGAAAGTACCTGATATTTTAATTGGCGTGCGCGAGCTCTAGTAATTGGTCCAGTATGTATAGAAGCAGGGGCTGTGGGTGTAACAATGGTATTGATGTCCTCATCATCCTCCCCTTCTTGAAATGAAGTCGTCCTCGACGGAAGCTCATCTTCCTCACCAAAATAAGGCTTCAGATCTGCAATGTTAAAAGTGGGACTAACCCCAAAATCTGCAGGCAGCTCAAGTTTATATGCATTATCATTTATTTTCTCTAACACCTTAAAAGGACCATCAGCACGTGGCATTAGCTTTGATTTGCGCAAATCAGGAAATCTATCCTTACGCAAATGTAACCAAACAAGATCTCCAGGTGCAAACACAACATGTTCTACCCTTATCTCCAGCAAGTTTATATTTAGCATTCATACGCTCAATGTTCTCCTTAGTTAACTCATGCATTTTTAAGATCAATTCAGCTCGTTGTTTAGCATCAAAGTTAACCTTCTCCGAAGATGGAAGAGGCAACAAATCAATTGGTGCACGAGGAAGGAAACCATACACAATTTCAAAAGGACACATCTTAGTAGTAGAATGCAATGAACGATTATAAGCAAATTCAATATGAGGCAAGCATTCTTCCCACATTTTCTTGTTATTCTTCAAAACAGCCCTAAGCATAGTAGACAATGTTCTATTGACTACTTCAGTTTGTCCATCAGTTTGGGGGTGACATGTAGTACTAAAAAGCAGTTTAGTCCCCAACTTAGCCCATAAACATCTCCAAAAGTGGCTAAGAAATTTAGTATCACGATCTGAAACAATAGTATTTGGCACACCATGCAAGCGTATAATTTCACGAAAGAACAAATCAGCAACATTAACAGCATCATCGCTTTTATGACATGGTATAAAGTGTGCCATTTTCGAGAACCTATCCACGACAACAAATATGCTATCCCTCCCCTTTTTTGTTCGAGGTAAACCTAAAACAAAGTCCATAGATATATCCTGCCAAGGAACACTAGGTACAGGCAAAGGCATATATAAACCATGAGGATTGAGTCGTGACTTAGCTTTTTGACATGTAGTGCAGCGAGCAACAAAACGCTCAACATCCCGTCTCATCTTTGGCCAACAGAAATGTGTAGCAAGTATATCCTCCGTCTTCTTCACGCCAAAGTGTCCCATTAATCCTCCTCCATGCGCCTCCTGCAACAACAAAAGACGAACAGAGCTAGCTGGAATGCATAGCTTGTTAGCACGAAACACAAATCCATCGTTAATGACGAACTTGTTTGATAGAGGCGAGGGTGTCCCGATCTTTCGATGAGATGATAGCTATCGTTTTTGGTGGAGTAGACTTTGACGATCCGACTACGAACGTGCGAGGACGTCGCGCCTTAGCAATCGCTAAACCAACTCCGAGAGGTTATTGACCACGCCGGAGCACAATCAACCTGACCACGAGGGTCTATCTCCTGCAAGCAAACGAAGAACAAGCAAGAAACTAAGATTTGCAATCTGGATATTGCGAATATAAGATGAAAGCTTTATTGATCAAGGTGGGGTTCTGTGACGTCTTGGTCTGGTCGTTGAATACAAACGAAGTACGCGAAGTTGCAGCTATGGCGAACTTTTAATCTAAACAAAACCCAAAGTCTAAACGGTGCCCTAAGGGCTGTATATATGGAGGAAGAGGAGGGGATTTCGTGGCCCTTGAAGGAGGGGTCCGAAACCAACCCTATCTCTTGTTTCCCCACACATACGGACTCTAAAAACAGCCTATACTCAAGTATTTCGAAATTACATGGGCCTGGCCCAATAATAAGGTGACGCAGCACCTATAATAGCCTCTGGACGAAATTTATGAAGTGACATCTTGTATATTTCGTCCAAGGCTTCCTGCACTCATTATGGTGGCTTCAAAGTCCTGAAATCATCACTTGTAACTCCGTTCTTGTTCCCCTTGTGCATGCCATCATCTCCATGCTTGAACTTGCTCCAAGGTTCCTCTTTCTTGTCGAAGCTAGGCCCTTCATTTGTAAGCAAAACAAATGTATCCAATTTAGGCAGCATCATATTCTCATGAACTTTAGAATCATTACCAAGAAACGAAAGTACCTGATATTTTAATTGGCGTGCGCGAGCTCTAGTAATTGGTCCAGTATGTATAGAAGCAGGGGCTGTGGGTGTAACAATGGTATTGATGTCCTCATCATTAGGAGGTGTGTTATTACAAGATGGCAAACCTGTTGCATACTTTTCTGAAAAATTGAGTGGGCCTAGTCTGAATTACTCTACTTATGATAAGGAATTATATGCTCTTGTTCGGACTTTGGAAACATGGCAACATTATTTATGGCCCAAAGAATTTGTTATTCATTCTGATCATGAATCTTTGAAACATATTAAAAGTCAAGCCAAACTGAACCGTAGACATGCTAAATGGGTTGAATTCATTGAGACTTTCCCTTATGTCATTAAACACAAGAAGGGTAAAGAAAATGTTATTGCTGATGCATTGTCTCGTCGTTATACTATGCTTTCACAACTTGACTTTAAAATATTTGGTTTGGAGACCATCAAAGATCAATATGTGCATGATGCTGAATTTAAAGATGTATTGCAGAATTGTAAAGAAGGGTAGAAAACATGTTGTGTTTGCACCTGGAGATCTTGTTTGGTTACATTTGCGTAAGGATAGATTTCCTGATTTGCGCAAATCAAAGCTAATGCCACGTGCTGATGGTCCTTTTAAGGTGTTAGAGAAAATAAATGATAACGCATATAAACTTGAGCTGCCTGCAGATTTTGGGGTTAGTCCCACTTTTAACATTGCAGATTTGAAGCCTTATTTGGGTGAGGAAGATGAGCTTCCGTCGAGGACGACTTCATTTCAAGAAGGGGAGGATGATGAGGACATCAATACCATTGTTACACCCACAGCCCCTGCTGCTATACATACTGGACCAATTACTAGAGCTCGCGCACGCCAATTAAATTATCAGGTACTTTCGTTTCTTGGTAATGATTCTAATGTTCATGAGAATATGATGCTGCCTAAATTGGATACATTTGTTTTGCTTACAAATGAAGGGCCTAGCTTGGACAAGAAAGAGGAACCTTGGAGCAAGTTCAAGCATGGAGATGATGGCATGCGCAAGGGGAACAAGAACGGGATGATTTCAGGACTTTGAAGCCACCATAATGAGTGCAGGAAGCCTTGGACGAAATATACAAGATGCCACTTCATAAATTTCGTCCAGAGGCTATTATAGGTGCTGCGTCACCTTATTATTGGGCCAGGCCCATGTAATTTCGAAATACTTGAGTATAGGCTGTTTTTAGAGTCCGTATGTGTGGGGAAACAAGAGATAGGGTTGGTTTCGGACCCCTCCTTCAAGGGCCACGAAATCCCCTCCTCTTCCTCCATATATACAGCCCTTAGGGCACCGTTTAGACTTTGGGTTTTGTTTAGATTAAAAGTTCGCCATAGCTGCAACTTCGCGTACTTCGTTTGTGTTCAACGACCAGACCAAGACGTCACAGAACCCCACCTTGATCAATAAAGCTTTCATCTTATATTCGCAATATCCAGATTGCAAATCTTAGTTTCTTGCTTGTTCTTCGTTTGCTTGCAGGAGATAGACCCTCGTGGTCAGGTTGATTGTGCTCCGGCGTGGTCAATAACCTCTCGGAGTTGGTTTAGCGATTGCTAAGGCACGACGTCCTCGCACGTTCGTAGTCGGATCGTCAAAGTCTACTCCACCAAAAACGATAGCTATCACCTCATCGAAAGATCGGGACACCCTCGCCTCTATCAAAAAGGTGCACTTCCCAAGGTTACCAAACAAACGTGCATCACGTAGAGCAATAAAAACAACACGTAAATGTTCCAAATGTTCCTCCAAAGATCTGCTATAAATCAATATATCATCAAAGTAAACTACCACAAATCGTCCAATGAAAGCACGTAAAACTTCGTTCATTAATCTCATGAAAGTACTAGGTGCATTAGTTAACCCAAAAGGCATGACTAACCACTCATATAAACCGAACTTAGTTTTAAATGCTGTTTTCCATTCATCTCCCAATTTCATACGAATTTGATGGTATCCACTACGCAAATCAACTTTGGAGAATATTGTAGAGCCACTCAATTCATCAAGCATATCATCTAGCCTAGGAATAGGATGACGATAACGAATAGTAATATTATTAATGCCTCTACAATCAACACACATACGCGACGTACCATCCTTTTTTGGCACTAGTATAATAGGAACAGCACAAGGACTAAGAGATTCGCGTATATAACCTTTGTCGAGCAGCTCCTGTACTTGACGCATAATCTCCTTCGTCTCCTCTGGATTGGTACGGTATGTCGCACGGTTTGGCAACGAAGCACCTGGAATTAAGTCAATCTGATGCTCAATCCCGCGAATAGGTGGTAATCCCGGTGGCACGTCTTGTGGAAAGACGTCAGCGAACTCCTGCAAAATGTTAGTGACCGCAGGAGGCAAAGAGGAAGGCACGTCCTCGAATGAAAATAACGCCTCTTTGCACACAAAAGCATAGCAAACAGAATTGCTGAAATCTAGCTCATCAATATCAGATTTGGTGGCAAGTAAGCATGCACTTTTCAATTTAATTTCAGAAGCAACACTAGATGGTTTATTATTAGGCTTCATTTGTTGCTCAAATTCTTTTGCCACAATCTGATTTTCACTCTTATTTTTCTCCTGCTTTGCTTTACTAGCTCTATTAATATCATCTTTCAAAATAGAATCAGGAGTCATAGGAAGCAAAGTAATATGTTTATCCTTATGAACAAGAGTGTACTGATTGTTTCTACCATGGTGTACAGAATTTTTATCAAATTGCCATGGTCTACCAAGTAATAATGAACATGCTTGCATGGGTACCGCATCACAATCAACATAATCAGCATATGTAGAGATACTAAAATGCACACGAACAGTACGTGTTACCTTAACCTTGCCGCTGTTGTTGAACCATTGGATATAGTAAGGATGTGGATGTGGTCTTGTGGTGAGAGATAGCTTCTCCACCATCTCTGATAGAGGCGAGGGTGTCCCGATCTTTCGATGAGATGATAGCTATCGTTTTTGGTGGAGTAGACTTTGACGATCCGACTACGAACGTGCGAGGACGTCGCGCCTTAGCAATCGCTAAACCAACTCCGAGAGGTTATTGACCACGCCGGAGCACAATCAACCTGACCACGAGGGTCTATCTCCTGCAAGCAAACGAAGAACAAGCAAGAAACTAAGATTTGCAATCTGGATATTGCGAATATAAGATGAAAGCTTTATTGATCAAGGTGGGGTTCTGTGACGTCTTGGTCTGGTCGTTGAACACAAACGAAGTACGCGAAGTTGCAGCTATGGCGAACTTTTAATCTAAACAAAACCCAAAGTCTAAACGGTGCCCTACGGGCTGTATATATGGAGGAAGAGGAGGGGATTTCGTGGCCCTTGAAGGAGGGGTCCGAAACCAACCCTATCTCTTGTTTCCCCACACATACGGACTCTAAAAACAGCCTATACTCAAGTATTTCGAAATTACATGGGCCTGGCCCAATAATAAGGTGACGCAGCACCTATAATAGCCTCTGGACGAAATTTATGAAGTGACATCTTGTATATTTCGTCCAAGGCTTCCTGCACTCATTATGGTGGCTTCAAAGTCCTGAAATCATCACTTGTAACTCCGTTCTTGTTCCCCTTGTGCATGCCATCATCTCCATGCTTGAACTTGCTCCAAGGTTCCTCTTTCTTGTCCAAGCTAGGCCCTTCATTTGTAAGCAAAACAAATGTATCCAATTTAGGCAGCATCATATTCTCAGGAACAGCACAAGGACTAAGGGATTCGCGTATATAACCTTTGTCGAGCAACTCCTGTACTTGACGCATAATCTCCTTCGTCTCCTCTGGATTGGTACGGTA
Source organism: Thinopyrum elongatum (assembly GCA_011799875.1). Lineage (NCBI taxonomy): Eukaryota > Viridiplantae > Streptophyta > Magnoliopsida > Poales > Poaceae > Thinopyrum > Thinopyrum elongatum. The sequence goes on along the minus strand of JAAAXO010000614.1, from coordinate 247,517 downwards.
TGGCGCACGGTTTGGCAACGAAGCACCGGGAATTAAGTCAATCTGATGCTCAATCCCGCGAATAGGTTGTAATCCCGGTGGCACGTCTTGTGGAAAGACGTCAGCGAACTCCTGCAAAATGTTAGTGACCGCAGGAGGCAAAGAGGAAGGCACGTCCTCGAATGAAAATAACGCCTCTTTGCACACAAAAGCATAGCAAACAGAATTGCTGAAATCTAGATCATCAATATCAGATTTGGTGGCAAGTAAGCATGCACTTTTCAATTTAATTTCAGAAGCAACACTAGATGGTTTATTATTAGGCTTCATTTGTTGCTCAAATTCTTTTGCCACAATCTGATTTTCACTCTTATTTTTCTCGTGTTTTGCTTTACTAGCTCTATTAATATCATCTTTCAAAATAGAATCAGGAGTCATAGGAAGCAAAGTAATATGTTTATCCTTATGAACAAGAGTATACTGATTGTTTCTACCATGGTGTACAGAATTTTTATCAAATTGCCATGGTCTACCAAGTAATAATGAACATGCTTGCATGGGTACCACATCACAATCAACATAATCAGCATATGTAGAGATACTAAAATGCACACGAACAGTACGTGTTACCTTAACCTTGCCGCTGTTGTTGAACCATTGGATATAGTAAGGATGTGGATGTGGTCTTGTGGTGAGAGATAGCTTCTCCACCATCTCCATGCTAGCAAAGTTGTTGCAGCTCCCTCCATCTATGATGACGCGAACAGAACGTTCCTTCACAACTCCCTTTGTATGGAACAAATTATGCCTCTGATTTTGCTCAGCTTGTGTGACCTGCACACTCAAAACACGTTGAGCAACTAAACATTCATACCTGTCAGCGTCTTCAGGAGCCATGTATTGCGTCTCATGATCAGAATCATCTCCACCGTGTTCTTCACTTGTAATAAGAGCCAAAGTCTCCTCATCATAGTCACTAGCGGACTCATACCCACCATCCTCAGTAGCTATCATAACACGCGGAGATTGGCATTCTCTCGCATAATGACCTCTTCCCTTACAACGACGACAAATAATATCATGTGTGTGCCCTGTTGATGCCATAGATGAAGAAGAGCTCTGGGCAGGCCCAGAAGGTGTACTCTTGGCAGATGGTGGTGGTGGTGCCTGTTTTCTTGTATCTCGGTTGGAATTGGCGGCTGAAGTCAGTGGTGCCGCAGTAGGACGTTTGGGAGTAGAGGAGGCACGCGGTGTCCATGATGAAGATCGACCTGCAGAAAAATTAGTTCGCGCCAATGCCTGTCGATCCTGCACTTCATGTTCAGCTTTACAAGCAAGATGGAATAAACGAGTGATATTATTATACTCCTTATACTCTAGAATGGTCTGAATCTCTCTATTTAATCCACCCATGAAACGTGCAAGCATAGCTTCATTCTCCTCAACAATACCACATCTAATCATGCCAGTTTGTAATTCCTGATAATATTCTTCTACAGAATTTTTTCCTTGTCTTAAGCGCTGCAATTTTTGAAGTAATTCATGTTGATAATATGGTGGAACCCAACGAGTACGCATAGCAGTTTTCAAAGCAGCCCACGTAGCTGGAATAGGATATAATCTACAATGTTCAGATCACCATACACATGCAAAACTAGTGAAAGCACAAACAGCAGCAGCAACACGTCGTTCCTCGGGATATTGTAAACATGTAAAACGTTGTTCAGTTTCTAACTCCCAAGTAAGATATATATCAGGAACATATCTACCCTCGAATGGTGGAATATTCAATTTTAATTTAGGAAGATGGTCATGATCTCGTACCTGAAGTGGTGGTGCAGGCGTACCTTTGCGATTATTTGCATGTGGATGACCTGGTGCTGGTGGTTGCACGTAGTTGTGATTTTGATCAACCTCATCCTCATAATCGCCCGCGTAATCATCCTCCTCCTCGGCACCAGCAGCAGCAGGAGCAGGAGCCAAAGAAGCATCAACAGTAGGTACAGCAGCACCAGAAGTTTGGCCATCCTCAAGAGGAACACGCTTCGCTCGTCCGAACTGATTTGGAAGGGGGCGTTGTTGTTGTCGTTGCAGAGGTGCGACAGGTGCAGCCGGTGGTGGTTGGGGAAGACGCGTGAGCAATTCATTAAACTTGTTATCCAGCTTTGTCTCGAACGACTTCTCCATGCCATCTATCTTCTCCATGGCCTCTTCAAATCTGTTTAGCACATCTCCCACCTGGCCACTCATCATTTGCTGAAATTTATCATGCAACTCCTTGTTCGTCATGTTCTCCCCGTCAATCTCGTCGGCTTGTGATCCTGCCATGGTTAGCAGCAATAGAAACACACAAGAATATGATCCTACAGACTACTAGAAAGTGGTGGTGGTGTGGTGTGGTGTCACAAATCCGTCAAGCAAATCTCAAATTCTTACCAGTTCTTACCCAGCAGCAGGTGGTGATCGGCAACCTTTGTAGTCAAAACTCTCAGAGCTTGGACAGAGCGATTGCCAGGTGGTGTCAAACGCACGATGTAGATGTATGTGGAGCTGGGAAGGCTTATGATATGGTAGCAAAAAGGGTCAGCAATAATCAATTCAGAGATGCAATGTTGAATAAACTCTCAACGACGGTACTGTGCTGGTCCTAGGCTAGACCGTGCTAGAGACGCGAGCCTAGAACACTAACAAAAATCACGGCGCTGCACGTAAACAAGGGAGGAGCACACTCTGAATTTTTATTTTTTTTTGCTCCGCAACAATTTTTTTTCCGAAAAAGTCTACAAATGGTCTAAAAACTGCCTAGCCAGAATTTTCCAGACTTAGTTTTTTTTTTTTGAAACTGGAACTATTTTTCTTCTGCGGGTAGCACGAAAATTGGGGAATCCGACTTGTTCACGACTCGTAGTATCGCGTGATCTGGAACTCTAAAATAAAGGAATAAATACTGGACTCGGACTAGGACTGGTGGCAGAGATGAATCTGGTGGAACTCGGACTGGTGATGGTATATGACGGTAGTATATGTGGGCTCGGATTGGTGGTGGTATATGGACTCGGATCGGTGGTGGTATATGGACTCGGATCGGTGGTGGTATATGGACTCAGAGAAATAGCAGATAAGCTGTGGTGGTATATGGTAGGGGCGATGATGATGGTGCGGCGGCGGCGGCGTGACAACTTGTGAACAGAACTCGAAACTCTAAAGAACTAGACGCTAAGACCAGCAACTTGACACGACGATGCAACCGCAAATTCAACAAAGCAAAAACCCTAAAAAGATTATGCAAAGGCTCAGATTGGTTCGGATATGATGAACTAACCCTAAATTTTTTTTTTGGCTTTTTCCTGGACTGTAGGTATGAAGAACAGACTCGATCTAAACTACGAAAAACTGTAAATCTCACCGAGCAACCTGGGAATCTGATACCACTTGATAGAGGCGAGGGTGTCCAGATCTTTCGATGAGATGATAGCTATCGTTTTTCGTGGAGTAGACTTTGACGATCCGACTACGAACGTGCGAGGACGTCGCGCCTTAGCAATCGCTAAACCAACTCCGAGAGGTTATTGACCACGCCGGAGCACAATCAACCTGACCACGAGGGTCTATCTCCTGCAAGCAAACGAAGAACAAGCAAGAAACTAAGATTTGCAATCTGGATATTGCGAATATAAGATGAAAGCTTTATTGATCGAGGTGGGGTTCTGTGACGTCTTGGTCTGGTTGTTGAACACAAACGAAGTATGCGAAGTTGCAGCTATGGCGAACTTTTAATCTAAACAAAACCCAAAGTCTAAACGGTGCCCTAAGGGCTGTATATATGGAGGAAGTGGGGGGGATTTCGTGGCCCTTGAAGGAGCGGTCCGAAACCAACCCTATCTCTTGTTTCCCCACACATACGGACTCTAAAAATAGCCTATACTCAAGTATTTCGAAATTACATGGGCCTGGCCCAATAATAAGGTGACGCAGCACCTATAATAGCCTCTGGACGAAATTTATGAAGTGGCATCTTGTATATTTCGTCCAAGGCTTCTTGCACTCCTTATGGTGGCTTCAAAGTCCTGAAATCATCACTTGTAACTCCGTTCTTGTTCCCCTTGCGCATGCCATCATCTCCATGCTTGAACTTGCTCCAAGGTTCCTCTTTCTTGTCCAAGCTAGGCCCTTCATTTGTAAGCAAAACAAATGTATCCAATTTAGGCAGCATCATATTCTCATGAACATTAGAATCATTACCAAGAAACGAAAGTACCTGATAATTTAATTGGCGTGCGCGAGCTCTAGTAATTGGTCCAGTATGTATAGCAGCAGGGGCTGTGGGTGTAACAATGGTATTGATGTCCTCATCAACCTGCTGCTGGGTAAGAACTGGTAAGCATTTGAGATTCGCTTGACGGATTTGTGATACACCACCACCACCACTTCCTAGTAGTCTGTAGGATCATATTCTTGTGTGTTTCTATTGCTGCTAACCATGGCAGGATCACAAGCCAATGAGACTGATTGGGAGAACATGACGAACAAACAGCTACATGATAAATTTCAGCAAATGATGAGTGGACAGGTGCAAGATGTGCTAAACAGATTTGAAGAGGCCATGGAGAAGATAGATGGAATTGAGAAGACGTTCAAAACAAAGCTCGATAACAAGTTTAATGAATTGCTCGCGCGTCTTCCACAACCACCGCCGGCTGCACCTGTCGCACCTCTACAACAACAACAACGTCGCCTTCCAAATCAAGTGGGACGAGCACAACGCGTTCCCCTTGAGCCTAGTCAAACTTCTGGTGCCGCTGCACCTACTGTTGATGCTTCTATGGCTCCTGCTGCCGCTGAGGAGGACGATTATGCGGGCGATTACGAGGATGAGGTTGATCAAAATCAAAACTACGTACCAGCACCAGGTCGTCCACATGCAAATAACCGCAATGGTAGGGCTGCATTCCCAGCTCAGGTACGAGATCATGACCATCTTCCTAAACTGAAATTGAATATTCCACCATTTGAGGGTAGATATGTTCCTGATATATATCTTACTTGGGAGTTAGAAACTGAACAACGTTTTACATGTTTACAATACCCCGAGGAGAGACGTGTTGCTGCTGCTGTTTGTGCTTTTACTAGTTTTGCATGTGTATGGTGGTCTAAACATTGTAGATTATATCCTATTCCAACTACTTGGGCTGCTTTGAAAACTGCTATGCGTACTCGTTGGGTTCCACCATATTATCAACGTGAATTACTTCAAAAATTGCAGCGCTTAAGACAAGGAAAAAATTCTGTAGAAGAATATTATCAGGAATTACAAACTGGCATGATTAGATGTGGTATTGTTGAGGAGAATGAAGCTATGCTAGCACGTTTTATGGGTGGATTAAATAGAGAGATTCAGACCATTCTAGAGTATAAGGAGTATAATAATATCACTCGTTTATTCCATCTTGCTTGTAAAGCTGAACGTGAAGTGCAGGATCGACAAGCATTGGCGCGGACTAACTTTTCTGTAGGTCGACCTTCATCGTGGACACCGCGTGCATCCTCTACTTCCACATATTCTTTTGCACCGACACCTCCATCAGCTGCCACCTCCAGCCGTGATACAAGGAAGCAGGCACAACCACCACTATCTGCCAAGAGCACACCTACCGGGCCTGCACAGAGTTCTTCTTCTTCCATGGCATCAACAGGGCACACAAGTGATATTATTTGTCGTCGTTCTAAGGGAAGAGGTCATTATGCGAGAGAATGCAAATCTCAGCGTGTGATGATTGCTACCGAGGATGGTGGGTATGAGTCCGCTAGTGACTATGATGAGGAGACTTTGGCTCTCATTACACGTGAAGAACACGGTGGAGATGATTCTGAACAAGAGACGCAATACATGGCTCCTGAAGACGCTGACAGGTATGAATGTTTAGTTGCTCAACGTGTTTTGAGTGTGCAGGTCACACAAGCTGAGCAAAATCAGAGGCATAATTTGTTCCATACAAAGGGAGTTGTGAAGGAACGTTCTGTTCGCGTCATCATAGATTGAGGGAGCTGCAACAACTTGGCTAGCATGGAGATGGTGGAGAAGCTCTCTCTCACCACAAGACCACATCCACATCCTTACTATATCCAATGGTTCAACAACAGCGGCAAGGTTAAGGTAACACGTACTGTTCATGTGCATTTTAGTATCTCTACGTATGCTGATTTTGTTGATTGTGATGTGGTACCCATGCAAGCATGTTCCTTATTACTTGGTAGACCATGGCAATTTGATAAAAGTTCTGTACACCATGGTAGAAACAATTAGTATACTCTTGTTCATAAGGATAAACATATTACTTTGCTTCCTATGTCTCCTGATTCTATTTTGAAAGATGATATTAATAGAGCTAGTAAGGCAACACAGGAGCAAAATAAGAGTGAAAATCAGATTGTGGCAAAAGAATTTGAGCAACAAATGAATCCTAATAATAAACCATCTAGTGTTGCTTCTGAAATTAAATTGAAAAGTGCATGTTTACTTGCCACCAAATCTGATATTGATGATCTAGATTTCAGCAAATCTGTTTGCTATGCTTTTGTGTGCAAAGAGGCATTATTTTCATTCGAGGACATGCCTTCCTCTTTGCCTCCTGCTGTTACTAACATTTTGCAGGAGTTCACCGACGTCTTTCCACAAGATGTGCCTCCGGGATTACCACCTATTCGAGGGATTGAGCATCAGATTGACTTAATTCCCGGTGCATCGCTACCCAACCGTGCACCATACCGTACTAATCCAGAGGAGACGAAGGAGATTATGCGTCAAGTCCAGGAGTTGCTCGACAAAGGTTATATACGCGAATCCCTTAGTCCTTGTGCTGTTCCTATTATTCTAGTGCCGAAAAAGGATGGTACATCGCGTATGTGTGTTGATTGTAAAGGCATTAATAATATTACTATTCGTTATCGTCATCCTATTCCTAGACTAGATGATATGCTTGATGAATTGAGTGGCTCTACAATATTCTCCAAAGTTGATTTGCGTAGTGGATACCATCAAATTCGTATGAAATTGGGGGATGAATGGAAAACAGCATTTAAAACAAAGTTTGGATTATATGAGTGGTTACTCATGCCTTTTGGGTTAACTAATGCACCTAGTACTTTCATGAGATTAATGAACGAAGTTTTACGTGCTTTCATTGGACGATTTGTGGTAGTCTATTTTGATGATATACTGATTTATAGCAGATCTTTGGAGGAACATTTGGAACATTTACGTGCTGTTTTTATTGCTTTATGTGATGCACGTTTGTTTGGTAACCTTGGGAAGTGCACCTTTTGCACCGACCGAGTATCTTTTCTTGGCTATGTTGTTACTCCACAGGGAATTGAAGTTGATAAAGCCAAGATTGAAGCTATTGAGAGTTGGCCACAGCCCAAAACGGTCACTCAAGTGAGGAGTTTTCTTGGACTCGCTGGTTTCTATAGGCGTTTTGTGAGAGATTTCAGCACCATTGCTGCACCTCTCAATGAGCTTACAAAGAAGGATGTGCCTTTTGTTTGGGGTACCTCACAGGAAGAAGCCTTCACGGTATTGAAAGATAAGTTGACACATGCTCCTTTACTCCAACTTCCTGATTTTAATAAGACTTTTGAGCTTGAATGTGATGCTAGTGGAATTGGATTAGGAGGTGTTTTATTACAAGATGGCAAACCTGTTGCATACTTTTCTGAAAAAATTGAGTGGGCCTAGTCTGAACTATTCTACTTATGATAAAGAATTATATGCTCTTGTTCGGACCTTAGAAACATGGCAACATTATTTATGGCCCAAAGAATTTGTTATACATTCTGATCATGAATCTTTGAAACACATTAAAAGTCAAGCAAAACTGAACCGTAGACATGCTAAATGGGTTGAATTTATTGAGACTTTCCCTTATGTCATTAAACACAAGAAGGGTAAAGAAAATGTTATTGCTGATGCATTGTCTCGTCGTTATACTATGCTTTCACAACTTGACTTTAAAATATTTGGTTTGGAGACCTTAAAAGATCAATATGTGCATGATGCTGAATTTAAAGAGGTATTGCAGAATTGTAAGGAAGGGAGAACATGGAACAAGTTCGTCGTTAACGATGGATTTGTGTTTCGTGCTAACAAGCTATGCATTCCAGCTAGCTCTGTTCGTCTTTTGTTGTTGCAGGAGGCGCATGGAGGAGGATTAATGGGACACTTTGGCGTGAAGAAGACGGAGGATATACTTGCTACACATTTCTTTTGGCCAAAGATGAGACGGGATGTTGAGCGTTTTGTTGCTCGCTGCACTACATGTCAAAAAGCTAAGTCACGACTCAATCCTCATGGTTTATATATGCCTTTGCCTGTACCTAGTGTTCCTTGGGAGGATATATCTATGGACTTTGTTTTAGGTTTACCTCGAACAAAGAAGGGGAGGGATAGCATATTTGTTGTCGTGGATAGGTTCTCGAAAATGGCACACTTTATACCATGTCATAAAAGCGATGATGCTGTTAATGTTGCTGATTTGTTCTTTCGTGAAATTATACGCTTGCATGGTGTGCCAAATACTATTGTTTCAGATCGTGATACTAAATTTCTAAGCCACTTTTGGAGATGTTTATGGGCTAAGTTGGGGACTAAACTGCTTTTTAGTACTACATGTCACCCCCAAACTGATGGACAAACTGAAGTAGTCAATAGAACATTGTCTACTATGCTTAGGGCTGTTTTGAAGAATAACAAGAAAATGTGGGAAGAATGCTTGCCTCATATTGAATTTGCTTATAATCGTTCATTGCATTCTACTACTAAGATGTGTCCTTTTGAAATTGTGTATGGTTTCCTTCCTCGTGCACCAATTGATTTGTTGCCTCTTCCATCTTCGGAGAAGGTTAATTTTGATGCAAAACAACGTGCTGAATTGATCTTAAAAATGCATGAGTTAACTAAGGAGAACATTGAGCGTATGAATGCTAAATATAAACTTGCTGGAGATAAGGGTAGAAAACATGTTGTGTTTGCACCTGGAGATCTTGTTTGGTTACATTTGCGTAAGGATAGATTTCCTGATTTGCGCAAATCAAAGCTAATGCCACGTGCTGATGGTCCTTTTAAGGTGTTAGAGAAAATAAATGATAATGCATATAAACTTGAGCTGCCTGCAGATTTTGGGGTTAGTCCCACTTTTAACATTGCAGATCTGAAGCCTTATTTGGGTGAGGAAGATGAGCTTCCGTCGAGGACGACTTCATTTCAAGAAGGGGAGGATGATGAGGACATCAATACCATTGTTACACCCACAGCCCCTGCTTCTATACATACTGGGCCAATTACTAGAGCTCGCGCACGCCAGTTAAAATATCAGGTACTTTCGTTTCTTGGTAATGATTCTAAAGTTCATGAGAATATGATGCTGCCTAAATTGGATACATTTGTTTTGCTTACAAATGAAGGGCCTAGCTTGGACAAGAAAGAGGAACCTTGGAGCAAGTTCAAGCATGGAGATGATGGCATGCATAAGGGGAACAAGAACGGAGTTACAAGTGATGATTTCAGGACTTTGAAGCCACCATAATGAGTGCAGGAAGCCTTGGACGAAATATACAAGATGTCACTTCATAAATTTCGTCCAGAGGCTATTATAGGTGCTGCGTCACCTTATTATTGGGCCAGGCCCATGTAATTTCGAAATACTTGAGTATAGGCTGTTTTTAGAGTCCGTATGTGTGGGGAAACAAGAGATAGGGTTGGTTTCGGACCCCTCCTTCAAGGGCCACGAAATCCCCTCCTCTTCCTCCATATATACAGCCCTTAGGTCACCGTTTAGACTTTGGGTTTTGTTTAGATTAAAAGTTCGCCATAGCTGCAACTTCGCGTACTTCGTTTGTGTTCAACGACCAGACCAAGACGTCACAGAACCCCACCTTGATCAATAAAGCTTTCATCTTATATTCGCAATATCCAGATTGCAAATCTTAGTTTCTTGCTTGTTCTTCGTTTGCTTGCAGGAGATAGACCCTCGTGGTCAGGTTGATTGTGCTCCGGCATGGTCAATAACCTCTCGGAGTTGGTTTAGCGATTGCTAAGGCGCGACGTCCTCGCACGTTCGTAGTCGGATCGTCAAAGTCTACTCCACCAAAAACGATAGCTATCATCTCATCGAAAGATCGGGACACCCTCGCCTCTATCATGCCACGTGCTGATGGTCCATTTAAGGTGTTAGAGAAAATAAATGATAATGCATATAAACTTAGCTGCCTGCAGATTTTGGGGTTAGTCCCACTTTTAATATTGCAGATTTGAAGCCTTATTTGGGTGAGGAAGATGAGCTTCCGTCGAGGATGACTTCATTTCAAGAAGGGGAGGATGATGAGGACATCAATACCATTGTTACACCCACAGCACCTACTGCTACATACACTGGACCAATTACTAGAGCTCGCGCACGCCAATTAAATTATCAGGTACTTTCGTTTCTTGGTAATGATTCTAATGTTCATGAGAATATGATGCTGCCTAAATTGGATACATTTGTCTTACATACAAATGAAGGGCCTGGCATGGATAAGAGGGATGAACACTGGAGCAAGACTGATAGAGGCGGGGGTGTCCCGATCTTTCGATGAGATGATAGCTATCGATTTGGTGGAGTCAACTTTGATGATCCGACTACAAACGTGCACGACGTTGCGCCTTAGCAATCGCTAAACCAATCTCCCGAGGTTACTGACGATGCTGAAAGCACGATCAGCCTGACCACGAAGGTCTATTCCTGCACGCAATCGAAGAACAAGCAAGAATATGATAATGCAATCTGAATATTGCGAATATAGATGAAGTATTGATGAAGGTGGGGATCCGAAAGCGGTCTTGGTCTGGTCGTTGGACACAAACGAAGTACACGAAGTTGCAATGGCTAACTTTTAACTAAACAAATCCCAAGGAAAAAGCTACTAGATGGATCTACTTATATAGGAGTAAGGGGTGGCGGCCAAGGAGGTGGGAGGACGTCCCAAGGTAGCCTAAAACTAACCCTAGGTCGTATAAGGCTCATGGGCCCAAGTGGAGGTGATGCAACACCTTTGGACTTGTAGTTTGACTCGGATTCTGCTGCAGCATCAGATTGTTTCGTTCATAACTCAACGCTCCGGACGAATTTTAAGGTGAATCCAATTGGGTAGGAAAGAGCACAAAATCTACTTTCCAACAAAAAAAGAATCACCCAATTCGGAGTCCGTATGAAAAAGTTCTTGGCGTTTTGAGTCAGGTATGTCTGTGCAGTCCGAATCTGAATCCAGAACGTGAGAGACTTGGACTCTATCTTCTCTTGGCCCAAAAGTAACGTGAGAGGACTTTTTGAACAGCACCTAAACTTCTCTTTTTCCCTTATCTTCATATGTGAATTGTACAAATGTCCCATACACCTGCAATTAGACATGGCACAAAAGTTTGTGAAGTATTTTTGTCGTGGATGACACAAATAAATTATTGCATAGTTTGCATTAGAAATCACCTCACAAATATACATGTATGCAATATTTTTGGTCGTATCCAAGGTAGTCATGTCCTCATCATCCTCCCCTTCTTGAAAACCAAGCCGTCCTCGGCGTTGCTTAAGCTGAAATGTGACTAACAAAAGAGACAAGGTGTACATGTTGTATATGTATATGTCATCCAGTTTTACTTCCCTTAGTTTTTGCATATATGACACATGTATACATGAGTAACCTTCATAGTTCATAAAATCTAAAGCCAAAATATTATCACGAGTATTAGAAGACATGAAAATATTGTAACTCAATTTGCACATATAAGTGAAGCTCTTATTCATATCAAAGGATTGACAATGTTCATCATTAAACCATCCCAACATTGGTGAATAAACCTTACTTGAATCAAATTTACATGCTACAACATGCTTAAATAAGAAAACATGCAATAAGTCATTTGACACAGAATCATCACCAAGATTAGAGGTCATATCAAAATGATTAAACATTGGCACAATTATTTTCAAACGTATTTGATCCAAATCTGATTTATTCCCTGATTCACATGGTTCTTTCATATTAATAGTTAATTCAATGGGTCCACTCGAAATTGTTGATCTTTTAGTTGTTTGGTCACATGGCAAAGTCAAATTATCAACATAGTCCTCTAAAATAGGTGGTGTGATCAAAGTAGTGGGTAGCTGATCAGATGGTGCATTTAAATTGACAAGGCATTCCTCATTCTCATGTAGAGGTGGAAGATCAGTACCTTTGTCATTACCTCTTATGATCAACTCAGCTGATGTAGCCACTCTCGGGGGTGTTGTGTCACATGGTGGAGGTGATGTAGTCCTCACAACAATGGATGTGGTTGTCAAAGTACAACTAGTAGTTGAAGGAACAACCGTATCAACTCTTGGAATATGCACCGTGCGCTTGTTCTCCTTGTGGCCAACACGTCGTTTTATTTCCTGTTCAGCTTTGCAAGCAAGACGAAACAAATGGTCCATAGGATAACACTCTTCATGAATTAGAATCTCTTGAATATCACGGTTTAATCCTCCCCAAAATCTATCCATAAAATCTTCTTCACTTTCTTCTAAAAATGAGTGCAATAATGTAGTTTGTAAATCATCATAGTATTTTGTTACCGTGTCAGTGCCTTGTTTTAAATGTTGTAATTTTTTAATCATGCCACGAGTATAATAAACATCAACGAATCTATCTCTCATGACAAGTTTTAAATCATCCCAAGTAGTAGGTATAAGATCAGGGTTTAACCGACAATATTCACTCCACCAAACTAAAGCAAAGCTACTGAAAGTACTAATCGCAGCTTGAAATTTTCCACGCTCATCAAAATTATGGGAAGAAAATATAGCATTAAATTTGTACTCCCATTCAATATATAAATCAGGTCTAAAACGACCAGTAAATGGTGGCATGGAAACATTAACCTGATTATGTGCATTCTCATGTTGTTGCTCCTCTTGTGACGGTTGTTGTATTTTCTTAGGTGGTGGCAAATCTCCCACGATCGATGAAGCCCAAGAACTAACAACTCCGGAACCTGCCATGATTAGTAGAAACAAAAAAAATCGAGAATAATGTTCCTATGAACTACTAGGATGTGGTGGTAAAGCGCTCACAGTAAAGCAAATATCAATATCTTACAAGTTCTTACCATGCAGCAGATGGTGACGGGCAACCAGCGGTGTCAAATAACTCCGAAGATTGAGTAAAGCGATTGCCAGACGAACGTACGTATACATGGTGTAAAAATATGTGGAGCTGGATTGGCTATATATGGTAGCAAAAGATTAGCAATAATCAATTCAGAGATGCAATGTTGAATAAACGCTCAACGACGGTACTGTGCTGGTCCTAGGCTAGATCGGACTAGAGAGGCGAGCCTAGAACACTAATGAGGTCACGGCGTTGCACAACTAGCATCAATAAAGGATATGAAGTAGCTCTGGACAGCAAGATATAAGTGAAGATCACAATGGCAGTAAAGATAATGATGAGAAACAACTACCAAGTAGGATATACCAACAACTTTGTCTCCAACTTTCCTCTGGAAAAGTTTTTGCGAATTTTCTGATAATTTTTCTCAAGAATGGCACTGACTCAAGCTTTCAAACGCAAAAAGAATCACTAAATTCCGAGTTGATACGAGGAGTCAAAAAATTCTAAAACTGGCCTGAAAAACTGGAACAAGCTGTGTTCGCGAACTTCGGAGGGCAAAAAGACCTATTTAGAAGCCGATTTTGAGGTCTCAAATATTGAACTAGCTTCTGCAACTATTTAGATGCGGCTCGTCCCTAGCTTTAATTTGAGTACTCACGGAGCCAAAACAGACTTCGTACGAAAAAGATATGCCTGTTTTACTGAACACTGCGCAAAACAGTTTCCAATCCGAATTCAGCTACGAGATTGAGTCTAGATAGATCCGAATTTTGTTTTTTTTTCTGCTCTCTTTTTTTTCCTCACACTTTTTTTCTTTTTCTTTCTCTCTTTTTTTTCTCTGACTTTTTTTTTTTACTTTTTTTTCTCTCTTTTTTTTCTCTCTCCCTCTTTCCAAAACAAACTAGATAAGATGTAGATTGAATCAAGCACAGATGTGAACGACCTCAACTATGATTAGACAATGAATGGTGGGTAGCACGATTTGGAAATTGATGGATGGGATGGTGGACAGCGGAAGGAATAACGATGCAGCGGCGGCGTGACTAATGTGAACAGAACTCGAAACTCTAAACGAACTAGACACTAAGACCAGCAACTCGACACGACGATGTAACCGATAATTCAACTATGCAAGCAATGAAAAGAAATTGCAAAGGCTCAGACTGGCTTGGACAAGGATGAATAGATCTAACTTTTTTTTTGTGCTTTTTTTGACAATAGGTAAGAAAATAAATCTAATCTAGGGAAAAACTGGAAATTCCACCGAGCAACCTGAAAACTGATACCACTTGATAGAGGCGGGGGTGTCCCGATCTTTCGATGAGATGATAGCTATCGATTTGGTGGAGTCGACTTTGATGATCCGACTACAAACGTGCACGACGTGCGCCTTAGCAATCGCTAAACCAATCTCCCGAGGTTACTGACGATGCTGAAAGCACGATCAGCCTGACCACGAAGGTCTATTCCTGCACGCAATCGAAGAACAAGCAAGAATATGATAATGCAATCTGAATATTGCGAATATAGATGAAGTATTGATGAAGGTGGGGATCCGAAAGCGGTCTTGGTCTGGTCGTTGGACACAAACGAAGTACACGAAGTTGCAATGGCTAACTTTTAACTAAACAAATCCCAAGGAAAAAGCTACTAGATGGATCTACTTATATAGGAGTAAGGGGTGGCGGCCAAGGAGGTGGGAGGAACGTCCCAAGGCAGCCTAAAACTAACCCTAGGTCGTACACGGCTCATGGCCCAAGTGGAGGTGATGCAACAGACCTTTGGACTTGTAGTTTGACTCGGATTCTGCTGCAGCGTCAGATTGTTTCGTCAATAACTCATAGCTCCAGATGAATTTTAAGGTGAATCCAATTGGGTTGGAAAGAGCACGAAATCTACTTTCCAACAAAAAAAGAATCACCCAATTCGGAGTCCGTATGAAAAAGTTCTTGGCGTTTTGAGTCAGGTATGTCTGTGCAGTCCGAATCTGAATCCAGAACGTGAGAGACTTGGACTCTATCTTCTCTTGGCCCAAAAGTGACGTGAGAGGACTTTTTGAACAGCACCTAAACTTCTCGTTTTCCCTTATCTTCATATGTGAATTGTACAAATGTCCCATACACCTGCAATTAGACATGGCACAAAAGTTTGTGAAGTATTTTTGTCCTGGATGACACAAATAAATTATTGCATAGTTTGCATTAGAAATCACCTCACAAATATACATGTATGCAATATTTTTGGTCGTATCCAAGGTAGTCATGTCCTCATCAAAGACCAGGCATGGAGATGATGGCATGTGCAAGGGGAACAAGAACGGAGTTACAAGTGATGATTTCAGGACATTGAAGCCACCTTAATGCGTGCATGAAGCCTTGGACGAAATATACAAGATGCCACTTCATAAATTTCGTCTAGAGGCTATTATAGGTGCTGCGTCACCTTATTATTGGGCCAGGCCCATGTAATTTCAAAATACTTAAGTATAGGCTGTTTTTAGAGTCCGTATGTGTGGGAAAACAAGAGTTAGGGTTGGTTTCGGATCCCTCCTCCAAGGGCCACGAAATTCCCCCCTTCTTCCTCCATATATACAGCCCTTAGGGCGTTGTTTAGACTTGGGTTTTGTTTAGATTAAAAGTTCGCCATAGCTGCAACTTCGCGTACTTCGTTTGTGTTCAACGACCAGACCAAGACGTCACAGAACCCCACCTTGATCAATAAAGCTTTCATCTTATATTCGCAATATCCAGATTGCAAATCTTAGTTTCTTGCTTGTTCTTCGTTTGCTTGCAGGAGATAGACCCTCGTGGTCAGGTTGATTGTGCTCCGGCGTGGTCAATAACCTCTCGGAGTTGGTTTAGCGATTGCTAAGGCGCGACGTCCTCGCACGTTCGTAGTCGGATCGTCAAAGTCTACTCCACCAAAAACGATAGCTATCATCTCATCGAAAGATCGGGACACCCCCGCCTCTATCACTTGTATTGATGAATTGAGTCTTTCCCATTGAGGTTTCATTATTATCGGATTGAATATTGGATTTGAGATAACTTGATGTATGTCTTGCATGTGGATACTCGTGGTGACACTGGGGTAATCTAGGCACATAGGTTGATACACGTTTTCGTCCTACTTTCTCCGATAGAAACTTTGGGGCACTCTTTCAAGTTCTTTGTGTTGGATTGAAGATTATGAATCTGAAATTATTTGATGCATGTTGAATAATTAACTCATGGGTACTTGTGGTGACATTGGAGTATCTAGGTGACATTAGAGTTGATTGATGCGTATCATATGGTTTTATTTTTGTATGAAATCTAGGGCCGTCTGTGACACTTATAGGGACGACTCAATCGATTGATCGGAAAGGTAACTATGAGGTGGTTCGCTACCTACAAACATTTCATCTTATGTTATCCTCTATTGATAAGAACTTTGGAGTGATTCTTTGTCATGGGTTGAGGGAATGTTATATGATTCAATTATGTTAGCACTGTTGAGATATTGCACTGGTGAAAGTATGAACCCTAGGCCTTGTTTCTAAGCATCGATATATCATTTTGCTCCCTATTTGCTTCTTGTTACCTTGCTGTTTTTATTATTTTAGATTACAAAAACCTATATCTACTATCCATACTACACTTGTATCACCATCTCTTCGCCGAACTAGTGCACCTATACAATTTACCATTGTATTGGGTGTGTTGGGGACACAAGAGATTTCTTGTATTTGGTTGCAGGGTTGTTTGAGAGAGACCATCTTCATCCTACAACTCCCATGGATTGATAAACCTTAGGTCATCCACTTGAGGGAAATTTGTTGCTGTCCTACAAAACACTGCGCTTGGAGGCCCAAAAGAGTCTACTAGAATAAAAGTTGCATAGTAGACATCAAGCTTATTTCTGGCGCCATTTCCGAGGAGGTGAGTGCTTGAAGGTATATCATTAGATCTTGCAATTGAATCTTTTAGTTTCTTGTTTATCACTAGTTTGGTTTATAAAAGAAAACTACAAAAAATGGAAGTGAGGTTGCCTCAAATTCTTCGTCTTTATAATGTGTTTCTTGAAAATGATGGATCAGAAAATTGTGCTAAAGTGTTAGTAGAAGAATTCAATAAAATGTTTGGCATAAAATCTTTGAATGATAAGCATGATTGCAATGCTGTTAGTATGCTATCTATGAAGATCCATAATACTAATGATGATTGCACTAGTCATGATAAAAAGGTTTCTTACAAGCATGTCAATTTTTGTGGAGTGCATAAACTTTGTGAATGTAAGTACATCAAGTGCCCCCTTAGTGGTTTTGGGGTATTGAAGAGAAATAGGTTGAGGGACTAACGTGTTTGTGAGTGTACACATGAGATATAGTCCCTGAAGATTTGGTTTAACACATGGAAGACGACCCCTAAAATTGGATTTCTTCAACTGAAGAATTTGGTGATGAAATTGGTACGTCCTTTTAAGAAATTGATGTGAAGACTTGAAGCTTGAAGACTTTGTTTTCATAGCTTCTTTCTTCTTATTTGAGTCATAGGAAAAACTGTACTATCAAAGGGGGGGTCTAGGTGAAGCCTTTTGAAATCTCCGGAACAGCTAACACATTTGGTAGCGACAGTGATGAAGTTCAGCTGGTCGCCGATGAATTTGGTTAGGCCGAGGAGTTAGGATTTCGCCAGTGCAATCTGCCTAAAAGTGAGGAAATTGAGTGCCCAGACAAATTTGAGAGTTCAAATTCCGACCGTTGCTGCGCCGCGGGCCAGCTGTCGAGTGGATCCTTATCCTGAAAATGGTCGAATCAGAGAAGGGAATTTATGACAATTCATGTCAGGTTGCCCTGGCTATAAATAGCCTCCCCCCACAACCACTTGTTGGTTGGCTCCTCCGAGAGAACTTGACACTTGTCATTTGAGAGCAACCCATCCTCTGACGACTTTGAGAGAATCCTAAGCGAAGAAAAACCCAGAGACAAAGTGACTGAGCATCACTGAAGAGATTGATCTGTGTGATCCGACGCCTGTTACCTTTGAAGATTGTCATTCTTCTAGATAGTTAGGCGTCACGTTCTGAGTACACCAAGAGTCATTGTGGTGTGCCGGTGAACAAGTCTGTGAAGGTTTTGGAAGTCTACCTTGAAGACTTACCACGAGGGATTAGGAAAGGACTAAGTGACCTTAGCTCAAGAGGAATACGGTGAGGACTGTGTGTCCTCTGAGTTCATCTCAGCCGCCTCAACCAGACGTACAGTTGATACATCAACTA
This sequence comes from Thinopyrum elongatum, assembly GCA_011799875.1. Lineage (NCBI taxonomy): Eukaryota > Viridiplantae > Streptophyta > Magnoliopsida > Poales > Poaceae > Thinopyrum > Thinopyrum elongatum. The sequence goes on along the minus strand of JAAAXO010000614.1, from coordinate 229,094 downwards.
GAACTGGTCTACCAAATCACTGTGTCTTCACCGAGCCAACCTGGTTTCCAATTCCTCACCCATCCCTTTACATTATTCCGCTGCTGAAGAATTTGTGACCTACTTTCTGAAGAACTTGAACTGAAGACTTTCATCAAGCTATATTCTATTTCTTCAGTTCATCTTCTTCATGCTCGTATGACTATATGATTGCATGTTCTTCATTTGTATGTATCATGTATGCATGTTTTTCATTTCTGTGATGACTTAGTTCCCTCATGTTTCTATTTCTTCACTCTGATCTTCGTCAAATTCATCAGAGTTTGATGAATTTCTAAAAATCTCCCATTCACCCCCCTCTAGGAGTAAACCTGCGCTTTCAATTGGTATCTGAGCAAGGTTCTCCCTTGTTTTGTGTGATTTTGGTTTAACCACCTGGAGTTTTAGTTATGTCGACCGGAGGTATGATCAAGGTTTCTGCTGCGTGCCCCATCTTCGATGCACTGACTAACCCAAGTGAAAGGCCATGATGTGGAAGCGTCTCCTATCGATGAATAGCGAGATGTGGACCGTCACTGTCGTGGTGGAACACGAATCACCTATGGGGCCGTCGGCCCCTTGTGGTTCGGCAAGGGGGAAGACCACGTTGCACAAAGAGCAGAGGCCATGAAACAACACGACGGTGATGACACTGGTGGTTTTTAACCAGGTTCAGGCCGCTGGGAAGCATAAAAGCCTACTCCTGCTTTGGTGGATTGGATGGAGGAACACGATGAGCGCGCAACGCTCAAGCCCGGCAAGGTGGCCTTGGGGAGAGCAGCTACACGCGTACAAGTGTGCAAGGGTCCGAATCCTTTGCTAGTTAGCCTTGGACCTCCTTTTATAGCTTAAGGGTTGACCATAGTGGCAAATTAGTCTTTATCTGGTGATTAGATAGCTAACAGTGCTATCATACCTAACTCTGGCAGTTAGGACAAAGTGCATTAAATGCACTGCTAGGTGTCATGCTGAGGATGAAGCCCGGCAAGCCTGCCGTGCCGCTTAATCATCTTCTGCTTATCTGCTTGACACGTCTCTGGACGGGTGTCACATGAGGATAATCTGTCTTCCATGGGCTACCATGTGCTTAGTAGAAGCCACTTAATCACTTGGGGGCTAGACACCGCATTGATGGGTGATTTGCGTATCGGTGCGGCGGAGCGGTGGTGTCTTGGCGGGAGTCCTGTCCTTAGTGGACCCGGCAAGCTTGCCGGGGAAATCATGGACTTGTCCCTGGGGTAGCCTCGACCCCTCCAGGCCCTCCTGCCCGGCAAGGGAGGCCTTCCCAAGGTGATGCCTTGCTGTCTTGATTGTCTTGGTCTTCTTGATCCGCTCCTTGACCTCACGAAGAGCGGTCCTTCTGGCTTGGTCTTGTTTCTGTAACTTGGTGTAGGACATGCAATGCCAGCACGCCTGTGTATAAGTCCGGGCAACCAAACGTGAATGTTTGTTGCACCGACAGGAGCCCCCGGGCCTGGCCCATACGTACCGCCAGGCATCGTTGGGGTAGGCCCCAACAAATACACATGCGTACACTTTGGCCGAACGGCAATGGGACTCATGTCCTTCTTGATATCTTCCTTGCTTCTTCATTAACCTGTGATTGAACCCGTTTCCGGTTTCCCTGCGACTCGTGCGGAATGACGTGGAGTTACCCATGTAATGGCTCACGCGTTGCCCATGTTCACGTGGAGGTAACTGCCATTTTACTCACCCACTACACCTACCGTTTCCGCCACGTACGCTGCATGCATTGCGTAGGGTTGGTGGCGGACGCGTAGGGAGCGGGAGTGAGTGCCATGGCAGAAAGCTAGGCGCCGTGGATAGGCGCAGGAGGGCGGTCGTTGATTCTGGACGCCGTTAGTGACACAGAGGGGCGGGATTGGTGGAGCAGGGCGGATGCCTTCCGGTGGTGAGGAGCCAGCCCCCGGCCATGTTCCTCTATAAAAGGGGATGGGGGAGAGGGGCTCACCCATACACATCTCCTCCTTCTTCTTCTGGTATCCTTCTTCCACTATGGTGAGGGGAAGAGGATGAGGTCGACCTCCAGCGGTGGCGATGAGGGTCTCTTCTCGGCATCGCCTCCCTCCCCCTACTGGGGATGCAGGGGCAGAGTCCAGCGTGCAAGGTGGTGTCGCCGGACATGGGCACGGTCATCGTGGCGCTCGAGGGGCCGAGGAGGACGTGGAGGTGCCCTGGTCGCTCCTCCCCTGGTCGCCATAGCCCCGATGGAGGGCCACGCCGGGGACCAGCCATTGGAGTTCATTGTCAAGCTGCGCGGGCCACCGAGCAGCCGTCTTCGGCTTCCCACCCCGTTTGCAAGGGTGATGGAGGAAGAACAGCCGCCTAGATTGAGGCTACGCATGAGGGGCTGCTGTAACGACAGCATGCGGGCGAACGTAGAGTTCCCCGCACCTCATGTCATGCTTCTCCGGCGTGGCTGGAAAACCTTTGCTCGTGCCCACAGCTTGGCGGCAGGGCACGTTCTCCATTTCAAGCTAATGGAGGCCAATCTTCTCTCCATCAAAGTCTTCGGGCGTTCGTGTGCTCGCTTAGGGTGCTGCGCGGAGAGGTCGACCGACGACGAAAGCTCCTCCTCAAGCGACAGTGACGAAGAGGACAGTGACGGCGATGACGATGGCACCGAGCGGGAGGACGATGGCTCGGACTCCAACTGAGCGCCGGACGCACTGTCACCGTCAGTTAGGCGCCGACGGCACCATCATCTGCACCTGGTCTTCTCCCCGGCAGAGCAATTTGCCAGGGAGTTGGGTGTGGACATCTCCGCCTCCTCCAACTGGACCCCGGCAGGCTTCCCCGTGGACTCCGGCTTCATCTTCCCTGCCAGGGGCCTTCCTGCCGCGTTCCGCTGGTCCTGGCGGTGGTGACCAGGCCATCACCTAGCCACTCTCTCCGTCCATCGTCTTCGCCCCCGCCCCTCTCGATCTTGTCAGACTGCGTCCCGCGGGCCCTGACGCGGTCAGGCTGGGCTTCTGCCTAGGCACTCCTTTTTTCCTCTTCGCCTCCCATAGTAGCTCCTAGGAGGAGAGGGACAAGAAAGGCATTACGGGGCACTTATCTTTTTTTAGTCTAAAATATGTAGGCACTTGCCAAACTTTATCTTAAATCATGTAATCTTTTCAGTTATATTAGTACAATGTAAGGCTTGTACTTGTCTATCCGCATATTAATGAAAAAAGACATGCTTGCCGGGCACTTGTGCATGTATCATATTCATGCATAGGAGTGGCTCCTTTATACTTTCAAGTAGACAAGGTTTTCCGGCAAGATAACTTGCCGGACCCTTCCATTGCTGCTGCGAGGCTCGGTCTGGCGAGCCTGGGAGTGTGGAAGAGACCCGGCCCCTTGCCAACCCTTTTCACAAATGCCACTGCAACCAATTTGACTGAAGTAATCCTCAATTCAAAAGATGGGAGCATAAATGTTTAAGGGTGACAAGGTTTTTCTACGCACAAGTTTTTCTCACAGAGGTACACTATGGATGTCTCAAAGGAAACTTATCTGTTTTGGGTTGGCGGGTGCCGATATGCAAACTTGTTCTTTCTTCTCTTCCTTAGGATTTTATCCACGGCAGGGCCCCTGTGGTTAGTACAGGGAAAGAAAAACAGCAGCATATGACCCTCTCTAAATGATCATGGCAGAACCATGCTAAAATAAACATGCATGCAAGTTTTAGGCGCCGGCGCTTCATTTTATTATCTTTGCACAGGATCTGTGCCTGGCTTTGTACAAAGGGTTACATGCACATTGGTAAGGCTTGTACAAAAGGTGGCTGCCGGGGCTGAGCTCGACAGCCGCGCCTTATGGCTAGAACTTGAGAAGATGCTCAATATTCCATGAGTTTTGCACCTTAATGCCATCTTTGGTCTCCAGATGGGCTGCGCCAGGTCTGGTGACTCGTACTACCCGGTAAGGGCCTTCGCACTTCAGCGTCAACTTGTTGGAACCCTTGGCGGATTGAACACGCCTAAGGACAAGGTCGCCTTCCTCAAGGCTCCGGGCATGAATCATATGGCTATGATAGCGGCGCAAGGCTTGATGGTAGCGTGTAGCACGCACAGCGGCCCAGAGACGATCTTCCTCGAGGAGCACGACGTCATCATGCTGGAGCTACTCTTGCTCTACTTCATCATAGGCAAGTACTCGAGGTGACCCATGTATGAGTTCCGTGGGGAGCACTGCTTCATTCCCCATAGACTAGGGAGAAGGGAGTCTGTCCGGTGGCTCGATTCGGTGTCGTACGGAGAGACCAAAGAACCACTGGTAGCTCGTCGATCCAACGTCTGCCGCACTTTCGCAGCTTGTCAAAAGTCCTCGTTTTGAGCCCACGCAGCACTTCAGCGTTCATCCTCTCAGCTTGTCCATTGCTCCAGGGATGAGCAACAGAGGCAAAGGAGACCTTGCTTCTGAGGGTTTGGACATATTGTATGAAGGCGCAGGTTGTGAATTGGGTGCCATTTATCGGTGATCACTCTAGCGGGTACTCCAAAATGGCACACCAATCCTTTCAAGAGACTGTGCGGTCACCTTCCTCACTGGCTCCACCTCCGGCCACTTTGTAAACTTGTCGATTGCAACGTACAAGAATTCAAAGCCCCCGGTAGCATGGGGAAAGGGGCCCAGGATGTCGAGCCCCCAGACCGAAAATGGCCAGGATAAAGGGATCGTCTCGAGAGCTTGAGCTAGTTGATGGATGTTCTTGGAGTGGAACTGGCAGGCTTCACATTTGGTGACTAGCTCGGTTGCATCCTGGAGGGCTGTGGGCCAGTAAAAACCCTGCCAGAATGCTTTTCCAACTAGGGCTCTTGACCCAATGTGAGAGCCACACACACCCCCATGTATCTCTGCCAGCAGCTTCTTCCCATCTTCCCGGAAAATGCACTTCAATTTCACCCCATTTGGCCTTTTTCTATACAGTGTATCATCGATAAACTAGTACATATTGGACCTTCGGGCTACTCTTTTAGCTTCTTCTTGTTCTTCGGGAAGTTCTCCTGTCTGGAGAAAGTGGACTATGTGCCGTGCCCAAGTTGGAGCCTGAGGCTTAACAACAAGGACCAAAGGCACCTCCTCGTTCGTGGGAGCACTCACCTCGACTTCAAGGACCTGTGGTTCCACGGGAGGGTGCTGCTCACCAACCGAAGCGAAGTTGTTCCTGGCAGCCTCTCTACCGGAGGCTTCGGGAAGCCCTGCCGGGAGATAGTTGCCGGAGTCCAACTTTCTCCTTTTCCTGGCCATTGTTGAAGGGGACACGGACGCTTGAGTTAGGTGGAGGACAAAAGTTCCTGGTTCCACAGGGAGCTTTTGGGCTGCGCACTTTGATAAATGATCAGCAATGCTGTTTTCCGCACGTGGCACGTGCTCTGTTTGTAATCCATCAAAGTGCTCCTCCAACTTTCTCACTTCTTCTACATATGCCTCCATCAACGGGCTCTGGTAATCCTTATTAACTTGTCTCACCACAAGCTGTGAGTCTCCACGGATGATCAATCTCTTGATTCCCAACTCCACCGTGATTCTGAGCCCGGCAAGGAGCCCCTCATATTCAGCGGTATTGTTGGTGGCCTTCTCTCGGGGGAAGTGCATTTGAACCACATATTTGTGGTGCTCTTCGGTGGGCGCAACAAGAAGCACACCAGCTCCAGTGCCCTGCAATGAGAAAGCACCATCAAAGTACATGGTCCACTCCTGAGGCGCCTCCTTGCCGGGGATAACTGTTTCTCAGATTTCTTCATCTGGAGTGGGCGTCCATTCTACAATGAATTATGCCAACGCTCTGCTCTGAATGGTTGAGGTACTTTTGTACTTCAAGCCAAAGCTTGACAGCTCTGGTGCCCATTCAACTATTCTGCCGGTAGCTTCAGGGTTCCTCAGTATGTGCTGTAATGGGAAACGGGTGACAACTGTGATCTCATGGGCTTGGAAGTAGTGGCGCAGTTTCCTCGAGGCCATGATGAGGCCAAAGATTAGCTTTTGCACCCCAGAGTACCTTGACCTAGCCCCCTGTAACAGGGAGCTGACAAAGTACACTGGGCGTTGCACCACTTTCTTCTTTGCCGCGGTCTTGGGATCGCCTTCGCAAGCTTGCTCTGCTTCCTTTTGATTCGTGTCCAATCCTGCCGTGACTAATTCAGTTTCATCTCTGGAGGGGATAGTTGCGGCAGCTGCTTCCTCGTCCACCTCCCGCTGTGCCACCAATGCTGCACTGACCACTTGGTTCGTTGCCACTAAGTACAGCAGCAACGACTCTTATGGTTTAGGAGCAACTAAGGTGGGAGCAGAGGAAAGGTAGGCTTTTAGGTCCTACAGCACGGCTTCTACCTCCGGGGTCCACTTCATCGGACTTGCCTTCTTCAGAATATTGAAGAAAGGCAAGGCATGTTCGACAGACTTGGAAATGAACCTGCTTAGCGCGGCAACGCATCCAGTTAAACGCCTCACATCCTTGATAGTCTTGGGTTCTTGTATCTGCTCGATTGCTCTAATCTTGTCGGGGTTGGCCTCTATCCCTCGGTGAGATACAAAGAAACCAAGTAGTTTGCCGGAGGGAACACCAAACACACACTTCTCAGGGTTTAACTTTAAATTGATCTTGCGCAAGTTTGCAAAGGTCTCTTCCAAATCTTGAATGAGCGTTGATTTGTCCTTGGTCTTGACCACTATATCATCCATATAGGCTTCCACGTTTCTGTGTAATTGTGGTTTGAAACCAATCTGCACTTCTCTTGCAAAAGTGGATCCAGTGCTCTTTAACCCGAAAGGCATGCGTACAAAGCAGTACGTGCCACATGGAGTTAAGAACGCGGTCTTCTCTTCATCTTCCTTGGACATGAATATTTGATGGTATCCGGAGTACGCATCCAAAAAGGAAAGCAGATCACACCCGAAGGTGGAGTCTACGATCTGATCGATGTGTGGTAGGGGGAAAGGGTCCTTCGGGCATGCCTTGTTCAAGTCTGTGAAGTCAATGCAGAGCCTCCATTTCCCATTTGCCTTGCGTACTACCACTGGGTTTGCTAACCATGTTGGATGAAGCACCCCTCTGACCAAACCAGCTGCTTCAAGTTTCTTGATTTCCTCGGCAATGAACTGTTGCCACTCTAAAGCTTGCTTCCTAACCTTTTGCTTGACGGGCCGGGCATGGGGGCAGACAGCAAGGTGGTGCTTGATTACCTCCCTGGGAACACCGGGGATGTCAGATGGTTGCCAAGAAAACACATCAACATTCACCCGCAGGAAGGCAACGAGCCCGCTTTCCTATTTGTCATCAAGGGTGGCGCTGCTGGCGAACGTACCATCAGCACCATCCTTCCTTGCCGGGACCCTTTTAACAGCAGGTGGAGTAGCCTTAGGCCTTTTGCTAGTGGAACTCTCCGGCAGGTCCTCAACAGGTGCAACACACTCCGAAGAGGCACGCTTCCCGGAGTCTTTGCCGGCGTCACTGCTAGCTTTCTTTCCCTTCTTTGCCTCCTTGGCGGGAGCCGTGGCTTCAGCAGCCTCAGCTGCTGCCGCGTCTCGATACATCTGATCCACACATATAATTGCATCTTTCTTATCGGATGGAATAGAGATGACGCCCAATGGCCCTAGCATCTTCAAGGTGTTATAAGCATAGTGGGATGCTGCCATGAATTTTGCCAGAGCTGGACGACCAAGGATCCCGTTGTATGGCAGGGGAAGCTCAACAATGTCAAACACAACTCTCTCGGTCCGATAGTTCAGCTCCCCGCCAAACATCAGCGGCAGCGTAATCTTTCCCTTAGGACGGCTCCTACCGGGGTTGATTCCTTGGAACGTACCAGTAACCTTGAGCTCTTCATCAGGAATCTGCAGCTTGCTAACCACTTTGGGGGAGATCAAATTCAACCCAGCCCCGCCGTCAACTAGCATCTTTGTGACTTTGACGTTGCAGATTGTTGGCGAGACCAACAACGGCAAACACCCTACCACGGTAGTGTGGTCGGGGTGATCCTCTTCATCAAAGATGATAGGCGTGCGGGACCACTTGAGCAGTTTCCAGGAATCTGCAGCTGGCTCCACGACGTTGACCTCTCGCGCCCACTACTTGAGCTGGCGGTGAGAGGAGTGCAAAGATGCACCTCCGTCGATACACATGGATTCAGTTGCTTTCTGGAATTCTTGCTCACTGGTTTCTTCCTCATCCCCTTTATCACCTTCACCATCTTCTTCTTTCTTCTCACGACCTCTAGCAGGTTTCTCTTTTTGTTGCCCCCTCTACTGTCACGGCCTTTTCCTCCAGCACCCTCTTGGTCCTTTTCCCTGTCCCTTTTCTCATATTCTGCCTTCTGCTTCTTGACGAGCTATTTGACCTGGTGGCATTCTTGGAGATCGTGACCTTTGGTGCGATGGATCTTGCAGTATGGACCATTGGACTTCCCAGCTTTCTCTGCCACCGCAGCCTCTCGGCAATCAGTGCACGCGGCAGCTTCCTTGTCGGAGGCTTCGGTTTTGGCCTTCTTGCCAGTGCTGAGGTTGCCAGGGCTCTCGACGGCCAATACTGATTTATCCTTGCACTTCTTATTGCACTTCCGGCTCCTCCTCTTCGGGTTGGCGGCCTCGTTGTCATCTTGTGAATCGACTTCGATGCCATCCTCTTCTCTGGGGAGTCACCTTCCCTCCTCTGCCCGAGGACATTTATCCGCCAATGTGTACAACTCATTGACAGTCTTGGGCAGCCGGACGTTCATTTTGGATCATATCCTTCTGTTGCGCATGTTTGAATGGAACGCAGCAATCACAGCTGCTGGAGGTATCTCTGGAATGTTGCGGTGCACTCGTCTGAACCTTTGCATGTACTTCCGCAAGCTTTCCCCTTCCTTCTATGGAAGGACTTGCAGGTCACTGGGCCGCCCTGGCTCTTGGTGGCCACCCGTGAAGGCGCCAACAAATTCGTTGCACAACTCAACCCATGATGAAATGGAATTCTCTGGCAGGTGCATCAGCCACGACCTCACGTTCAGCTTGAGTGCCAAAGGGAAGTAGTTGGCGAACACCTTTTCATCCCTGCCCCCGACAGATTGAACGACAATAATATAAATGCTCAAGAACTCTGCCGGGTTTAGCTTTCCATCATACTTTTTCGGTAATTCAGGCTTGAAGACATGGGCAGACGGCCAGCGGACTTGCCGCAGCTCACGAGTGAAGGCGGGACAACCAACCTCGTAAGGCAAGTACCCGCCATCACTGGGCGCGGGTTCATCAACGCCTGGATCATTTCGCCTGTCAGATCGACGGCGAGTCTCCCGGTGTCGCTCTATGGTGCCGCACACATCTTCCCTCCGCCGATACTCCAGGACCTGCCACTGGTCCCGATGGGCTCGCGGATCCGAAGAGGCCGTCAATGCTTCGTAAGGCTCGCGGACACGTTGTTCTTGCTGCTGCCGCCTCTGGGTCTGCTGTCGTGGAGGAGATTGCACTGTTGGCGTGGCCTCCTCTACGCGGCCATCAGCCCGGGCTGCTGCTGCTGTTCGCGGGTGCCGCGATAGCTCTACCTGCTGTGACTTTACAGCTTCAGCAAAACCAATCAAACTCTGGATGGTGGCCCTCCATTCATCCATTTGATCAGCTGCCGCCGGGAATCTCAGTAAGAGTTGGTCTCGTGCCATGGCTTCCGTAGCTGTGCTCAGCGCAGCTGACGAGGCCGACCGCGACGTCGCTCGACTCCTGGTTGTACCAGCAGGAGCGTCACCGCGTTCATGCCGTCGTGAACCGGTCGCCAAGGCAGTCTGGCGTTGAGTGGGCCGCGTTCGGGGATCGACACCCCCGTTCGGTGCTTCGCTTTGTTCGCTCTGCTCCGGGCCAGGTGCGTGCCCAATGGTCGCGCCTGTGGTAGGCACTGCTAGAGGGTCATGACTCGCACCAGAGTGGGCGTCGTTGCTACGGCTGCGCCTGCTAGTTCGGTGGTGATAGAGGCGAGGGTGTCCCGATCTTTCGATGAGATGATAGCTATCGTTTTTGGTGGAGTAGACTTTGACGATCCGACTACGAACGTGCGAGGACGTCGCGCCTTAGCAATCGCTAAACCAACTCCGAGAGGTTATTGACCACGCCGGAGCACAATCAACCTAACCACGAGGGTCTATCTCCTGCAAGCAAACGAAGAACAAGCAAGAAACTAAGATTTGCAATCTGGATATTGCGAATATAAGATGAAAGCTTTATTGATCAAGGTGGGGTTCTGTGACGTCTTGGTCTGGTCGTTGAACACAAACGAAGTACGCGAAGTTGCAGCTATGGCGAACTTTTAATCTAAACAAAACCCAAAGTCTAAACGGTGCCCTAAGGGCTGTATATATGGAGGAAGAGGAGGGGATTTCGTGGCCCTTAAAGGAGGGGTCCGAAACCAACCCTATCTCTTGTTTCCCCACACATACGGACTCTAAAAACAGCCTATACTCAAGTATTTCGAAATTACATGGGCCTGGCCCAATAATAAGGTGACGCAGCACCTATAATAGCCTCTGGACGAAATTTATGAAGTGACATCTTGTATATTTCGTCCAAGGCTTCCTGCACTCATTATGGTGGCTTCAAAGTCCTGAAATCATCACTTGTAACTCCGTTCTTGTTCCCCTTGTGCATGCCATCATCTCCATGCTTGAACTTGCTCCAAGGTTCCTCTTTCTTGTCCAAGCTAGGCCCTTCATTTGTAAGCAAAACAAATGTATCCAATTTAGGCAGCATCATATTCTCATGAACTTTAGAATCATTACCAAGAAACGAAAGTACCTGATATTTTAATTGGCGTGCACGAGCTCTAGTAATTGGTCCAGTATGTATAGAAGCAGGGGCTGTGGGTGTAACAATGGTATTGATGTCCTCATCAAGTAGACTTTGACGATCCGACTATGAACGTGCGAGGACGTCGCGCCTTAGCAATCGCTAAACCAACTCCGAGAGGTTATTGACCACGCCGGAGCACAATCAATTTGACCCCGAGGGTCTATCTCCTGCAAGCAAACGAAGAACAAGCAAGAAACTAAGATTTGCAATCTGGATATTGCGAATATAAGATGAAAGCTTTATTGATCGAGGTGGGGTTCTGTGACGTCTTGGTCTGGTCGTTGAACACAAACGAAGTACGCGAAGTTGCAGCTATGGCGAACTTTTAATCTAAACAAAACCCAAAGTCTAAACGGTGCCCTAAGGGCTGTATATATGGAGGAAGAGGAGGGGATTTCGTGACCCTTGAAGGAGGGGTCCGAAACCAACCCTATCTCTTGTTTCCCCACACATACGGACTCTAAAAACAGCCTATACTCAAGTATTTCGAAATTACATGGGCCTGACCCAATAATAAGGTGACGCAGCACCTATAATAGCCTCTGGACGAAATTTATGAAGTGACATCTTGTATATTTCGTCCAAGGCTTCCTGCACTCATTATGGTGGCTTCAAAGTCCTGAAATCATCACTTGTAACTCCGTTCTTGTTCCCCTTGTGCATGCCATCATCTCCATGCTTGAACTTGCTCCAAGGTTCCTCTTTCTTGTCCAAGCTAGGCCCTTCATTTGTAAGCAAAACAAATGTATCCAATTTAGGCAGCATCATATTCTCATGAACTTTAGAATCATTACCAAGAAACGAAAGTACCTGATATTTTAATTGGCGTGCGCGAGCTCTAGTAATTGGTCCAGTATGTATAGAAGCAGGGGCTGTGGGTGTAACAATGGTATTGATGTCCTGTTGATGCCATAGATGAAGAAGAGCTCTGGGCAGGCCCAGAAGGTGTACTCTTGGCAGATGGTGGTGGTGGTGCCTGTTTTCTTGTATCTCGATTGGAATTGGCGGCTGAAGTCAGTGGTGCCGCAGTAGGACGTGTGGGAGTAGAGGAGGCACGCGGTGTCCATGATGAAGATCGACCTGCAGAAAAATTAGTTCGCGCCAATGCCTGTCGATCCTGCACTTCACGTTCAGCTTTACAAGCAAGATGGAATAAACGAGTGATATTATTATACTCCTTATACTCTAGAATGGTCTGAATCTCTCTATTTAATCCACCCATGAAACGTGCAAGCATAGCTTCATTCTCCTCAACAATACCACATCTAATCATGCCAGTTTGTAATTCCTGATAATATTCTTCTACAGAATTTTTTCCTTGTCTTAAGCGCTGCAATTTTTGAAGTAATTCACGTTGATAATATGGTGGAACCCAACGAGTACGCATAGCAGTTTTCAAAACAGCCCACGTAGCTGGAATAGGATATAATCTACAATGTTCAGACCACCATACACATGCAAAACTAGTGAAAGCACAAACAGCAGCAGCAACACGTCGTTCCTCGGGATATTGTAAACATGTAAAACGTTGTTCAGTTTCTAACTCCCAAGTAAGATATATATCAGGAACATATCTACCCTCGAATGGTGGAATATTCAATTTTAATTTAGGAAGATGGTCATGATCTCGTACCTGAAGTGGTGGTGCAGGCCTACCATTGCGATTATTTGCATGTGGACGACCTGGTGCTGGTGGTTGCACGTAGTTATGATTTTGATCAAACTCATCCTCATAATCGCCCGCGTAATCATCCTCCTCCTCGGCACCAGCAGTAGCAGGAGCAGGAGCCAAAGAAGCATCAACAGTAGGTACAGCAGCACCAGAAGTTTGGCAATCCTCAAGAGGAACACGCTTCGCTCGTCCGAACTGATTTGGAAGGGGGCGTTGTTGTTGTCGTTGCAGAGGTGCGACAGGTGCAGCCGGTGGTGGTTGGGGAAGACGCGTGAGCAATTCATTAAACTTGTTATCCAGCTTTGTCTCGAACGACTTCTCCATGCCATCTATCTTCTCCATGGCCTCTTCAAATCTGTTTAGCACATCTCCCACCTGGCCACTCATCATTTGCTGAAATTTATCATGCAACTCCTTGTTCGTCATGTTCTCCCAGTCAATCTCGTCGGCTTGTGATCCTGCCATGGTTAGCAGCAATAGAAACACACAAGAATATGATCCTACAGACTACTAGAAAGTGGTGGTGGTGTGGTGTGGTGTCACAAATCCGTCAAGCAAATCTCAAATTCTTACCAGTTCTTACCCAGCAGCAGGTGGTGATTGGCAACCTTTGTAGTCAAAACTCTCAGAGCTTGGACAGAGCGATTGCCAGGTGGTGTCAAACGCACGATGTAGATGTATGAGGAGCTGGGAAGGCTTATGATATGGTAGCAAAAAGGGTCAGCAATAATCAATTTAGAGATGCAATGTTGAATAAACTCTCAACGACGGTACTGTGCTGGTCCTAGGCTAGACCGTGCTAGAGACGCGAGCCTAGAACACTAACAAAAATCACGGCGCTGCACGTAAACAAGGGAGTAGCACACTCTGAATTTTTTCAATTTTTTTTTTTGCACTTTTTTTTTTTTTGCTCCGCAACAAATTTTTTTTCGAAAAAGTCTACAAATGGTCTAAAAACTGCCTAGCCAGAATTTTCCAGACTTAGTCTTTTTTTTTTTGAAACTGGAACTATTTTTGTTCTGCGGGTAGCGCGAAAATTGGGGAATCCGACTTGTTCACGACTCGTAGTATCGCGTGATCTGGCACTCTAAAATAAAGGAATAAATACTGGACTCGGACTAGGACTGGTGGCAGAGATGAATCTGGTGGAACTCGGACTGGTGATGGTATATGACGGTAGTATATGTGGGCTCGGATTGGTGGTGGTATATGGACTCGGATCGGTGGTGGTATATGGACTCGGATCGGTGGTGGTATATGGACTCAGAGAAATAGCAGATAAGCTGTGGTGGTATATGGTAGGGGCGATGATGATGGTGCGGCGGCGGCGTGACAACTTGTGAACATAACTCGAAACTCTAAAGAACTAGACGCTAAGACCAGCAACTTGACACGACGATGCAACCGCAAATTCAACAAAGCAAAAACCCTAAAAAGATTATGCAAAGGCTCAGATTGGTTCGGATATGATGAACTAACCCTAAATTTTTTTTTCCTGGACTGTAGGTATGAAGAACAGACTCGATCTAAACTACGAAAAACTGCAAATCTCACCGAGCAACCTGGGAATCTGATACCACTTGATAGAGGCGAGGGTGTCCCGATCTTTCGATGAGATGATAGCTATCGTTTTTGGTGGAGTAGACTTTGACGATCCGACTACGAACGTGCGAGGACGTCGCGCCTTAGCAATCGCTAAACCAACTCCGAGAGGTTATTGACCACGCCTGATAGAGGCGAGGGTGTCCCGATCTTTCGATGAGATGATAGCTATCGTTTTTGGTGGAGTAGACTTTGACGATCCGACTACGAACGTGCGAGGACGTCGCGCCTTAGCAATCGCTAAACCAACTCCGAGAGGTTATTGACCACGCCGGAGCACAATCAACCTGACCATGAGGGTCTATCTCCTGCAAGCAAACGAAGAACAAGCAAGAAACTAAGATTTGCAATCTGGATATTGCGAATATAAGATGAAAGCTTTATTGATCAAGGTGGGATTCTGTGACGTCTTAGTCTGGTCGTTGAACACAAACGAAGTACGCGAAGTTGCAGCTATGGCGAACTTTTAATCTAAACAAAACCCAAAGTCTAAACGGTGCCCTAAGGGCTGTATATATGGAGGAAGAGGAGGGGATTTCGTGGCCCTTGAAGGAGGGGTCCGAAACCAACCCTATCTCTTGTTTCCCCACACATACGGACTCTAAAAACAGCCTATACTCAAGTATTTCGAAATTACATGGGCCTGGCCCAATAATAAGGTGACGCAGCACCTATAATAGCCTCTGGACGAAATTTATGAAGTGACATCTTGTATATTTCGTCCAAGGCTTCCTGCACTCATTATGGTGGCTTCAAAGTCCTGAAATCATCACTTGTAACTCCGTTCTTGTTCCCCTTGTGCATGCCATCATCTCCATGCTTGAACTTGCTCCAAGGTTCCTCTTTCTTGTCCAAGCTAGGCCCTTCATTTGTAAGAAAACAAATGTATCCAATTTAGGCAGCATCATATTCTCATGAACTTTAGAATCATTACCAAGAAACGAAAGTACCTGATATTTTAATTGGCATGCGCGAGCTCTAGTAATTGGCCCAGTATGTATAGAAGCAGGGGCTGTGGGTGTAACAATGGTATTGATGTCCTCATCATCCTCCCCTTCTTGAAA
Source organism: Thinopyrum elongatum (assembly GCA_011799875.1). Taxonomy (NCBI): domain Eukaryota; kingdom Viridiplantae; phylum Streptophyta; class Magnoliopsida; order Poales; family Poaceae; genus Thinopyrum; species Thinopyrum elongatum. The sequence goes on along the minus strand of JAAAXO010000614.1, from coordinate 213,914 downwards.
TGAAGTCGTCCTCGACGGAAGCTCATCTTCCTCACCCAAATAAGGCTTCAGATCTGCAATGTTAAAAGTGGGACTAACCCCAAAATCTGCAGGCAGCTCAAGTTTATATGCATTATCATTTATTTTCTCTAACACCTTAAAAGGACCATCAGCACGTGGCATTAGCTTTGATTTGCGCAAATCAGGAAATCTATCCTTACGCAAATGTAACCAAACAAGATCTCCAGGTGCAAACACAACATGTTTTCTACCCTTATCTCCAGCAAGTTTATATTTAGCATTCATACGCTCAATGTTCTCCTTAGTTAACTCATGCATTTTTAAGATCAATTCAGCACGTTGTTTAGCATCAAAATTAACCTGCTCCGAAGATGGAAGAGGCAACAAATCAATTGGTGCACGAGGAAGGAAACCATACACAATTTCAAAAGGACACATCTTAGTAGTAGAATGCAATGAACGATTATAAGCAAATTCAATATGAGGCAAGCATTCTTCCCACATTTTCTTGTTATTCTTCAAAACAGCCCTAAGCATAGTAGACAATGTTCTATTGACTACTTCAGTTTGTCCATCAGTTTGGGGGTGACATGTAGTACTAAAAAGCAGTTTAGTCCCCAACTTAGCCCATAAACATCTCCAAAAGTGGCTAAGAAATTTAGTATCACGATCTGAAGCAATAGTATTTGGCACACCATGCAAGCGTATAATTTCACGAAAGAACAAATCAGCAACATTAACAGCATCATCGCTTTTATGACATGGTATAAAGTGTGCCATTTTCGAGAACCTATCCACGACAACAAATATGCTATCCCTCCCCTTCTTTGTTCGAGGTAAACCTAAAACAAAGTCCATAGATATATCCTCCCAAGGAACACTAGGTACAGGCAAAGGCATATATAAACCATGAGGATTGAGTCGTGACTTAGCTTTTTGACATGTAGTGCAGCGAGCAACAAAACACTCAACATCGCGTCTCATCTTTGGCCAAAAGAAATGTGTAGCAAGTATATCCTCCGTCTTCTTCACGCCAAAGTGTCCCATTAATCCTCCTCCATGCGCCTCCTGCAACAACAAAAGACGAACGGAGCTAGCTGGAATGCATAGCTTGTTAGCACGAAACACAAATCCATCGTTAACGACGAACTTGTTCCATGTTCTCCCTTCCTTACAATTCTGCAATACATCTTTAAATTCAGCATCATGCACATATTGATCTTTGATGGTCTCCAAACCAAATATTTTAAAGTCAAGTTGTGAAAGCATAGTATAACGACGAGACAAAGCATCAGCAATAACATTTTCTTTACCCTTCTTGATAGAGGCGAGGGTGTCCCGATCTTTCGATGAGATGATATCTATCGTTTTTGGTGGAGTAGACTTTGACGATCCGACTACGAACGTGCGAGGACGTCGCGCCTTAGCAATCGCTAAACCAACTCCGAGAGGTTATTGACCACGCCGGAGCACAATCAACCTGACCCCGAGGGTCTATCTCCTGCAAGCAAACGAAGAACAAGCAAGAAACTAAGATTTGCAATCTGGATATTGCGAATATAAGACGAAAGCTTTATTGATCGAGGTGGGGTTCTGTGACGTCTTGGTCTGGTCGTTGAACACAAACGAAGTACGCGAAGTTGCAGCTATGGCGAACTTTTAATCTAAACAAAACCCAAAGTCTAAACGGTGCCCTAAGGGCTGTATATATGGAGGAAGAGGAGGGGATTTCGTGGCCCTTGAAGGAGGGGTCCGAAACCAACCCTATCTCTTGTTTCCCCACACATACGGACTCTAAAAACAGCCTATACTCAAGTATTTCGAAATTACATGGGCCTGGCCCAATAATAAGGTGACGCAGCACCTATAATAGCCTCTGGACGAAATTTATGAAGTGACATCTTGTATATTTCGTCCAAGGCTTCCTGCACTCATTATGGTGGCTTCAAAGTCCTGAAATCATCACTTGTAACTCCGTTCTTGTTCCCCTTTTGCATGCCATCATCTCCATGCTTGAACTTGCTCCAAGGTTCCTCTTTCTTGTCCAAGCTAGGCCCTTCATTTGTAAGCAAAACAAATGTATCCAATTTAGGCAGCATCATATTCTCATGAACTTTAGAATCATTACCAAGAAACGAAAGTACCTGATATTTTAATTGACGTGCGCGAGCTCTAGTAATTGGTCCAGTATGTATAGAAGCAGGGGCTGTGGGTGTAACAATGGTATTGATGTCCTCATCAGTTAACTCATGCATTTTTAAGATCAATTCAGCACGTTGTTTAGCATCAAAATTAACCTTCTCCGAAGATGGAAGAGGCAACAAATCAATTGGTGCACGAGGAAGGAAACCATACACAATTTCAAAAGGACACATCTTAGTAGTAGAATGCAATGAACGATTATAAGCAAATTCAATATGAGGCAAGCATTCTTCCCACATTTTCTTGTTATTCTTCAAAACAGCCCTAAGCATAGTAGACAATGTTCTATTGACTACTTCAGTTTGTCCATCAGTTTGGGGGTGACATGTAGTACTAAAAAGCAGTTTAGTCCCCAACTTAGCCCATAAACATCTCCAAAAGTGGCTAAGAAATTTAGTATCACGATCTGAAACAATAGTATTTGGCACACCATGCAAGCGTACAATTTCACGAAAGAACAAATCAGCAACATTAACAGCATCATCGCTTTTATGACATGGTATAAAGTGTGCCATTTTCGAGAACCTATCCACGACAACAAATATGCTATCACTCCCCTTCTTTGTTCGAGGTAAACCTAAAACAAAGTCCATAGATATATCCTCCCAAGGAACACTAGGTACAGGCAAAGGCATATATAAACCATGAGGATTGAGTCGTGACTTAGCTTTTTGACATGTAGTGCAGCGAGCAACAAAACGCTCAACATCCCGTCTCATCTTTGGCCAAAAGAAATGTGTAGCAAGTATATCCTCCGTCTTCTTCACGCCAAAGTGTCCCATTAATCCTCCTCCATGCGCCTCCTGCAACAACAAAAGACGAACGGAGCTAGCTGGAATGCATAGCTTGTTAGCACGAAACACAAATCCATCGTTAACGACGAACTTGTTCCATGTTCTCCCTTCCTTACAATTCTGAAATACATCTTTAAATTCAGCATCATGCACATATTGATCTTTGATGGTCTCCAAACCAAATATTTTAAAGTCAAGTTGTGAAAGCATAGTATAACGACGAGACAATGCATCAGCAATAACATTTTCTTTACCCTTCTTGTGTTTAATGACATAAGGGAAAGTCTCAATAAATTCAACCCATTTAGCATGTCTACGGTTCAGTTTTGCTTGACTTTTAATGTGTTTCAAAGATTCATGATCAGAATGTATAACAAATTCTTTGGGCCATAAATAATGTTGCCATGTTTCTAAGGTCCGAACAAGAGCATATAATTCTTTATCATAAGTAGAATAGTTCAGACTAGGCCCACTCAATTTTTCAGAAAAGTATGCAACAGGTTTGCCATCTTGTAATAAAACACCTCCTAATCCAATTCCACTAGCATCACATTCAAGCCCAAAGGTCTTATTAAAATCAGGAAGTTGGAGTAAAGGAGCATGTGTCAACTTATCTTTCAATACCGTGAAGGCTTCTTCCTGTGAGGTACCCCAAACAAAAGGCACATCCTTCTTTGTAAGCTCATTGAGAGGTGCAGCAATGGTGCTGAAATCTCTCACAAAACGCCTATAGAAACCAGCGAGTCCAAGAAAACTCCTCACTTGAGTGACCGTTTTGGGCTGTGGCCAACTCTCAATAGCTTCAATCTTGGCTTTATCAACTTCAATTCCCTGTGGAGTAACAACATAGCCAAGAAAAGGTACTCGGTCGGTGCAAAAGGTGCACTTCCCAAGGTTACCAAACAAACGTGCATCACGTAAAGCAATAAAAACAGCACGTAAATGTTCCAAATGTTCCTCCAAAGATCTGCTATAAATCAGTATATCATCAAAATAGACTACCACAAATCGTCCAATGAAAGCACGTAAAACTTCGTTCATTAATCTCATGAAAGTACTAGGTGCATTAGTTAACCCAAAAGGCATGACTAACCACTCATATAATCCAAACTTTGTTTTAAATGCTGTTTTCCATTCATCCCCCAATTTCATACGAATTTGATGGTATCCACTACGTAAATCAACTTTGGAGAATATTGTAGAGCCACTCAATTCATCAAGCATATCATCTAGTCTAGGAATAGGATGACGATAACGAATAGTAATATTATTAATTCCTCTACAATCAACACACATACGCGATGTACCATCCTTTTTCGGCACTAGAATAATAGGAACAGCACAAGGACTAAGGGATTCGCGTATATAACCTTTGTCGAGCAACTCCTGTACTTGACGCATAATCTCCGTCGTCTCCTCTGGATTGGTACGGTATGGCGCACGGTTTGGCAACGAAGCACCGGGAATTAAGTCAATCTGATGCTCAATCCCGCGAATAGGTGGTAATCCCGGTGGCACGTCTTGTGGAAAGACGTCAGCGAACTCCTGCAAAATGTTAGTGACCGCAGGAGGCAAAGAGGAAGGCACGTCCTCGAATGAAAATAACGCCTCTTTGCACACAAAAGCATAGCAAACAGAATTGCTGAAATCTAGATCATCAATATTAGATTTGGTGGCAAGTAAGCATGCACTTTTCAATTTAATTTCAGAAGCAACACTAGATGGTTTATTATTAGGCTTCATTTGTTGCTCAAATTCTTTTGCCACAATCTGATTTTCACTCTTATTTTTCTCCTGTTTTGCTTTACTAGCTCTATTAATATCATCTTTCAATATAGAATCAGGAGTCATAGGAAGCAAAGTAATATGTTTATCCTTATGAACAAGAGTATACTGATTTTTTCTACCATGGTGTATAGAATTTTTATCAAATTGCCATGGTCTACCAAGTAATAATGAATATGCTTGCATGGGTACCACATCACAATCAACATAATCAGCATATGTAGAGATACTAAAATGCACACGAACAGTACGTGTTACCTTAACCTTGCCGCTGTTGTTGAACCATTGGATATAGTAAGGATGTGGATGTGGTCTTGTGGTGAGAGATAGCTTCTCCACCATCTCCATGCTAGCCAAGTTGTTGCAGCTCCCTCCATCTATGATGACGCGAACAGAACGTTCCTTCACAACTCCCTTTGTATGGAACAAATTATGCCTCTGATTTTGCTCAGCTTGTGTGACCTGCACACTCAAAACACGTTGAGCAACTAAACATTCATACCTGTCAGCGTCTTCAGGAGCCATGTATTGCGTCTCATGATCAGAATCATCTCCACCGTGTTCTTCACTTGTAATAAGAGCCAAAGTCTCCTCATCATAATCACTAGCGGACTCATACCCACCATCCTCAGTAGCAATCATAACACGCGGAGATTGGCATTCTCTCGCATAATGACCTCTTCCTTTACAACGACGACAAATAATATCATGTGTGTGCCCTGTTGATGCCATAGATGAAGAAGAGCTCTGGGCAGGCCCAGAAGGTGTACTCTTGGCAGATGGTGGTGGTGGTGCCTGTTTTCTTGTATCTCGGTTGGAATTGGCGGCTGAAGTCAGTGGTGCCGCAGTAGGACGTGTGGGAGTAGAGGAGGCACGCGGTGTCCATGATGAAGATCGACCTGCAGAAAAATTAGTTCGCGCCAATGCCTGTCGATCCTGCACTTCACGTTCAGCTTTACAAGCAAGATGGAATAAACGAGTGATATTATTATACTCCTTATACTCTAGAATGCTCTGAATCTCTCTATTTAATCCACCCATGAAACGTGCAAGCATAGCTTCATTCTCCTCAACAATACCACATCTAATCATGCCAGTTTGTAATTCCTGATAATATTCTTCTACAGAATTTTTTCCTTGTCTTAAGCGCTGCAATTTTTGAAGTAATTCACGTTGATAATATGGTGGAACCCAACGAGTACGCATAGCAGTTTTCAAAGCAGCCCACGTAGCTGGAATAGGATATAATCTACAATGTTCAGACCACCATACACATGCAAAACTAGTGAAAGCACAAACGGCAGCAGCAACACGTCGTTCCTCGGGATATTGTAAACATGTAAAACGTTGTTCAGTTTCTAACTCCCAAGTAAGATATATATCAGGAACATATCTACCCTCGAATGGTGGAATATTCAATTTTAATTTAGGAAGATGGTCATGATCTCGTACCTGAAGTGGTGGTGCAGACCTACCATTGCGATTATTTGCATGTGGACGACCTGGTGCTGGTGGTTGCACGTAGTTATGATTTTGATCAACCTCATCCTCATAATCGCCCGCGTAATCATCCTCCTCCTCGGCACCAGCAGCAGCAGGAGCAGGAGCCAAAGAAGCATCAACAGTAGGTACAGCAGCACCAGAAGTTTGGCCATCCTCAAGAGGAACACGCTTCGCTCGTCCGAACTGATTTGGAAGGGGGCGTTGTTGTTGTCGTTGCAGAGGTGCGACAGGTGCAGCCGGTGGTGGTTGGGGAAGACGCGTGAGCAATTCATTAAACTTGTTATCCAGCTTTGTCTCGAACGACTTCTCCATGCCATCTATCTTCTCCATGGCCTCTTCAAATCTGTTTAGCACATCTCCCACCTGGCCACTCATCATTTGCTGAAATTTATCATGCAACTCTGGTGCCGAGGAGGAGGATGATTACGCGGGCGATTATGAGGATGAGGTTGATCAAAATCATAACTACGTGCAACCACCAGCACCAGGTCGTCCACATGCAAATAATCACAATGGTAGGTCTGCACCACCACTTCAGGTACGAGATCATGACCATCTTCCTAAATTAAAATTGAATATTCCACCATTCGAGGGTAGATATGTTCCTGATATATATCTTACTTGGGAGTTAGAAACTGAACAACGTTTTACATGTTTACAATATCCCGAGGAACGACGTGTTGCTGCTGCTGTTTGTGCTTTCACTAGTTTTGCATGTGTATGGTGGTCTGAACATTGTAGATTATATCCTATTCCAGCTACGTGGGCTGCTTTGAAAACTGCTATGCGTACTCGTTGGGTTCCACCATATTATCAACGTGAATTACTTCAAAAATTGCAGCGCTTAAGACAAGGAAAAAATTCTGTAGAAGAATATTATCAGGAATTACAAACTGGCATGATTAGATGTGGTATTGTTGAGGAGAATGAAGCTATGCTTGCACGTTTCATGGGTGGATTAAATAGAGATTCAGACCATTCTTGAGTATAAGGAGTATAATAATATCACTCGTTTATTCCATCTTGCTTGTAAAGCTGAACGTGAAGTGCAGGATCGACAGGCATTGGCGCGAACTAATTTTTCTGCAGGTCGATCTTCATCATGGACACCGCGTGCCTCCTCTACTCCCACACGTCCTACTGCGGCACCACTGACTTCAGCCGCCAATTCCAACCGAGATACAAGAAAACAGGCACCACCACCACCATCTGCCAAGAGTACACCTTCTGGGCCTGCCCAGAGCTCTTCTTCATCTATGGCATCAACAGGGCACACACATGATATTATTTGTCGTCGTTGTAAGGGAAGAGGTCATTATGCGAGAGAATGCCAATCTCCGCGTGTTATGATTGCTACTGAGGATGGTGGGTATGAGTCCGCTAGTGACTATGATGAGGAGACTTTGGCTGTTATTACAAGTGAAGAACACGGTGGAGATGATTCTGATCATGAGACGCAATACATGGCTCCTGAAGACGCTGACAGGTATGAATGTTTAGTTGCTCAACGTGTTTTGAGTGTGCAGGTCACACAAGCTGAGCAAAATCAGAGGCATAATTTGTTCCATACAAAGGGAGTTGTGAAGGAACGTTCTGTTCGCGTCATCATAGATGGAGGGAGCTGCAACAACTTGGCTAGCATGGAGATGGTGGAGAAGCTATCTCTCACCACAAGACCACATCCACATCCTTACTATATCCAATGGTTCAACAACAGCGGCAAGGTTAAGGTATCACGTACTGTTCGTGTGCATTTTAGTATCTCTACATATGCTGATTATGTTGATTGTGATGTGGTACCCATGCAAGCATGTTCATTATTACTTGGTAGACCATGGCAATTTGATAAAAATTCTGTACACCATGGTAGAAACAATCAGTATACTCTTGTTCATAAGGTGATGAGGACATCAATACCATTGTTACACCCACAGCCCCTGCTTCTATACATACTGGACCAATTACTAGAGCTCGCGCACGCCAATTAAATTATCAGGTACTTTCGTTTCTTGGTAATGATTCTAAAGTCCATGAGAATATGATGCTGCCTAAATTGGATACATTTGTTTTGCTTACAAATGAAGGCCCTAGCTTGGACAAGAAAGAGGAACCTTGGAGCAAGTTCAAGCATGGAGATGATGGCATGCACAAGGGGAACAAGAACGGAGTTACAAGTGATGATTTCAGGACTTTGAAGCCACCATAATGAGTGCAGGAAGCCTTGGACGAAATATACAAGATGTCACTTCATAAATTTCGTCCAGAGGCTATTATAGGTGCTGCGTCACCTTATTATTGGGCCAGGCCCATGTAATTTCGAAATACTTGAGTATAGGCTGTTTTTAGAGTCCGTATGTGTGGGGAAACAAGAGATAGGGTTGGTTTCGGACCCCTCCTTCAAGGGCCACGAAATCCCCTCCTCTTCCTCCATATATACAACCCTTAGGGCACCGTTTAGACTTTGGGTTTTGTTTAGATTAAAAGTTTGCCATAGCTGCAACTTCGCGTACTTCGTTTGTGTTCAACGACCAGACCAAGACGTCACAGAACCCCACCTTGATCAATAAAGCTTTCATCTTATATTCGCAATATCCAGATTGCAAATCTTAGTTTCTTGCTTGTTCTTCGTTTGCTTGCAGGAGATAGACCGTCGTGGTCAGGTTGATTGTGCTCCGGCGTGGTCAATAACCTCTCGGAGTTGGTTTATCGATTGCTAAGGCGCGACGTCCTCGCACGTTCGTAGTCGGATCGTCAAAGTCTACTCCACCAAAAATGATTGCTATCATCTCATCGAAAGATCGGGACACCCTCGCCTCTATCAAGTGGTATCAGATTCGAGTGTGCTCCTCCCTTGTTTACGTGCAGCGCCGTGATTTTTGTTAGTGTTCTAGGCTCGCGTCTCTAGCACGGTCTAGCCTAGGACCAGCACAGTACCGTCGTTGAGAGTTTATTCAACATTGCATCTCTGAATTGATTATTGCTGACCCTTTTTGCTACCATATCATAAGCCTTCCCAGCTCCACATGCATCTACATCGTGCGTTTGACACCACCTGGCAATCGCTCTGTCCAAGCTCTGAGAGTTTTGACTACAAAGGTTGCCGATCACCACCTTCTGCTGGGTAAGAACTGGTAAGAATTTGAGATTTGCTTGACGGATTTGTGACACCACACCACACCACCACCACTTTCTAGTAGTCTGTAGGATCATATTCTTGTGTGTTTCTATTGCTGCTAACCATGGCAGGATCACAAGCCGACAAGATTGACTGGGAGAACATGACGAACAAGGAGTTGCATGATAAATTTCAGCAAATGATGAGTGGCCAGGTGGGAGATGTGCTAAACAGATTTGAAGAGGCCATGGAGAAGATAGATGGCATGGAGAAGTCGTTCGAGACAAAGCTGGATAACAAGTTTAATGAATTGCTCACGCGTCTTCCCCAACCACCACCGGCTGCACCTGTCGCACCTCTGCAACGACAACAACAACGCCCCCTTCCAAATCAGTTCGGACAAGCGAAGCGTGTTCCTCTTGAGGATGGCCAAACTTCTGGTGCTGCTGTACCTACTGTTGATGCTTCTTTGGCTCCTGCTCCTGCTGCTGCTGGTGCCGAGGAGGAGGATGATTACGCGGGCGATTATGAGGATGAGGTTGATCAAAATCATAACTACGTGCAACCACCAGCACCAGGTCGTCCACATGCAAATAATCGCAATGGTAGGCCTGCACCACCACTTCAGGTACGAGATCATGACCATCTTCCTAAATTAAAATTGAATATTCCACCATTCGAGGGTAGATATGTTCCTGATATATATCTTAATTGGGAGTTAGAAACTGAACAACGTTTTACATGTTTACAATATCCCGAGGAACGACGTGTTGCTGCTGCTGTTTGTGCTTTCACTAGTTTTGCATGTGTATGGTGGTCTGAACATTGTAGATTATATCCTATTCCAGCTACGTGGGCTGCTTTGAAAACTGCTATGCGTACTCGTTGGGTTCCACCATATTATCAACGTGAATTACTTCAAAAATTGCAGCGCTTAAGACAAGGAAAAAATTCTGTAGAAGTATATTATCAGGAATTACAAACTGGCATGATTAGATGTGGTATTGTTGAGGAGAATGAAGCTATGCTTGCACGTTTCATGGGTGGATTAAATAGAGAGATTCAGACCATTCTAGAGTATAAGGAGTATAATAATATCACTCGTTTATTCCATCTTGCTTGTAAAGCTGAACGTGAAGTGCAGGATCGACAGGCATTGGCGCGAACTAATTTTTCTGCAGGTCGATCTTCATCATGGACACCGCGTGCCTCCTCTACTCCCACACGTCCTACTGCGGCACCACTGACTTCAGCCGCCAATTCCAATCGAGTTACAAGAAAACAGGCACCACCACCACCATCTGCCAAGAGTACACCTTCTGGGCCTGCCCAGAGCTCTTCTTCATCTATGGCATCAACAGGGCACACACATGATATTATTTGTCGTCGTTGTAAGGGAAGAGGTCATTATGCGAGAGAATGCCAATCTCCGCGTGTTATGATTGCTACTGAGGATGGTGGGTATGAGTCCGCTAGTGATTATGATGAGGAGACTTTGGCTCTTATTACAAGTGAAGAACACGGTGGAGATGATTCTGATCGTGAGACGCAATACATGGCTCCTGAAGACGCTGACAGGTATGAATGTTTAGTTGCTCAACGTGTTTTGAGTGTGCAGGTCACACAAGCTGAGCAAAATCAGAGGCATAATTTGTTCCATACAAAGGGAGTTGTGAAGGAACGTTCTGTTCGCGTCATCATAGATGGAGGGAGCTGCAACAACTTGGCTAGCATGGAGATGGTCGAGAAGCTATCTCTCACCACAAGACCACATCCACATCCTTACTATATCCAATGGTTCAACAACAGCGGCAAGGTTAAGGTAACACGTACTGTTCGTGTGCATTTTAGTATCTCTACATATGCTGATTATGTTGATTGTGATGTGGTACCCATGCAAGCATGTTCATTATTACTTGGTAGACCATGGCAATTTGATAAAAATTCTGTACACCATGGTAGAAACAATCAGTATACTCTTGTTCATAAGGATAAACATATTACTTTGCTTCCTATGACTCCTGATTCTATTTTGAAAGATGATATTAATAGAGCTAGTAAAGCAAAACAGGAGAAAAATAAGAGTGAAAATCAGATTGTGGCAAAAGAATTTGAGCAACAAATGAAGCCTAATAATAAACCATCTAGTGTTGCTTCTGAAATTAAATTGAAAAGTGCATGCTTACTTGCCACCAAATCTGATATTGATGATCTAGATTTCAGCAATTCTGTTTGCTATGCTTTTGTGTGCAAAGAGGCGTTATTTTCATTCGAGGCGTGCCTTCCTCTTTGCCTCCTGCGGTCACTAACATTTTGCAGGAGTTCGCTGACGTCTTTCCACAAGACGTGCCACCGGGATTACCACCTATTCGCGGGATTGAGCATCAGATTGACTTAATTCCCGGTGCTTCGTTGCCAAACCGTGCGCCATACCGTACCAATCCAGAGGAGACGAAGGAGATTATGCGTCAAGTACAGGAGTTGCTCGACAAAGGTTATATACGCGAATCCCTTAGTCCTTGTGCTGTTCCTATTATTCTAGTGCCGAAAAAGGATGGTACATCGCGTATGTGTGTTGATTGTAGAGGCATTAATAATATTACTATTCGTTATCGTCATCCTATTCCTAGACTAGATGATATGCTTGATGAATTGAGTGGCTCTACAATATTCTCCAAAGTTGATTTGGGTAGTGGATACCATCAAATTCGTATGAAATTGGGGGATGAATGGAAAACAGCATTTAAAACAAAGTTTGGATTATATGAGTGGTTAGTCATGCCTTTTGGGTTAACTAATGCACCTAGTACTTTCATGAGATTAATGAACGAAGTTTTACGTGCTTTCATTGGACGATTTGTGGTAGTCTATTTTGATGATATACTGATTTATAGCAGATCTTTGGAGGAACATTTGGAACATTTACGTGCTGTTTTTATTGCTTTACGTGATGCACGTTTGTTTGGTAACCTTGGGAAGTGCACCTTTTGCACCGACCGAGTATCTTTTCTTGGCTATGTTGTTACTCCACAGGGAATTGAAGTTGATAAAGCCAAGATTGAAGCTATTGAGAGTTGGCCACAGCCCAAAATGGTCACTCAAGTGAGGAGTTTTCTTGGACTCGCTGGTTTCTATAGGCGTTTTGTGAGAGATTTCAGCACCATTGCTGCACCTCTCAATGAGCTTACAAAGAAGGATGTGCCTTTTGTTTGGGGTACCTCACAGGAAGAAGCCTTCACGGTATTGAAAGATAAGTTGACACATGCTCCTTTACTCCAACTTCCTGATTTTAATAAGACTTTTGAGCTTGAATGTGATGCTAGTGGAATTGGATTAGGACGTGTTTTATTACAAGATGGCAAACCTGTTGCATACTTTTCTGAAAAATTGAGTGGGCCTAGTCTGAACTATTCTACTTATGATAAAGAATTATATGCTCTTGTTCGGACCTTAGAAACATGGCAACATTATTTATGGCCCAAAGAATTTGTTATACATTCTGATCATGAATCTTTGAAACACATTAAAAGTCAAGCAAAACTGAACCGTAGACATGCTAAATGGGTTGAATTTATTGAGACTTTCCCTTATGTCATTAAACACAAGAAGGGTAAAGAAAATGTTATTGCTGATGCATTGTCTCGTCGTTATACTATGCTTTCACAACTTGACTTTAAAATATTTGGTTTGGAGACCATCAAAGATCAATATGTGCATGATGCTGAATTTAAAGATGTATTGCAGAATTGTAAAGAAGGGAGAACATGGAACAAGTTCGTCGTTAACGATGGATTTGTGTTTCGTGCTAACAAGCTATGCATTCCAGCTAGCTCTGTTCGTCTTTTGTTGTTGCAGGAAGCGCATGGAGGAGGATTAATGGGACACTTTGGCGTGAAGAAGACGGAGGATATACTTGCTACACATTTCTTTTGGCCAAAGATGAGACGGGATGTTGAGCGTTTTGTTGCTCGTTGCACTACATGTCAAAAAGCTAAGTCACGACTCAATCTGATAGAGGCGAGGGTGTCCCGATCTTTCGATGAGATGATAGCTATCGTTTTTGGTGGAGTAGACTTTGACGATCCGACTACGAACGTGCGAGGACGTCGCGCCTTAGCAATCGCTAAACCAACTCCGAGAGGTTATTGACCACGCCGGAGCACAATCAACCTGACCACGAGGGTCTATCTCCTGCAAGCAAACGAAGAACAAGCAAGAAACTAAGATTTGCAATCTGGATATTGCGAATATAAGATGAAAGCTTTATTGATCAAGGTGGGGTTCTGTGACGTCTTGGTCTGGTCGTTGAACACAAACGAAGTACGCGAAGTTGCAGCTATGGCGAACTTTTAATCTAAACAAAACCCAAAGTCTAAACAGTGCCCTAAGGGTTGTATATATGGAGGAAGAGGAGGGGATTTCGTGGCCCTTGAAGGAGGGGTCCGAAACCAACCCTATCTCTTGTTTCCCCACACATACGGACTCTAAAAACAGCCTATACTCAAGTATTTCGAAATTACATGGGCCTGGCCCAATAATAAGGTGACGCAGCACCTATAATAGCCTCTGGACGAAATTTATGAAGTGACATCTTGTATATTTCGTCCAAGGCTTCCTGCACTCATTATGGTGGCTTCAAAGTCCTGAAATCATCACTTGTAACTCCGTTCTTGTTCCCCTTGTGCATGCCATCATCTCCATGCTTGAACTTGCTCCAAGGTTCCTCTTTCTTGTCCAAGCTAGGCCCTTCATTTGTAAGCAAAACAAATGTATCCAATTTAGGCAGCATCATATTCTCATGAACTTTAGAATCATTACCAAGAAACGAAAGTACATGATATTTTAATTGGCGTGCGTGAGCTCTAGTAATTGGTCCAGTATGTATAGAAGTAGGGGCTGTGGGTGTAACAATGGTATTGATGTCCTCATCAACGCCGGAGCACAATCAACCTAACCACGAGGGTCTATCTCCTGCAAGCAAACGAAGAACAAGCAAGAAACTAAGATTTGCAATCTGGATATTGCGAATATAAGATGAAAGCTTTATTGATCAAGGTGGGGTTCTGTGACGTCTTGGTCTGGTCGTTGAACACAAACGAAGTACGCGAAGTTGCAGCTATGGCGAACTTTTAATCTAAACAAAACCCAAAGTCTAAACGGTGCCCTAAGGGCTGTATATATGGAGGAAGAGGAGGGGATTTCGTGGCCCTTGAAGGAGGGGTCCGAAACCAACCCTATCTCTTGTTTCCCCACACATACGGACTCTAAAAACAGCCTATACTCAAGTATTGCGAAATTACATGGGCCTGACCCAATAATAAGGTGACGCAGCACCTATAATAGCCTCTGGACGAAATTTATGAAGTGACATCTTGTATATTTCGTCCAAGGCTTCCTGCACTCATTATGGTGGCTTCAAAGTCCTGAAATCATCACTTGTAACTCCGTTCTTGTTCCCCTTGTGCATGCCATCATCTCCATGCTTGAACTTGCTCCAAGGTTCCTCTTTCTTGTCCAAGCTAGGCCCTTCATTTGTAAGCAAAACAAATGTATCCAATTTAGGCAGCATCATATTCTCATGAACTTTAGAATCATTACCAAGAAACGAAAGTACATGATATTTTAATTGGCGTGCGCGAGCTCTAGTAATTGGTCCAGTATGTATAGAAGCAGGGGCTGTGGGTGTAACAATGGTATTGATGTCCTCATCAGGTGGGGTGGTGGAGACTGATCGTCCCCTCCACCCGCAGCTTGGGGGTTATGCCCGTTGGGGTGTTGTTGATGCTGCCCTCCCCCGGCGCCTCCCGCTCCCGCCTCATCCACGGGGGACACAACGACGGCGCCGCCTGCACCGGTTGTGTCTCCCGCAGTGCCCACCTCACGCAACACCGCCGTGACGCCTAAGGCGTCCGCGGCCGCGTGCGAGGGGGCCTTCGAAGTGGAAGGGTGCGTGGTAGCATCGGGTTTCTTCTTGGGCTCCATGGATGAAGACGATGATGATGACGATGGACGCGCTATTCACAGCTGTCGGATTCAGGGCTTCGTAGACCCAAGAAAGGTTCGAACTCTGGGGCGTGTGCGAAGAACTCAACCTATCCGGCCAACCAACTCGTCGCCCCACGGCCCAGCTCGATGAACAAGGAAGAAGATGGACACAGCAATTTACCCAGGTTCGGGCCACCTTGCGGTGTAAGACCCTACTCCTGCTTTGTGGTGGATTTGCCTCACGAGGGGCCAAGGACGAACAAGTACAAGGGATGAACAGCCTCGCGGAGTCTTCTCTGGTGAGGGAATGAGTCGAGAGGTTCGGATCCCCTTCTATGATGGTGGCTATCCTATATTTATAGTGGCCTTGGTCTTCTTCCCCAAAACGTAGGCGGGAAGGGATTCCACAACGGCCAATTTGAAAGGGGAGATGTAGTACATCTTATCCTGACGAAAGATGGTCTTTGCCTACAAAGCTTCTGGTCGTGATGCTGCGGGGGGCCCGGCGATGACATCCGTCCTGCCGAGCTGGTGACCTTGGTCTAATTGCACTGGAATGGAAACCTTTGCCTGAGTCCTCGGGAACCCATGCCTGCGCTTGCCTCCTTAGCACCAAAGAGGAAACTGTCTTCTCTGCGCCCGCTGGCACTCACCTGGCCTTGGTCATCACGGCTTGCGTCACCACAACCTCATGAGGTGGGGCACCTGCATAGGAATCTCTGCTCCTCAGGAGGCAGCCTGGGGAGGCCGCTCCCTCAGGAGGTCTTGGCGTCATCCGCCTCACGAGGCTTGGCCCCTCGCGAGGGTCTTGTCTTGTTAGTCTTTGTAGATGGGTCGTACCAGGCCGTTGATGGAGCCACGCCATGGTCTGCAGGCAGGCAAGTCTGGGTACCCTGGTTCCCAGAACACCGGCAGTAGCCCCCGGGCCCAAGGCGCACTCGGACTTGGCTTCGAAGCGAAGCCAAAGGGCAAGGGCGAAGCGCCACGGGCCCCAATCGCCTGCGGGCCAGGCTGACGTGTGGCGCTTGATGGGACGTGGGCGTCTCCGCTTCCCCATGCTGCCTCGGCAACTGCCCGACTTGACAACTGCCTGGCGCATGCAGAATGGCCATCATTGCTTGGAACGTGAGAGGCTGTCGGTTGGCCTTCCTTCGCTTATAAATGGGGAAGGGGGCGGAGCCCCCAGCCAATCTTCATCTCCTTGCTACTCACTCCTTCTTCTTCTTTGCTGTGCTGCCGTCTTCCCGAGGCACCCATGGCGCCAACGAGGAGGTTCTCCACCATCGAGAAGGGAAAGGCCCCCAAGGAGGGACCAAGCTTGCCGCCGCCCAAGAGGCGCCACGGCCGTCCCCGCAAGTATGCTGCAACGCCGGCGGTGGCTCCCCGAGGGCGTGGGCGGACCCCCTCGAAGGCTGGCATCACCTCCAGCAGTCGTGGGGGTGCTCCCTCCCACGTCGGGGGCTGCAGCGGCCGCGGTGGTCACGGCCAAGGAGGGAGGCATGTGGCAGCCATCCGGCCACCGCGCCCGCGCTCCCATTCGGCCGACGCGTCCTCGGAGTTCGTGGTGTGGGCGGAGAGGCCCGCAAGTGTCTGGTTCCAACTCCCGCGCTTCTTCACGGGCGTGCTGCCGGCCGGGGGGCCTGGAGGCCTCTGGCTACAGGCCGATGGTTGCTGCAGCAAGGCTTCATAGGTGGAGGTCGAGGTCACCCCCGCCGACAATGTGTTCCTGAACCGTGGGTGGCAGTCGTTCGCCCGCGCGCGCGGCCTGCAGGGGAGGCGTACTCTCCACTTCAGGCACGACGTCACCACGACCCTCTATGTCAGGATCTTCGGGGAGGACGACAGGCGCCTGGAGTGCTGCCCGGAGGGCGACATCGACGACGACGACGTCCACCCCTCCGACGATGACGGCCGGAGTGGCGGTAGCATCCCCGGCGGCGAGCTTGCCCTTGGCGATGGTCGCGACGCTTCCAGCAGCGGCGGCTCCTCTTCTGGGGAGAGCACGAGCGATGGTGACTACGACGAGCCGCCACGCCGCCGAGCTCGGACCGGGGAGGGCGATGATCTGCCACTGCGTCGTGCCCTAGTGAAGCAGGAGGAGGGCTCCATCTGAGCGCGGGCGTCGCCAGAGCCGGGTCTCATGGGCCGCAGTGGTCGCAGGGCCGCTTTTGCTTCTCCCTTTTTCCTGCATAAAAAATGATGAGGACATCAATACCATTGTTACACCCACAGCCCCTGCTGCTATACATACTGGACCAATTACTAGAGCTCGCGCACGCCAATTAAATTATCAGGTACTTTCGTTTCTTGGTAATGATTCTAATGTTCATGAGAATATGATGCTGCCTAAATTGGATACATTTGTTTTGCTTACAAATGAAGGGCCTAACTTGGACAAGAAAGAGGAACCTTGAAGCAAGTTCAAGCATGGAGATGATGGCATGCACAAGGGGAACAAGAACGGAGTTACAAGTGATGATTTCAGGACTTTGAAGCCACCATAATGAGTGCAGGAAGCCTTGGACGAAATATACAAGATGCCACTTCATAAATTTCGTCGAGAGGCTATTATAGGTGCTGCGTCACCTTATTATTGGGCCAGGCCCATGTAATTTCGAAATACTTGAGTATAGGCTGTTTTTAGAGTCTGTATGTGTGGGGAAACAAGAGAGAGGGTTGGTTTCGGACCCCTCCTTCAAGGGCCACGAAATCCCCTCCTCTTCCTCCATATATACAGCCCTTGGGGCACCGTTTAGACTTTGGGTTTTGTTTAGATTAAAAGTTCGCCATAGCTGCAACTTCGCGTACTTCGTTTGTGTTCAACGACCAGACCAAGACGTCAGAGAACCCCACCTTGATCAATAAAGCTTTCATCTTATATTCGCGATATCCAGATTGCAAATCTTAGTTTCTTGCTTGTTCTTCGTTTGCTTGCAGGAGATAGACCCTCGTGGTCAGGTTGATTGTGCTCCGGCGTGGTCAATAACCTCTCGGAGTTGGTTTACCGATTGCTAAGGCGCGACGTCCTCGCACGTTCGTAGTCGGATCGTCAAAGTCTACTCCACCAAAAACGATAGCTATCATCTCATCGAAAGATCGGGACACCCTCGCTTCTATCAAGTGGTATCAGATTTCCAGGTTGCTCGGTGAGATTTTACAGTTTTTCGTAGTTTAGATCGAGTCTGTTCTTCATACCTACCGTCCACGAAAAAGCCAAAAAAAAAATTAGGGTTAGTTCATCATATCCGAACCAATCTGAGCCTTTGCATAATCTTTTCAGGGTTTTTGCTTTGTTGAATTTGCGGTTTGATGAGGACATGACTACCTTGGATACGACCAAAAATATTGCATACATGTATATTTGTGAGGTGATTTCTAATGCAAACTATGCAATAATTTATTTATGTCATCCAAGACAAAAATACTTCACAAACTTTTGTGCCATGTCTAATTGCAGGTGTATGGGAGATTTGTACAATCCACATATGAAGATAAGGGAAAAAGAGAAGTTTATGTGCTGTTCAAAAAGTCATATCACGTCACTTTTGGGCCAAGAGAAGATAGAGTCCAAGTCTCTCACGTTCTGGATTCAGATTCGGACTGCACAGACATACCTGACTCAAAACACCAAGAACTATTTCATACGGACTCCGAATTGGGTGATTCTTTTTTTGTTGGAAAGTAGATTTCGTGTTCTTTCTAACCCAATTGGTTTCACCTTCAAATTCATCCGGAGCGTTGAGTTTTCGTCGAAACAATCTGACGCTGTAGCAGAATCCGAGTCAAACTACAAGTCCAAAGGTGTTGCATCACCTCCACTTGGGCCCATTGGCCTTGTACGACCTAGGGTTAGTTTTAGGCTGCCTTGGGACGTCCTCCCACCTCCTTGGCCGCCACCCCTTGCTCCTATATAAGTAGATCCATCTAGTAGCTTTTTGCTTGGGATTTGTTTAGTTAAAAGTTAGCCATTGCAACTTCGTGTACTTCGTTTGTGTCCAACGACCAGACCAAGACCGCTTTCGGATCCCCACCATTATCAATACTTCATCTATATTCGCAATATTCAGATTGCATTATCATATTCTTGCTTGTTCTTCGATTGTGTGCAGGAATAGACCTTCGTGGTCAGGCTGATCGTGCTTCCAGCATCGTCAGTAACCTCAGGAGATTGGTTTAGCGATTGCTAAGGCGCAACGTCGTGCACGTTTGTAGTCGGATCGTCAAAGTCGGCTCCACCAAATCGATAGTTACCATCTCATCGAAAGATCGGGACACCCTCGCCTCTATCAAGTGGTATCAGTTTTCAGGTTGCTCGGTGAGAATTTCCAGTTTTCCCTATATTAGATTTATTTTCTTACCTATTGTCCAAAAAAAAGCCACAAAAAAAAAGTTAGATCTATTCATCCTTTGTCCAAGCCAGTCTGAGCCTTTGCAATTTTCTTTTCATTGCTTGCATAGTTGAATTATCGGTTACATCGTCGTGTCGAGTTGCTGGTCTTAGTGTCTAGTTCGTTTAGAGTTTCGAGTTCTGTTCACATTAGTCACGCCGCCGCTGCATCGTTATTCCTTCCGCTGTCCACCATCCCATCCATCAATTTCCAAATCATGCCACCCACCATTCATTGTCATAATCATAGTTGAGGTCGTTCACATCTGTGCTTGATCCAATCTACATCTTATCTAGTTTGTTTTGGAAAGAGGGAGAGAGAAAAAAAAGAGAGAAAAAAAAAGTTAAAAAAAAGTCAGAGAAAAAAAAAGAGAGAAAGAAAAAGAAAAAAAGTGTGAGAAAAAAAAGAGAGCAGAAAAAAAAACAAAATTTGGATCTATCTAGACTCAATCTCGTAGCTGAATTCGGATTGGAAACTGTTTTGCGCAGTGTTCAGTAAAACAGGCATATCTTTTTCGTACGAAGTCTGTTTTGGCTCCGTGAGTACTCAAATTAAAGCTAGTGATGAGCCGCATCTAAATAGTTTCAGAAGCTTGTTCAATATTTGACACCTCAAAATCGGCTTCTAAATAGGTCTTTTTGCCCTCCGAAGTTCGCGAACACAGCTTGTTCCAGTTTTTCAGGCCAGTTTTAGAATTTTTTGACTCCTCATATCAACTCGGAATTTAGTGATTCTTTTTGCGTTTGAAAGCTTGAGTCAGTGCCATTCTTGAGAAAAAATATCAGAAAATTGGCAAAAACTTTTCCAGAGGAAAGTTGGAGACAAAGTTGTTGGTATATCCTACTTGGTAGTTGTTTCTCATCATTATCTTTACTGCCATTGTGATCTTCACTTATATCTTGCTGTCCAGAGCTACTTCATATCCTTTATTGATGCTAGTTGTGCAACGCCGTGACCTCATTAGTGTTCTAGGCTCGCGTCTCTAGTCCGGTCTAGCCTAGGACCAGCACAGTACCGTCGTTGAGCGTTTATTCAACATTGCATCTCTGAATTGATTATTGCTAATCTTTTGCTACCAAATATTTAAGCCTTCCAAGCTCCATATATTTCTACACCGTGTATACGTACGTTCCCCTGGCAATCGTTTTACTCAATCTTCGGAGTTATTTGACACCGCTGGTTGCCTGTCACCACCTGCTGCATGGTAAGAACTTGTAAGATATTGATATTTGCTACACTGTGAGTGTTTTACCACCACATCCTAGTAGTTCATAGGAACATTATTCTTGGATTTTGTTTCTTGTTTTCTACTAACTATGGCAGGTTCCAGAGTTGTTAGTTCTTGGGCTTCATCGATCGTGGGAGATTTGCCATCACCTAAGAAAATACAACAACCGCCACAAGAGGAGCAATTACATCAGAATGCACATAATCAGGTTAAAGTTTCCATGCCACCATTTACTGGTCGTTTTAGGCCTGATTTATATATTGAATGGGAGTACGAAATAAATGCTATATTTGCTTCCCATAATTTTGATGAGCGTGGAAAATTTCAAGCTGCGGTTAGTACTTTTAGTAGCTTTGCTTTAGTTTGGTGGAGTGAATATTGTCGGTTAAACCCTGATCTTATACCTACTACTTGGGATGATTTAAAACTTGTCATGAGAGATAGATTCGTTGATGTTTATTATACTCGTGGCATGATTAAAAAATTACAGCATTTAAAACAAGGCACTGACACGGTAACAAAATACTATGATGATTTACAAACTACATTATTGCACTCATTTTTAGAAGAAAGTGAAGAAGATTTTATGGATAGATTTTGGGGAGGATTAAACTGTGATATTCAAGAGATTCTAATTCATGAAAAGTGTTATCCTATGGACCATTTGTTTCGTCTTGCTTGCAAAGCTGAACAGGAAATAAAACGACGTGTTGGCCACAAGGAGAACAAGCGCACGGTGCACATTCCAAGTGTTGATACAGATGTTTCTTCAACTACTAGGCGTACTATGACAACCACATCCGTTGTTGCGAGGACTACATCATCTCCATCATGTGACACATCACCTCCAAGAGTGCCTACATCGTTTGAGTTGATCATAAGAGGTAATGACAAAGGTACAGATTTTCAACTTTCACATGAGAATGATGCATGCCTAGTTAACTTGAATACATCATGTGTTGTGTTACCTATTGATTTGAGCACACCAGCTATTTTAGAGAATTGTGTTACTGTCATGAATGCGTCATGTGATCAAAGAGTTGAAGTATCAACAATTTTGAGTGCACCCAATGAATTAACTGTTGATGCAAAAGAAACAATGTTTAATCATTTTGATATGACTTCTAATCTTGGTGATGATTTTGTGTCAAATGACTTATTGCATGTTTGCTTATTTAAGCATGTTGTAGCATGTAAATTTGATGCAAGTAAGGTTTATTCACCAATGTTGGGATGGCTTAATGATGAACATTGTCAATCCTTTGATATGAATAAGAGCTTCACTTATATGTGCAAATTGAGTTGCAATATTTTCATGTCTTCTAATACTTCTGATAATATTTTGGCTTTAGATTTTATGAACTATGAAGGTTACTCATGTATACATGTGTCATATATGCAAAAACTAAGGGAAGTAAAACTGGATGACATATACATATACAACATGTACACCTTGTCTCTTTTGTTAGCCACATTTCAGCTTAAGCAACGCCGAGGACGGCTTTGTTTTCAAGAAGGGGAGGATGATGAGGACATGACTACCTTGGATACGACCAAAAATATTGCATACATATATATTTGTGAGGTGATTTCTAATGCAAACTATGCAATAATTTATTTATGTCATCCAAGACAAAAATACTTCACAAACTTTTGTGCCATGTCTAATTGCAGGTGTATGGGAGATTTGTACAATCCACATATGAACATAAGGGAAAAAGAGAAGTTTATGTGCTGTTCAAAAAGTCCTCTCACGTCACTTTTGGGCCAAGAGAAGATAGAGTCCAAGTCTCTCATGTTCTGGATTCAGATTCGGACTGCACAGACATACCTGACTCAAAACGCCAAGAACTATTTCATACGGACTCCGAATTGGGTGATTCTTTTTTTGTTGGAAAGTAGATTTCGTGCTCTTTCTAACCCAATTGGTTTCACCTTCAAATTCATCCGGAGCGTTGAGTTGTCGTCGAAACAATCTGACGCTGTAGCAGAATCCGAGTCAAACTACAAGTCCAAAGGTGTTGCATCACCTCCACTTGGGCCCATTGGCCTTGTACGACCTAGGGTTAGTTTTAGGCTGCCTTGGGACATCCTCCCACCTCCTTGGCCGCCACCCCTTGCTCCTATATAAGTAGATCCATCTAGTAGCTTTTTGCTTGGGATTTGTTTAGTTAAAAGTTAGCCATTGCAACTTCGTGTACTTCGTTTGTGTCCAACGACCAGACCAAGACCGCTTTCGGATCCCCACCTCTATCAATACTTCATCTATATTCGCAATATTCAGATTGCATTATCATATTCTTGCTTGTTCTTCGATTGCGTGCAGGAATAGACCTTCGTGGTCAGGCTGATCGTGCTTTCAGTATCGTCAGTAACCTCGGGAGATTGGTTTAGCGATTGCTAAGGCGCAACGTCGTGCACGTTTGTAGTCGGATCGTCAAAGTCGACTCCACCAAATCGATAGCTATCATCTCATCGAAAGATCGGGCCACCCCCGCCTCTATCAAGTTCATAGGAACATTATTCTTGGATTTTGTTTCTTGTTTTCTACTAACTATGGCAGGTTCCGGAGTTGTTAGTTCTTGGGCTTCATCGATCGTGGGAGATATGCCATCACCTAAGAAAATACAACAACCGTCACAAGAGGAGCAACAACATCAGAATGCACATAATCAGGTTAATGTTTCCATGCCACCATTTACTGGTCGTTTTAGGCCTGATTTATATATTGAATGGGAGTACGAAATTAATGCTATATTTGCTTCCCATAATTTTGATGAGCGTGGAAAATTTCAAGCCGCGGTTGGTACTTTCAGTAGCTTTGCTTTAGTTTGGTGGAGTGAATATTGTCGGTTAAACCCTGATTATATACCTACTACTTGGGATGGTTTAAAACATGTCATGAGAGATAGATTCGTAGATGTTCATTATACTCGTGGCATGATTAAAAAACTACAACATTTAAAACAAGGTAGTGACACCGTAACAAAATACTATGATGATTTACAAACTACATTGTTGCACTCATTTTTAGAAGAAAGTGAAGAAGATTTTATGGATAGATTTTGGGGAGGATTAAACTGTGATATTCAAGAGATTCTAATTCATGAAGAGTGTTATCCTATGGACCATTTGTTTCGTCTTGCTTGCAAAGCTGAACAGGAAATAAAACGACGTGTTGGCCACAAGGAGAACAAGCGCACGGTGCACATTCCAAGTGTTGATACGGATGTTTCTTCAACTACTAGGCGTACTATGACAACCACATCCATTGTTGCGAGGACTACATCATCTCCATCATGTGACACATCACCTCCAAGAGTGCCTACATCGTCTGAGTTGATCATAAGAGGTAATGACAAAGGTACAGATTTTCAACTTTCACATGAGAATGATGCATGCCTAGTTAACTTGAATACATCATGTGTTGTGTTACCTATTGATTTGAGCACACCAGCTATTTTAGAGAATTGTGTTACTGTCATGAATGCATCATGTGATCAAAGAGTTGAAGTATCAACAATTTTGAGTGCACCCAATGAATTAACTGTTTATGCAAAAGAAACAATGTTTAATCATTTTGATATGACCTCTAATCTTGGTGATGATTTTGTGTCAAATGACTTATTATATGTTTGCTTATTTAAGCATGTTGTAGCATGTAAATTTGATTCAAGTAAGGTTTATTCACCAATGTTGGGATGGTTTAATGATGAACATTGTCAATCCTTTGATATGAATAAGAGCTTCACTTATATGTGCAAATTGAGTTACAATATTTTCATGTCTTCTAATACTTGTGATAATATTTTGGCTTTAGATTTTATGAACTATGAAGGTTACTCATGTATACATGTGTCATATATGCAAAAACTAAGGGAAGTAAAACTGGATGACATATACATATACAACATGTACACCTTGTCTCTTTTGTTAGCCACATTTCAGCTTAAGCAACGCCGAGGACGGCTTTGTTTTCAAGAAGGGGAGGATGATGAGGACATGACTACCTTGGATACGACCAAAAATATTGCATACATGCATATTTGTGAGGTGATTTCTAATGCAAACTATGCAATAATTTATTTATGTCATCCAAGACAAAAATACTTCACAAACTTTTGTGCCATGTCTAATTGCAGGTGTATAGGAGATTTGTACAATCCACATATGAAGATAAGGGAAAAAGAGAAGTTTATGTGCTGTTCAAAAAGTCATATCACGTCACTTTTGGGACAAGAGAAGATAGAGTCCAAGTCTCTCACGTTCTGGATTCAGATTCGGACTGCACAGACATACCTGACTCAAAATACCAAGAACTATTTCATACGGACTCCGAATTGGGTGATTCTTTTTTTGTTGGAAAGTAGATTTCGTGTTCTTTCTAACCCAATTGGTTTCACCTTCAAATTCATCTGGAGCGTTGAGTTGTCGTCGAAACAATCTGACGCTGTAGCAGAATCCGAGTCAAACTACAAGTCCAAAGGTGTTGCATCACCTCCATTTGGGCCCATTGGCCTTGTACGACCTAGGGTTAGTTTTAGGCTGCCTTGGGACGTCCTCCCACCTCCTTGGCCGCCACCCCTTGCTCCTATATAAGTAGATCCATCTAGTAGCTTTTTGCTTGGGATTTGTTTAGTTAAAAGTTAGCCATTGCAACTTCGTGTACTTCGTTTGTGTCCAACGACCAGACCAAGACCGCTTTCGGATCCCCACCATTATCAATACTTCATCTATATTCGCAATATTCAGATTGCATTATCATATTCTTGCTTGTTCTTCGATTGTGTGCAGGAATAGACCTTCGTGGTCAGGCTGATCGTGCTTCCAGCATCGTCAGTAACCTCAGGAGATTGGTTTAGCGATTGCTAAGGCGCAACGTCGTGCACGTTTGTAGTCGGATCGTCAAAGTCGGCTCCACCAAATCGATAGTTACCATCTCATCGAAAGATCGGGACACCCCCGCCTCTATCACGGTTGCATCGTCGTGTCTAGTTGCTGGTCTTAGCGTCTAGTCCTTAGAGTTTCGAGTTCTGTCACAGTTTGTCACGCCGCCGCCGCACCATATACCACCACCGCTGCCATATACCGCCACCGCTGCCATATCCTACCACCGCTGCCATATACCATCACCGCAGCCATATTCTACCACCATATATCCACCACCAATCCGAGTTCTTTTTATATTAGATTTGTTTTCGAGACCCATCTATTTTCCGATTCGTGTTTCCTTGCCTGAGTAGGATTCGGAAAAAAAAAGAGTCTGGAGACCCCCGGGCAGTTTTTAGGCCAAAATTTTGGCAGTCAAAAATATTTTTTCCCTATCCTATTTTTAGGTCCCAGGGAGCGTTTTGAGACACTCGCCATCATAGTGATTTTTTGTCGCACTTTTTCGTCGTCGCTGCCCTGATTTCCGAAAAAAAAAATTGTCAAAAAAATTTCATGCCAATCCTGATAGTTTGACTTGGGAAGAGTTTTGAGACACTCGCCATTATAGTGATTTTTTTTGCAAAAAAAAAGGATCCCAAAAAAAAAAGAAGAGCGCAAAAAAAAAACGAATTTTTTTTTAGAGTGTGCTCTTCCCTTGTTTATGTGCCGCGCCGTGATTTTGTTAGTGTTCTAGGCTCGCGTCTCTAGTACGGTCCAGCCTAGGACCAGCACAGTACCGTCGTTGAGCGTTTATTCAACTTTGCATCTCTGAATTGATTATTGCTGACCCTTTTTGCTACCATATCATAAGCCTTCCCAGCACCACATACATCTACGTCGTGCGTTTGACACCACCTGGCAATCGCTCTGTCCAATCTTTAAGAGTTTTGACTACAACGGTTGCCGATCACCACCTGCTGCTGGGTAAGAACTGGTAAGCATTTGAGATTCGCTTGACGGTTTTGTGATACACCACCACCACCACTTCCCAGTAGTCTGTAGGATCATATTCTTGTGTGTTTCTATTGCTGCTAACCATGGCAGGATCACAAGCCGATGAGACTGATTGGGAGAACATGACGAACAAACAGCTACATGATAAATTTCAGCAAATGATGAGTGGACAGGTGCAAGTTGTGCTAAACAGATTTGAAGAGGCCATGGAGAAGATAGACGGAATTGAGAAGACGTTCGAAACAAAGCTCGATAACAAGTTTAATGAATTGCTCGCGCGTCTTCCACAACCACCGCCGGCTGCACCTGTCGCACCTCTACAACAACAACAACGTCGCCTTCCAAATCAAGTGGGACGAGCACAGCGCGTTCCCCTTGAGCCTGGTCAAACTTCTGCTGCCACTGCACCTACTGTTGATGCTTCTATGGCTCCTGCTGCCGCTGAGGAGGACGATTATGCGGGCGATTACGAGGATGAGGTTGATCAAAATCAGAACTACGTGCAACCACCACCACCAGGTCGTCCACATGCAAATAATCGCAATGGTAGGGCTGCATTACCAGCTCAGGTACGAGATCATGACCATCTTCCTAAACTGAAATTGAATATTCCACCATTTGAGGGTAGATATGTTCCTGATATATATCTTACTTGGGAGTTAGAAACTGAACAACGTTTTACATGTTTACAATATCCCGAGGAGAGACGTGTTGCTGCTGCTGTTTGTGCTTTTACTAGTTTTGCATGTGTATGGTGGTCTGAACATTGTAGATTATATCCTATTCCAACTACTTGGGCTGCTTTGAAAACTGCTATGCGTACTCGTTGGGTTCCACCATATTATCAACGTGAATTACTTCAAAAATTGCAGCGCTTAAGACAAGGAAAAAATTCTGTAGAAGAATATTATCAGGAATTACAAACTGGCATGATTAGATGTGGTATTGTTGAGGAGAATGAAGCTATGCTTGCATGTTTTATGGGTGGATTAAATAGAGAGATTCAGACCATTCTAGATTATAAGGAGTATAATAATATCACTCGTTTATTCCATCTTGCTTGTAAAGCTGAACGTGAAGTGCAGGATCGACAGGCATTGGCGCGGACTAACTTTTCTGCAGGTCGACCTTCATCGTGGACACCGCGTGCATCCTATACTTCGACACATTCTATTGCACCGACACCTCCATCAGCTGCCACCTCCAGCCGTGATACAAGGAAGCAGGCACAACCACCACTATCTGCCAAGAGCACACCTACCGGGCCTGCACAGAGTTCTTCTTCTTCCATGGCATCAACAGGGCATACAAGTGATATTATTTGTCGTCGTTGTAAGGGAAGAGGTCATTATGCGAGAGAATGCAAATCTCAGCGTGTGATGATTGCTACCGAGGATGGTGGGTATGAGTCCGCTAGTGACTATGATGAGGAGACTTTGGCTCTCATTACACGTGAAGAACACGGTGGAGATGATTCTGAACAAGTGACGCAATACATGGCTCCTGAAGACGCTGACAGGTATGAATATTTAGTTGCTCAACGTGTTTTGAGTGTGCAGGTCACAAAAGCTGAGCAAAATCAGAGGCATAATTTGTTCCATACAAAGGGAGTTGTGAAGGAACGTTCTGTTCGCGTCATCATAGATGGAGGGAGCTGCAACAACTTGGCTAGCATGGAGATGGTGGAGAAGCTCTCTCTCACCAAAAGACCACATCCACATCCTTACTATATCCAATGGTTCAACAACAGCGGCAAGGTTAAGGTAACACGTACTGTTCGTGTGCATTTTAGTATCTCTACGTATGCTGATTTTGTTGATTGTGATGTGGTACCCATGCAAGCATGTTCCTTATTACTTGGTAGACCATGGCAATTTGATAAAAGTTCTGTACACCATGGTAGAAACAATCAGTATACTCTTGTTCATAAGGATAAACATATTACTTTGCATCCTATGTCTCCTGATTCTATTTTGAAAGATGATATTAATAGAGCTAGTAAGGCAAAACAGGAGCAAAATAAGAGTGAAAATCAGATTGTGGCAAAAGAATTTGAGCAACAAATGAATCCTCATAATAAACCATCTAGTGTTGCTTCTGAAATTAAATTGAAAAGTGCATGTTTACTTGCCACCAAATCTGATATTGATGATCTAGATTTCAGCAAATCTGTTTGCTATGCTTTTGTGTGCAAAGAGGCATTATTTTCATTCGAGGACATGCCTTCCTCTTTGCCTCCTGCTGTTACTAACATTTTGCAGGAGTTCGCCGACGTCTTTCCACAAGATGTGCCTCCGGGATTACCACCTATTCGAGGGATTGAGCATCAGATTGACTTAATTCCCGGTGCATCGCTACCCAACCGTGCACCATACCGTACTAATCCAGAGGAGATGAAGGAGATTATGCATCAAGTCCAGGAGTTGCTCGACAAAGGTTATATACGCGAATCCCTTAGTCCTTGTGCTGTTCCTATTATTCTAGTGCCGAAAAAGGATGGTACATCGCGTATGTGTGTTGATTGTAGAGGCATTAATAATATTACTATTCGTTATCGTCATCCTATTCCTAGACTAGATGATATGCTTGATGAATTGAGTGGCTCTACAATATTCTCCAAAGTTGATTTGTGTAGTGGATACCATCAAATTCGTATGAAATTGGGGGATGAATGGAAAACAGCATTTAAAACAAAGTTTGGATTATATGAGTGGTTAGTCATGCCTTTTGGGTTAACTAATGCACCTAGTACTTTCATGAGATTAATGAACGAAGTTTTACGTGCTTTCATTGGACGATTTGTGGTAGTCTATTTTGATGATATACTGATTTATAGCAGATCTTTGGAGGAACATTTGGAACATTTACGTGCTGTTTTTATTGCTTTACGTGATGCACGTTTGTTTGGTAACCTTGGGAAGTGCACCTTTTGCACCGACCGAGTATCTTTTCTTGGCTATGTTGTTACTCCACAGGGAATTGAAGTTGATAAAGCCAAGATTGAAGCTATTGAGAGTTGGCCACAGCCCAAAACAGTCACTCAAGTGAGGAATTTTCTTGGACTCGCTGGTTTCTATAGGCGTTTTGTGAGAGATTTCAGCACCATTGCTGCACCTCTCAATGAGCTTACAAAGAAGGATGTGCCTTTTGTTTGGGGTACCTCACAGGAAGAAGCCTTCACGGTATTGAAAGATAAGTTGACACATGCTCCTTTACTCCAACTTCCTGATTTTAATAAGACTTTTGAGCTTGAATGTGATGCTAGTGGAATTGGATTAGGAGGTGTTTTATTACAAGATGGCAAACCTGTTGCATACTTTTCTGAAAAATTGAGTGGGCCTAGTCTGAACTATTCTACTTATGATAAAGAATTATATGCTCTTGTTCGGACCTTAGAAACATGGCAACATTATTTATGGCCCAAAGAATTTGTTATACATTCTGATCATGAATCTTTGAAACACATTAAAAGTCAAGCAAAACTGAACCGTAGACATGCTAAATGGGTTGAATTTGTTGAGACTTTCCCTTATGTCATTAAACACAAGAAGGGTAAAGAAAATGTTATTGCTGATGCATTGTCTCGTCGTTATACTATGCTTTCACAACTTGACTTTAAAATATTTGGTTTGGAGACCATCAAAGATCAATATGTGCATGATGATGAATTTAAAGATGTATTGCAGAATTGTAAGGAAGGGAGAACATGGAACAAGTTCGTCGTTAACGATGGATTTGTGTTTCGTGCTAACAAGCTATGCATTCCAGCTAGCTCCGTTCGTCTTTTGTTGTTGCAGGAGGCGCATGGAGGAGGATTAATGGGACACTTTGGCGTGAAGAAGACGGAGGATATACTTGCTACACATTTCTTTTGGCCAAAGATGAGACGGGATGTTGAGCGTTTTGTTGCTCGCTGCACTACATGTCAAAAAGCTAAGTCACGACTCAATCCTCATGGTTTATATATGCCTTTGCCTGTACCTAGTGTTCCTTGGGAGGATATATCTATGGACTTTGTTTTAGGTTTACCTCGAACAAAGAAGGGGAGGGATAGTGATAGAGGCGAGGGTGTCCCGATCTTTCGATGAGATGATAGCTATCGTTTTTGGTGGAGTAGACTTTGACGATCCGACTACGAACGTGCGAGGACGTCGCGCCTTAGCAATCGCTAAACCAACTCCGAGAGGTTATTGACCACGCCGGAGCACAATCAACCTGACCACGAGGGTCTATCTCCTGCAAGCAAACGAAGAACAAGCAAGAAACTAAGATTTGCAATCTGGATATTGCGAATATAAGATGAAAGCTTTATTGATCAAGGTGGGGTTCTGTGACGTCTTGGTCTGGTCGTTGAACACAAACGAAGTACGCGAAGTTGCAGCTATAGCGAACTTTTAATCTAAACAAAACCCAAAGTCTAAACGGTGCCCTAAGGGCTGTATATATGGAGGAAGAGGAGGGGATTTCGTGGCCCTTGAAGGAGGGGTCCGAAACCAACCCTATCTCTTGTTTCCCCACACATACGGACTCTAAAAACAGCCTATACTCAAGTATTTCGAAATTACATGGGCCTGGCCCAATAATAAGGTGACGCAGCACCTATAATAGCCTCTGGACGAAATTTATGAAGTGACATCTTGTATATTTCGTCCAAGGCTTCCTGCACTCATTATGGTGGCTTCAAAGTCCTGAAATCATCACTTGTAACTCCGTTCTTGTTCCCCTTGTGCATGCCATCATCTCCATGCTTGAACTTGCTCCAAGGTTCCTCTTTCTTGTCCAAGCTAGGCTCTTCATTTGTAAGCAAAACAAATGTATCCAATTTAGGCAGCATCATATTCTCATGAACTTTAGAATCATTACCAAGAAACGAAAGTACCTGATATTTTAATTGGCGTGCGCGAGCTCTAGTAATTGGTCCAGTATGTATAGAAGCAGGGGCTGTGGGTGTAACAATGGTATTGATGTCCTCATCATCCTCCCCTTCTTGAAATGAAGTCGTCCTCGATGGAAGCTCATCTTCCTCACCCAAATAAGGCTTCAGATCTGCAATGTTAAAAGTGGGACTAACCCCAAAATCTGCAGGCAGCTCAAGTTTATATGCGTTATCATTTATTTTCTCTAACACCTTAAAAGGACCATCAGCACGTGGCATTAGCTTTGATTTGCGCAAATCAGGAAATCTATCCTTACGCAAATGTAACCAAACAAGATCTCCAGGTGCAAACACAACATGTTTTCTACCCTTATCTCCAGCAAGTTTATATTTAGCATTCATACGCTCAATGTTCTCCTTAGTTAACTCATGCATTTTTAAGATCTATTCAGCACGTTGTTTAGCATCAAAATTAACCTTCTCCGAAGATGGAAGAGGCAACAAATCAATTGGTGCACGAGGAAGGAAACCATACACAATTTCAAAAGGACACATCTTAGTAGTAGAATGCAATGAACGATTATAAGCAAATTCAATATGAGGCAAGCATTCTTCCCACATTTTCTTGTTATTCTTCAAAACAGCCCTAAGCATAGTAGACAATGTTCTATTGACTACTTCAGTTTGTCCATCAGTTTGGGGGATGAATGGAAAACAGCATTTAAAACAAAGTTTGGATTATATGAGTGGTTAGTCATGCCTTTTGGGTTAACTAATGCACCTAGTACTTTCATGAGATTAATGAACGAAGTTTTACGTGCTTTCATTGGACGATTTGTGGTAGTCTATTTTGATGATATACTGATTTATAGCAGATCTTTGGAGGAACATTTGGAACATTTACGTGCTGTTTTTATTGCTTTACGTGATGCACGTTTGTTTGGTAACCTTGGGAAGTGCACCTTTTGCACCGACCGAGTATCTTTTCTTGGCTATGTTGTTACTTCACAGGGAATTGAAGTTGATAAAGCCAAGATTGAAGCTATTGAGAGTTGGCCACAGCCCAAAACGGTCACTCAAGTGAGGAGTTTTCTTGGACTCGCTGGTTTCTATAGGCGTTTTGTGAGGGATTTCAGCACCATTGCTGCACCTCTCAATGAGCTTACAAAGAAGGATGTGCCTTTTGTTTGGGGTACCTCACAGGAAGAAGCCTTCACGGTATTGAAAGATAAGTTGACACATGCTCCTTTACTCCAACTTCCTGATTTTAATAAGACTTTTGAGCTTGAATGTGATGCTAGTGGAATTGGATTAGGAGGTGTTTTATTACAAGATGGCAAACCTGTTGCATACTTTTCTGAAAAATTGAGTGGGCCTAGTCTGAACTATTCTACTTATGATAAAGAATTATATGCTCTTGTTCGGACCTTAGAAACATGGCAACATTATTTATGGCCCAAAAAATTTGTTATACATTCTGATCATGAATCTTTGAAACACATTAAAAGTCAAGCAAAACTGAACCGTAGACATGCTAAATGGGTTGAATTTATTGAGACTTTCCCTTATGTCATTAAACACAAGAAGGGTAAAGAAAATGTTATTGCTGATGCATTGTCTCATCGTTATACTATGCTTTCACAACTTGACTTTAAAATATTTGGTTTGGAGACCATCAAAGATCAATATGTGCATGATGCTGAATTTAAAGATGTATTGCAGAATTGTAAGGAAGGGAGAACATGGAACAAGTTCGTCGTTAACGATGGATTTGTGTTTCGTGCTAACAAGCTATGCATTCCAGCTAGCTCCGTTCGTCTTTTGTTGTTGCAGGAGGCGCATGGAGGAGGATTAATGGGACACTTTGGCGTGAAGAAGACGGAGGATATACTTGCTACACATTTCTTTTGGCCAAAGATGAGACGGGATGTTGAGCGTTTTGTTGCTCGCTGCACTACATGTCAAAAAGCTAAGTCACGACTCAATCCTCATGGTTTATATATGCCTTTGCCTGTACCTAGTGTTCCTTGGGAGCATATATCTATGGACTTTGTTTTAGGTTTACCTCGAACAAAGAAGGGGAGGGATAGCATATTTGTTGTCGTGGATAGGTTCTCGAAAATGGCACACTTTATACCATGTCATAAAAGCGATGATGCTGTTAATGTTGCTGATTTGTTCTTTCGTGAAATTATACGCTTGCATGGTGTGCCAAATACTATTGTTTCAGATCGTGATACTAAATTTCTTAGCCACTTTTGGAGATGTTTATGGGCTAAGTTGGGGACTAAACTGCTTTTTAGTACTACATGTCACCCCCAAACTGATGGACAAACTGAAGTAGTCAATAGAACATTGTCTACTATGCTTAGGGCTGTTTTGAAGAATAACAAGAAAATGTGGGAAGAATGCTTGCCTCATATTGAATTTGCTTATAATCGTTCATTGCATTCTACTACTAAGATGTGTCCTTTTGAAATTGTGTATGGTTTCCTTCCTCGTGCACCAATTGATTTGTTGCCTCTTCCATCTTCGGAGAAGGTTAATTTTGATGCTAAACAACGTGCTGAATTGATCTTAAAAATGCATGAGTTAACTAAGGAGAACATTGAGCGTATGAATGCTAAATATAAACTTGCTGGAGATATGGGTAGAAAACATGTTGTGTTTGCACCTGGAGATCTTGTTTGGTTACATTTGCGTAAGGATAGATTTCCTGATTTGCGCAAATCAAAGCTAATGCCACGTGCTGATGGTCCTTTTAAGGTGTTAGAGAAAATAAATGATAACGCATATAAACTTGAGCTGCCTGCAGATTTTGGGGTTAGTCCCACTTTTAACATTGCAGATCTGAAGCCTTATTTGGGTGAGGAAGATGAGCTTCCGTCGAGGACGACTTCATTTCAAGAAGGGGAGGATGATGAGGACATCAATACCATTGTTACACCCACAGCCCCTGCTTCTATACATACTGGACCAATTACTAGAGCTCGCGCACGCCAATTAAATTATCACGTACTTTCGTTTCTTGGTAATGATTCTAAAGTTCATGAGAATATGATGCTGCCTAAATTGGATACATTTGTTTTGTTTACAAATGAAGGGCCAAGCTTGGACAAGAAAGAGGAACCTTGGAGCAAGTTCAAGCATGGAGATGATGGCATGCGCAAGGGGAACAAGAACGGAGTTACAAGTGATGATTTCAGGACTTTGAAGCCACCATAAGGAGTGCAGGAAGCCTTGGACGAAATATACAAGATGCCACTTCATAAATTTCGTCCAGAGGCTATTATAGGTGCTGCGTCACCTTATTATTGGGCCAGGCCCATGTAATTTCGAAATACTTGAGTATAGGCTATTTTTAGAGTCCGTATGTGTGGGGAAACAAGAGATAGGGTTGGTTTCGGACCCCTCCTTCAAGGGCCACGAAATCCCCCCCTCTTCCTCCATATATACAGCCCTTAGGGCACCGTTTAGACTTTGGGTTTTGTTTAGATTAAAAGTTCGCCATAGCTGCAACTTCGCGTACTTCGTTTGTGTTCAACGACCAGACCAAGACGTCACAGAACCCCACCTTGATCAATAAAGCTTTCATCTTATATTCGCAATATCCAGATTACAAATCTTAGTTTCTTGCTTGTTCTTCGTTTGCTTGCAGGAGATAGACCCTCGTGGTCAGGTTGATTGTGCTCCGGCGTGGTCAATAACCTCTCGGAGTTGGTTTAGCAATTGCTAAGGCGCGACGTCCTCGCACGTTCGTAGTCGGATCGTCAAAGTCTACTCCACCAAAAACGATAGCTATCATCTCATCGAAAGATCGGGACACCCTCGCCTCTATCAGTACCAATCCAGAGGAGACGAAGGAGATTATGCGTCAAGTACAGGAGCTGCTCGACAAAGGTTATATACGCGAATCTCTTAGTCCTTGTGCTGTTCCTATTATACTAGTGCCAAAAAAGGATGGTACGTCGCGTATGTGTGTTGATTGTAGAGGCATTAATAATATTACTATTCGTTATCGTCATCCTATTCCTAGGCTAGATGATATGCTTGATGAATTGAGTGGCTCTACAATATTCTCCAAAGTTGATTTGCGTAGTGGATACCATCAAATTCGTATGAAATTGGGAGATGAATGGAAAACAGCATTTAAAACTAAGTTCGGTTTATATGAGTGGTTAGTCATGCCTTTTGGGTTAACTAATGCACCTAGTACTTTCATGAGATTAATGAACGAAGTTTTACGTGCTTTCATTGGACGATTTGTGGTAGTTTACTTTGATGATATATTGATTTATAGCAGATCTTTGGAGGAACATTTGGAACATTTACGTGCTGTTTTTATTGCTCTACGTGATGCACGTTTGTTTGGTAACCATGGGAAGTGCACCTTTTGCACTGACCGAGTATCTTTTCTTGGCTATGGTGTTACTCCACAGGGAATTGAAGTTGATAAAGCCAAGATTGAAGCTATTGAGAGTTGGCCGCAGCCCAAAACGGTCACACAAGTGAGGAGTTTCCTTGGCCTCGCTGGTTTCTATAGGCGTTTTGTGAGAGATTTCAGTACCATTGCTGCACCTCTCAATGAGCTTACAAAGAAGGATGTGCCTTTTGTTTGGGGTACCTCACAGGAAGAAGCTTTCACGGTATTAAAAGATAAGTTGACACATGCTCCTTTACTCCAACTTCCTGATTTTAATAAGACTTTTGAGCTTGAATGTGATGCTAGTGGAATTGGATTAGGAGGTGTTTTATTACAAGATGGCAAACCTGTTGCATACTTTTCTGAAAAATTGAGTGGGCCTAGTCTGAACTATTCTACTTATGATAAAGAATTATATGCTCTTGTTCGGACCTTAGAAACATGGCAACATTATTTATGGCCCAAAAAATTTGTTATACATTCTGATCATGAATCTTTGAAACACATTAAAAGTCAAGCAAAACTGAACCGTAGACATGCTAAATGGGTTGAATTTATTGAGACTTTCCCTTATGTCATTAAACACAAGAAGGGTAAAGAAAATGTTATTGCTGATGCATTGTCTCGTCGTTATACTATGCTTTCACAACTTGACTTTAAAATATTTGGTTTGGAGACCATCAAAGATCAATATGTGCATGATGCTGAATTTAAAGATGTATTGCAGAATTGTAAGAAAGGGAGAACATGGAACAAGTTCGTCGTTAACGATGGATTTGTGTTTCGTGCTAACAAGCTATGCATTCCAGCTAGCTCCGTTCGTCTTTTGTTGTCCCGGGCTCTGATACCACTTGATAGAGGCGGGGGTGTCCCAATCTTTCGATGAGATGATAGCTATCGATTTGGTGGAGTCGACTTTGACGATCCGACTACAAACGTGCACGACGTTGCGCCTTAGCAATCGCTAAACCAATCTCCCGAGGTTACTGACGATACTGAAAGCACGATCAGCCTGACCACTAAGGTCTATTCCTGCACGCAATCGAAGAACAAGCAAGAATATGATAATGCAATCTGAATATTGCGAATATAGATGAAGTATTGATAGAGGTGGCGATCCGAAAGCGGTCTTGGTCTGGTCGTTGGACACAAACGAAGTACACGAAGTTGCAATGGCTAACTTTTAATCTAAACAAATCCCAAAGTCTAAACGGTGCCCTAAGGGCTGTATATATGGAGGAAGAGGAGGGGATTTCGTGGCCCTTGAAGGAGGGGTCCGAAACCAACCCTATCTCTTGTTTCCCCACACATACGGACTCTAAAAACAGCCTATACTCAAGTATTTCGAAATTACATGGGCCTGGCCCAATAATAAGGTGACGCAGCACCTATAATAGCCTCTGGACGAAATTTATGAAGTGACATCTTGTATATTTCGTCCAAGGCTTCCTGCACTCATTATGGTGGCTTCAAAGTCCTGAACTCATCACTTGTAACTCCGTTCTTGTTCCCCTTGTGCATGCCATCATCTCCATGCTTGAACTTGCTCCAAGGTTCCTCTTTCTTGTCCAAGCTAGGCCCTTCATTTGTAAGCAAAACAAATGTATCCAATTTAGGCAGCATCATATTCTCATGAACTTTAGAATCATTACCAAGAAACGAAAGTACCTGATATTTTAATTGGCGTGCGCGAGCTCTAGTAATTGGTCCAGTATGTATAGAAGCAGGGGTTGTGGGTGTAACAATGGTATTGATGTCCTCATCATCCTCCCCTTCTTGAAATGAAGTCGTCCTCGACGGAAGCTCATCTTCCTCACCCAAATAAGGCTTCAGATCTGCAATGTTAAAAGTGGGACGAACCCCAAAATCTGCAGGCAGCTCAAGTTTATATGCATTATCATTTATTTTCTCTAACACCTTAAAAGGACCATCAGCACGTGGCATTAGCTTTGATTTGCGCAAATCAGGAAATCTATCCTTACGCAAATGTAACCAAACAAGATCTCCAGGTGCAAACACAACATGTTTTCTACCCTTATCTCCAGCAAGTTTATATTTAGCATTCATACGCTCAATGTTCTCCTTAGTTAACTCATGCATTTTTAAGATCAATTCAGCACGTTGTTTAGCATCAAAATTAACCTTCTCCGAAGATGGAAGAGGCAACAAATCAATTGGTGCACGAGGAAGGAAACCATACACAATTTCAAAAGGACACATCTTAGTAGTAGAATGCAATGAACGATTATAAGCAAATTCAATATGAGGCAAGCATTCTTCCCACATTTTCTTGTTATTCTTCAAAACAGCCCTAAGCATAGTAGACAATGTTCTATTGACAACTTCAGTTTGTCCATCAGTTTGGGGGTGACATGTAGTACTAAAAAGCAGTTTAGTCCCCAACTTAGCCCATAAACATCTCCAAAAGTGGCTAAGAAATTTCGTATCACGATCTGAAACAATAGTATTTGGCACACCATGCAAGCGTATAATTTCACAAAAGAACAAATCAGCAACATTAACAGCATCATCGCTTTTATGACATGGTATAAAGTGTGCCATTTTCGAGAACCCATCCACGACAAAAAATATGTTATCCCTCCCCTTCTTTGTTCGAGGTAAACCTAAAACAAAGTCCATAGATATATCCTCCCAAGGAACACTAGGTACAGGCAAAGGCATATATAAACCATGAGGATTGAGTCGTGACTTAGCTTTTTGACATGTAGTGCAGCGAGCAACAAAACGCTCAACATCCCGTCTCATCTTTGGCCAAAAGAAATGCGTAGCAAGTATATCCTCCGTCTTCTTCACGCCAAAGTGTCCCATTAATCCTCCTCCATGCGCCTCCTGCAACAACAAAAGACGAACGGAGCTAGCTGGAATGCATAGCTTGTTAGCACGAAACACAAATCCATCGTTAACGACGAACTTGTTCCATGTTCTCCCTTCCTTACAATTTTGCAATACATCTTTAAATTCAGCATCATGCACATATTGATCTTTGATGGTCTCCAAACCAAATATTTTAAAGTCAAGTTGTGAAAGCATAGTATAACGACGAGACAATGCATCAGCAATAACATTTTCTTTACCCTTCTTGTGTTTAATGACATAAGGGAAAGTCTCAATAAATTCAACCCATTTAGCATGTCTACGGTTCAGTTTTGCTTGACTTTTAATGTGTTTCAAAGATTCATGATCAGAATGTATAACAAATTCTTTGGGCCATAAATAATGTTGCCATGTTTCTATGGTCCGAACAAGAGCATATAATTCTTTATCATAAGTAGAATAGTTCAGACTAGGCCCACTCAATTTTTCAGAAAAGTATGCAACAGGTTTGCCATCTTGTAATAAAACACCTCCTAATCCAATTCCACTAGCATCACATTCAAGCTCAAAAGTCTTATTAAAATCAGGAAGTTGGAGTAAAGGAGCATGTGTCAACTTATCTTTTAATACCGTGAAGGCTTCTTCCTATGAGGTACCCCAAACAAAAGGCACATCCTTCTTTGTAAGCTCATTGAGAGGTGCAGCAATGGTGCTAAAATCTCTCACAAAACACCTATAGAAACCAGCGAGGCCAAGGAAACTCCTCACTTGTGTGACCGTTTTGGGCTGCGGCCAACTCTCAATAGCTTCAATCTTGGCTTTATCAACTTCAATTACCTGTGGAGTAACAACATAGCCAAGAAAAGATACTCGGTCGGTGCAAAAGGTGCACTTCCCAAGGTTACTAAACAAACGTGCATCACGTAGAGCAATAAAAACAGCACGTAAATGTTCCAAATGTTCCTCCAAAGATCTGCTATAAATCAATTTATCATCAAAGTAAACTACCACAAATCGTCCAATGAAAGCACGTAAAACTTCGTTCATTAATCTCATGAAAGTACTAGGTGCATTAGTTAACCCAAAAGGCATGACTAACCACTCATATAAACCGAACTTAGTTTTAAATGCTGTTTTCCATTCATCTCCCAATTTCATACGAATTTGATGGTATCCACTACGCAAATCAACTTTGGAGAATATTGTAGAGCCACTCAATTCATCAAGCATATCATCTAGCCTAGGAATAGGATGACGATATGATGAGGACATCAATACCATTGTTACACCCACAACCCCTGCTTCTATACATACTGGACCAATTACTAGAGCTCGCGCACGCCAATTAAAATATCAGGTACTTTCGTTTCTTGGTAATGATTCTAAAGTTCATGAGAATATGATGCTGCCTAAATTGGATACATTTGTTTTGCTTACAAATGAAGGGCCTAGCTTGGACAAGAAAGAGGAACCTTGGAGCAAGTTTAAGCATGGAGATGATGGCATGCACAAGGGGAACAAGAACGGAGTTACAAGTGATGATTTCAGGACTTTGAAGCCACCATAATGAGTGCAGGAAGCCTTGGACGAAATATACAAGATGTCACTTCATAAATTTCGTCCAGAGGCTATTATAGGTGCTGCGTCACCTTATTATTGGGCCAGGCCCATGTAATTTCGAAATACTTGAGTATAGGCTGTTTTTAGAGTCCGTATGTGTGGGGGAACAAGAAATAGGGTTGGTTTCGGACCCCTCCTTCAAGGGCCACGAAATCCCCTCCTCTTCCTCCATATATACAGCCCTTAGGGCACCGTTTAGACTTTGGGTTTTGTTTAGATTAAAAGTTCGCCATAGCTGCAACTTCGCGTACTTCGTTTGTGTTCAACGACCAGACCAAGACGTCACAGAACCCCACCTTGATCAATAAAGCTTTCA
The DNA here is from genome assembly GCA_011799875.1 of Thinopyrum elongatum. Taxonomy (NCBI): domain Eukaryota; kingdom Viridiplantae; phylum Streptophyta; class Magnoliopsida; order Poales; family Poaceae; genus Thinopyrum; species Thinopyrum elongatum. Next base: position 172,961 of record JAAAXO010000614.1, on the reverse strand, counting down.
TCTTATATTCGCAATATCCAGATTGCAAATCTTAGTTTCTTGCTTGTTCTTCGTTTGCTTGCAGGAGATAGACCCTCGTGGTCAGGTTGATTGTGCTCCGGCGTGGTCAATAACCTCTCGGAGTTGGTTTAGCGATTGCTAAGGCGCGACGTCCTCGCACGTTCGTAGTCGGATCGTCAAAGTCTACTCCACCAAAAACGATAGCTATCATCTCATCGAAAGATCGGGACACCCTCGCCTCTATCATTATATTTAGCATTCATACGCTCAATGTTCTCCTTAGTTAACTCATGCATTTTTAAGATCAATTCAGCACGTTGTTTAGCATCAAAATTAACCTTCTCCATAGATGGAAGAGGCAACAAATCAATTGGTGCACGAGGAAGGAAACCATACACAATTTCAAAAGGACACATCTTAGTAGTAGAATGCAATGAACGATTATAAGCAAATTCAATATGAGGCAAGCATTCTTCCCACATTTTCTTGTTATTCTTCAAAACAGCCCTAAGCATAGTAGACAATGTTCTATTGACTACTTCAGTTTGTCCATCAGTTTGGGGGTGACATGTAGTACTAAAAAGCAGTTTAGTCCCCAACTTAGCCCATAAACATCTCCAAAAGTGGCTAAGAAATTTAGTATCACGATCTGAAACAATAGTATTTGGCACACCATGCAAGCGTATAATTTCACGAAAGAACAAATCAGCAACATTAACAGCATCATCGCTTTTATGACATGGTATAAAGTGTGCCATTTTCGAGAACCTATCCACGACAACAAATATGCTATCCCTCCCCTTCTTTGTTCGAGGTAAACCTAAAACAAAGTCCATAGATATATGCTCCCAAGGAACACTAGGTACAGGCAAAGGCATATATAAACCATGAGGATTGAGTCGTGACTTAGCTTTTTGACATGTAGTGCAGCGAGCAACAAAACGCTCAACATCCCGTCTCATCTTTGGCCAAAAGAAATGTGTAGCAAGTATATCCTCCGTCTTCTTCACGCCAAAGTGTCCCATTAATCCTCCTCCATGCGCCTCCTGCAACAACAAAAGACGAACGGAGCTAGCTGGAATGCATAGCTTGTTAGCACGAAACACAAATCCATCGTTAACGACGAACTTGTTCCATGTTCTCCCTTCCTTACAATTCTGCAATACATCTTTAAATTCAGCATCATGCACATATTGATCTTTGATGGTCTCCAAACCAAATATTTTAAAGTCAAGTTGTGAAAGCATAGTATAACGATGAGACAATGCATCAGCAATAACATTTTCTTTACCCTTCTTGTGTTTAATGACATAAGGGAAAGTCTCAATAAATTCAACCCATTTAGCATGTCTACGGTTCAGTTTTGCTTGACTTTTAATGTGTTTCAAAGATTCATGATCAGAATGTATAACAAATTTTTTGGGCCATAAATAATGTTGCCATGTTTCTAAGGTCCGAACAAGAGCATATAATTCTTTATCATAAGTAGAATAGTTCAGACTAGGCCCACTCAATTTTTCAGAAAAGTATGCAACAGGTTTGCCATCTTGTAATAAAACACCTCCTAATCCAATTCCACTAGCATCACATTCAAGCTCAAAAGTCTTATTAAAATCAGGAAGTTGGAGTAAAGGAGCATGTGTCAACTTATCTTTCAATACCGTGAAGGCTTCTTCCTGTGAGGTACCCCAAACAAAAGGCACATCCTTCTTTATAAGCTCATTGAGAGGTGCAGCAATGGTGCTGAAATCTCTCACAAAACGCCTATAGAAACCAGCGAGTCCAAGAAAACTCCTCACTTGAGTGACCGTTTTGGCCTGCGGCCAACTCTCAATAGCTTCAATCTTGGCTTTATCAACTTCAATTCCCTGTGGAGTAACAACATAGCCAAGAAAAGATACTCGGTCGGTGCAAAAGGTGCACTTCCCAAGGTTACCAAACAAACATGCATCACGTAAAGCAATAAAAACAGCACGTAAATGTTCCAAATGTTCCTCCAAAGATCTGCTATAAATCAGTATATCATCAAAATAGACTACCACAAATCGTCCAATGAAAGCACGTAAAACTTCGTTCATTAATCTCATGAAAGTACTAGGTGCATTAGTTAACCCAAAAGGTATGACTAACCACTCATATAATCCAAACTTTGTTTTAAATGCTGTTTTCCATTCATCCCCCAATTTCATACGAATTTGATGGTATCCACTACGCAAATCAACTTTGGAGAATATTGTAGAGCCACTCAATTCATCAAGCATATCATCTAGTCTAGGAATAGGATGACGATAACGAATAGTAATATTATTAATGCCTCTACAATCAACACACATACGCGATGTACCATCCTTTTTTGGCACTAGAATAATAGGAACAGCACAAGGACTAAGGGATTCGCGTATATAACCTTTGTCGAGCAACTCCTGGACTTGACGCATAATCTCCTTCGTCTCCTCTGGATTAGTACGGTATGGTGCACGGTTGGGTAGCGATGCACCGGGAATTAAGTCAATCTGATGCTCAATCCCTCGAATAGGTGGTAATCCCGGAGGCACATCTTGTGGAAAGACGTCGGCGAACTCCTGCAAAATGTTAGTAACAGCAGGAGGCAAAGAGGAAGGCATGTCCTCGAATGAAAATAATGCCTCTTTGCACACAAAAGCATAGCAAACAGATTTGTTGAAATCTAGATCATCAATATCAGATTTGGTGGCAAGTAAACATGCACTTTTCAATTTAATTTCAGAAGCAACACTAGATGGTTTATTATGAGGATTCATTTGTTGCTCAAATTCTTTTGCCACAATCTGATTTTCACTCTTATTTTGCACCTGTTTTGCCTTACTAGCTCTATTAATATCATCTTTCAAAATAGAATCAGGAGACATAGGAAGCAAAGTAATATGTTTATCCTTATGAACAAGAGTATATTGATTGTTTCTACCATGGTGTACAGAACTTTTATCAAATTGCCATGGTCTACCAAGTAATAAGGAACATGCTTGCATGGGTACCACATCACAATCAACAAAATCAGCATACGTAGAGATACTAAAATGCACACGAACAGTACGTGTTACCTTAACCTTGCCGCTGTTGTTGAACCATTGGATATAGTAAGGATGTGGATGTGGTCTTGTGGTGAGAGAGAGCTTCTCCACCATCTCCATGCTAGCCAAGTTGTTGCAGCTCCCTCCATCTATGATGACGCGAACAGAACGTTCCTTCACAACTCCCTTTGTATGGAACAAATTATGCCTCTGATTTTGCTCAGCTTTTGTGACCTGCACACTCAAAACACGTTGAGCAACTAAACATTCATACCTGTCAGCGTCTTCAGGAGCCTTGTATTGCGTCTCTTGTTCAGAATCATCTCCACCGTGTTCTTCACGTGTAATGAGAGCCAAAGTCTCCTCATCATAGTCACTAGCGGACTCATACCCACCATCCTCGGTAGCAATCATCACACGCTGAGATTTGCATTCTCTCGCATAATGACCTCTTCCCTTACAACGACGACAAATAATATCACTTGTATGCCCTGTTGATGCCATGGAAGAAGAAGAACTCTGTGCAGGCCCGGTAGGTGTGCTCTTGGCAGATAGTGGTGGTTGTGCCTGCTTCCTTGTATCACGGCTGGAGGTGGCAGCTAATGGAGGTGTCGGTGCAATAGAATGTGTGGAAGTAGAGGATGCTCCAACTTCCTGATTTTAATAAGACTTTTGAGCTTGAATGTGATGCTAGTGGAATTGGATTAGGAGGTGTTTTATTACAAGATGGCAAACCTGTTGCATACTTTTCTGAAAAATTGAGTGGGCCTAGTCTGAACTATTCTACTTATGATAAAGAATTATATGCTCTTGTTCGGACCTTAGAAACATGGCAACATTATTTATGGCCCAAACAATTTGTTATACATTCTGATCATGAATCTTTGAAACACATTAAAAGTCAAGCAAAACTGAACCGTAGACATGCTAAATGGGTTGAATTTATTGAGACTTTCCCTTATGTCATTAAACACAAGAAGGGTAAAGAAAATGTTATTGCTGATGCATTGTCTCGTCGTTATACTATGCTTTCACAACTTGACTTTAAAATATTTGGTTTGGAGACCATCAAAGATCAATATGTGCATGATGCTGAATTTAAAGATGTATTGCAGAATTGTAAGGAAGGGTAGAAAACATGTTGTGTTTGCACCTGGAGATCTTGTTTGGTTACATTTGCGTAAGGATAGATTTCCTGATTTGCGCAAATCAAAGCTAATGCCACGTGCTGATGGTCCTTTTAAGGTGTTAGAGAAAATAAATGATAATGCATATAAACTTGAGCTGCCTGCAGATTTTGGGGTTAGTCCCACTTTTAACATTGCAGATCTAAAGCCTTATTTGGGTGAGGAAGATGAGCTTCCGTCGAGGACGACTTCATTTCAAGAAGGGGAGGATGATGAGGACATCAATACCATTGTTACACCCACAGCCCCTGCTTCTATACATACTGGACCAATTACTAGAGCTCGCGCACGCCAATTAAAATATCAGGTACTTTCGTTTCTTGGTAATGATTCTAAAGTTCATGAGAATATGATGCTGCCTAAATTGGATACATTTGTTTTTCTTACAAATGAAGGGCCTAGCTTGGACAAGAAAGAGGAACCTTGGAGCAAGTTCAAGCATGGAGATGATGGCATGCACAAGGGGAACAAGAACGGAGTTACAAGTGATGATTTCAGGACTTTGAAGCCACCATAATGAGTGCAGGAAGCCTTGGACGAAATATACAAGATGTCACTTCATAAATTTCGTCCAGAGGCTATTATAGGTGCTGCGTCACCTTATTATTGGGCCAGGCCCATGTAATTTCGAAATACTTGAGTATAGGCTGATTTTAGAGTCCGTATGTGTGGGGAAACAAGAGATAGGGTTGGTTTCGGACCCCTCCTTCAAGGGCCACGAAATCCCCTCCTCTTCCTCCATATATACAGCCCTTAGGGCACCGTTTAGACTTTGGGTTTTGTTTAGATTAAAAGTTCGCCATAGCTGCAACTTCGCGTACTTCGTTTGTGTTCAACGACCAGACCAAGACGTCACAGAACCCCACCTTGATCAATAAAGCTTTCATCTTATATTCGCAATATCCAGATTGCAAATCTTAGTTTCTTGCTTGTTCTTCGTTTGCTTGCAGGAGATAGACCCTCGTGGTCAGGTTGATTGTGCTCCGGCGTGGTCAATAACCTCTCGGAGTTGGTTTAGCGATTGCTAAGGCGCGACGTCCTCGCACGTTCGTAGTTGGATCGTCAAAGTCTACTCCACCAAAAACGATAGCTATCATCTCATCGAAAGATCGGGACACCCTCGCCTCTATCAGCCCCTGCTGCCATACATACTGGACCAATTACTAGAGCTCGCGCACGCCAATTAAATTATCAGGTACTTTCGTTTCTTGGTAATGATTCTAATGTTCATGAGAATATGATGCTGCCTAAATTGGATACATTTGTTTTGCTTACAAATGAAGGGCCTAGCTTGGACAAGAAAGAGGAACCTTGGAGCAAGTTCAAGCATGGAGATGATGGGATGCGCAAGGGGAACAAGAACGGAGTTACAAGTGATGATTTCAGGACTTTGAAGCCACCATAAGGAGTGCAGGAAGCCTTGGACGAAATATACAAGATGCCACTTCATAAATTTCGTCCAGAGGCTATTATAGGTGCTGCGTCACCTTATTATTGGGCCAGGCCCATGTAATTTCGAAATACTTGAGTATAGACTATTTTTAGAGTCCGTATGTGTGGGGAAACAAGAGATAGGGTTGGTTTCGGAACCCTCCTTCAAGGGCCACGAAATCCCCCCCTCTTCCTCCATATATACAGCCCTTAGGGCACCGTTTAGACTTTGGGTTTTGTTTAGATTAAAAGTTCGCCATAGCTGCAACTTCGCGTACTTCGTTTGTGTTCAACAACCAGACCAAGACGTCACAGAACCCCACCTCGATCAATAAAGCTTTCATCTTATATTCGCAATATCCAGATTGCAAATCTTAGGTTCTTGCTTGTTCTTCGTTTGCTTGCAGGAGATAGACCCTCGGGGTCAGGTTGATTGTGCTCCGGCGTGGTCAATAACCTCTCGGAGTTGGTTTAGCGATTGCTAAGGCGCGACGTCCTCGCACGTTCGTACTCGGATCGTCAAAGTCTACTCCACCAAAAACGATAGCTATCATCTCATCGAAAGATCGGGACACCCTCGCCTCTATCATCGGGACACCCTCGCCTCTATCAATGGTGGAACCCAACGAGTACGCATAGCAGTTTTCAAAGCAGCCCAAGTAGTTGGAATAGGATATAATCTACAATGTTCAGACCACCATACACATGCAAAACTAGTAAAAGCACAAACAGCAGCAGCAACACGTCTCTCCTCGGGATATTGTAAACATGTAAAACGTTGTTCAGTTTCTAACTCCCAAGTAAGATATATATCAGGAACATATCTACCCTCAAATGGTGGAATATTCAATTTCAGTTTAGGAAGATGGTCATGATCTCGTACCTGAGCTGGTAATGCAGCCCTACCATTGCGATTATTTGCATGTGGACAACCTGGTGGTGGTGGTTGCACGTAGTTCTGATTTTGATCAACCTCATCCTCGTAATCGCCCGCATAATCGTCCTCCTCAGCGGCAGCAGGAGCCATAGAAGCATCAACAGTAGGTGCAGCGGCACCAGAAGTTTGACCAGGCTCAAGGGGAACACGCTGTGCTTGTCCCACTTGATTTGGAAGGCGACGTTGTTGTTGTTGTAGAGGTGCGACAGGTGCAGCCGGCGGTGGTTGTGGAAGACGCGCGAGCAATTCATTAAACTTGTTATCGAGCTTTGTTTCGAACGTCTTCTCAATTCCGTCTATCTTCTCCATGGCCACTTCAAATCTGTTTAGCACATCTTGCACCTGTCCACTCATCATTTGCTGAAATTTATCATGTAGCTGTTTGTTCGTCATGTTCTCCCAATCAGTCTCATCGGCTTGTGATCCTGCCATGGTTAGCAGCAATAGAAACACACAAGAATATGACCCTACAGACTACTGGGAAGTGGTGGTGGTGGTGTATCACAAAACCGTCAAGCGAATCTCAAATGCTTACCAGTTCTTACCCAGCAGCAGGTGGTGATCGGCAACCGTTGTAGTCAAAACTCTTAAAGATTGGACAGAGCGATTGCCAGGTGGTGTCAAACGCACGACGTAGATGTATGTGGTGCTGGGAAGGCTTATGATATGGTAGCAAAAAGGGTCAGCAATAATCAATTCAGAGATGCAAAGTTGAATAAACGCTCAACGATGGTACTGTGCTGGTCCTAGGCTAGACCGTACTAGAGACGCGAGCCTAGAACACTAACAAAATCACGGCGCGGCACATAAACAAGGGAAGAGCACACTCTAAAAAAAATTCATTTTTTTTTTGCGCTTTTTTTTTTGCAAATTCAACAAAGCAAAAACCCTAAAAAGATTATGCAAAGGCTCAGATTGGTTCGGATATGATGAACTAACCCTAATTTTTTTTTTGGCTTTTTCGTGGACTGTAGGTATGAAGAACAGACTCGATCTAAACTACGAAAAACTGTAAAATCTCACCGAGCAACCTGGAAATCTGATACCACCTGATAGAGGCGAGGATGTCCCGATCTTTCGATGAGATGATAGCTATCGTTTTTGGTGGAGTAGACTTTGACGATCCGACTACGAACGTGCGAGGACGTCGCGCCTTAGCAATCGCTAAACCAACTCCGAGAGGTTATTGACCACGCCGGAGCACAATCAACCTGACCACGAGGGTCTATCTCCTGCAAGCAAACGAAGAACAAGCAAGAAACTAAGATTTGCAATCTGGATATTGCGAATATAAGATGAAAGCTTTATTGATCAAGGTGGGGTTCTGTGACGTCTTGGTCTGGTCGTTGAACACAAACGAAGTACGCGAAGTTGCAGCTATGGCGAACTTTTAATCTAAACAAAACCCCAAAGTCTAAACGGTGCCCTAAGGGTTGTATATATGGAGGAAGAGGAGGGGATTTCATGGCCCTTGAAGGAGGGGTCCGAAACCAACCCTATCTCTTGTTTCCCCACACATACGGACTCTAAAAACAGCCTATACTCAAGTATTTCGAAATTACATGGGCCTGGCCCAATAATAAGGTGACGCAGCACCTATAATAGCCTCTGGACGAAATTTATGAAGTGACATCTTGTATATTTCGTCCAAGGCTTCCTGCACTCATTATGGTGGCTTCAAAGTCCTGAAATCATCACTTGTAACTCCGTTCTTGTTCCCCTTGTGCATGCCATCATCTCCATGCTTGAACTTGCTCCAAGGTTCCTCTTTCTTGTCCAAGCTAGGCCCTTCATTTGTAAGCAAAACAAATGTATCCAATTTAGGCAGCATCATATTCTCATGAACTTTAGAATCATTACCAAGAAACGAAAGTACCTGATATTTTAATTGACGTGCGCGAGCTCTAGTAATTGGTCCAGTATGTATAGAAGCAGGGGCTGTGGGTGTAACAATGGTATTGATGTCCTCATCATCCTCCCCTTCTTGAAATGAAGTCGTCCTCGACGGAAGCTCATCTTCCTAACCCAAATAAGGCTTCAGATCTGCAATGTTAAAAGTGGGACTAACCCCAAAATCTGCAGGCAGCTCAAGTTTATATGCATTATCATTTATTTTCTCTAACACCTTAAAAGGACCATCAGCACATGGCATTAGCTTTGATTTGCGCAAATCAGGAAATCTATCCTTACGCAAATGTAACCAAACAAGATCTCCAGGTGCAAAGACAACATGTTTTCTACCCTTATCTCCAGCAAGTTTATATTTAGCATTCATACGCTCAATGTTCTCCTTAGTTAACTCATGTATTTTTAAGATCAATTCAGCACGTTGTTTAGCATCAAAATTAACCTTCTCCGAAGATGGAAGAGGCAACAAATCAATTGGTGCACGAGGAAGGAAACCATACACAATTTCAAAAGGACACATCTTAGTAGTAGAATGCAATGAACGATTATAAGCAAATTCAATATGAGGCAAGCATTCTTCCCACATTTTCTTGTTATTCTTCAAAACAGCCCTAAGCATAGTAGACAATGTTCTATTGACTACTTCAGTTTGTCCATCAGTTTGGGGGTGACATGTAGTACTAAAACGCAGTTTAGTCCCCAACTTAGCCCATAAACATCTCCAAAAGTGGCTAAGAAATTTCGTATCACGATCTGAAACAATAGTATTTGGCACACCATGCAAGCGTATAATTTCACGAAAGAACAAATCAGCAACATTAACAGCATCATCGCTTTTATGACATGGTATAAAGTGTGCCATTTTCGAGAACCTATCCACGACAACAAATATGCTATCCCTCCCCTTCTTTGTTCGAGGTAAACCTAAAACAAAGTCCATAGATATATCCTCCCAAGGAACACTAGGTACAGGCAAAGGCATATATAAACCATGAGGATTGAGTCGTGACTTAGCTTTTTGACATGTAGTGCAGCGAGCAACAAAACGCTCAACATCCCGTCTCATCTTTGGCCAAAAGAAATGTGTAGCAAGTATATCCTCCGTCTTCTTCACGCCAAAGTGTCCCATTAATCCTCCTCCATGCGCCTCCTGCAACAACAAAAGACGAACGGAGCTAGCTGGAATGCATAGCTTGTTAGCACGAAACACAAATCCATCAGTAACGATGAACTTGTTCCATGTTCTCCCTTCCTTACAATTCTGCAATACATCTTTAAATTCAGCATCATGCACATATTGATCTTTGATGGTCTCCAAACCAAATATTTTAAAGTCAAGTTGTGAAAGCATAGTATAACGACGAGACAATGCATCAGCAATAACATTTTCTTTACCCTTCTTGTGTTTAATGACATAAGGGAAAGTCTCAATGAATTCAACCCATTTAGCATGTCTACGGTTCAGTTTGGCTTGACTTTTAATATGTTTCAAAGATTCATGATCAGAATGAATAACAAATTCTTTGGGCCATAAATAATGTTGCCATGTTTCCAAAGTCCGAACAAGAGCATATAATTCCTTATCATAAGTAGAGTAATTCAGACTAGGCCCACTCAATTTTTCAGAAAAGTATGCAACAGGTTTGCCATCTTGTAATAACACACCTCCTAATCTGATGAGGACATCAATACCATTGTTACACCCACAGCCCCTGCTTCTATACATACTGGACCAATTACTAGAGCTCGCGCACGCCAATTAAATTATCAGGTACTTTCGTTTCTTGGTAATGATTCTAAAGTTCATGAGAATATGATGCTGCCTAAATTGGATACATTTGTTTTGCTTACAAATGAAGGCCCTAGCTTGGACAAGAAAGAGGAACCTTGGAGCAAGTTCAAGCATGGAGATGATGGCATGCACAAGGGGATTTGTTTAGTTAAAAGTTAGCCATTGCAACTTCGTGTACTTCGTTTGTGTCCAACGACCAGACCAAGACCGCTTTCGGATCCCCACCATTATCAATACTTCATCTATATTCGCAATATTCAGATTGCATTATCATATTCTTGCTTGTTCTTCGATTGCGTGCAGGAATAGACCTTCGTGGTCAGGTTGATCGTGCTTCCAGCATCGTCAGTAACCTCAGGAGATTGGTTTAGCGATTGCTAAGGCGCAACGTCGTGCACGTTTGTAGTCGGATCGTCAAAGTCGGCTCCACCAAATCGATAGTTACCATCTCATCGAAAGATCGGGACACCCTCGCCTCTATCAGCCACGAAATCCCCTCCTCTTCCTCCATATATACAGCCCTTAGGGCACCGTTTAGACTTTGGGTTTTGTTTAGATTAAAAGTTCGCCATAGCTGCAACTTCGCGTACTTCGTTTGTGTTCAACGACCAGACCAAGACGTCACAGAACCCCACCTCGATCAATAAAGCTTTCATCTTATATTCGCAATATCCAGATTGCAAATCTTAGTTTCTTGCTTGTTCTTCGTTTGCTTGCAGGAGATAGACCCTCGGGGTCAGGTTGATTGTGCTCCGGCGTGGTCAATAACCTCTCGGAGTTGGTTTAGCGATTGCTAAGGCGCGACGTCCTCGCACGTTCGTAGTCGGATCGTCAAAGTCTACTCCACCAAAAACGATAGATATCATCTCATCGAAAGATCGGGACACCCTCGCCTCTATCAATATGTTCCTGATATATATCTTACTTGGGAGTTAGAAACTGAACAACGTTTTACATGTTTACAATATCCCGAGGAGAGACGTGTTGCTGCTGCTGTTTGTGCTTTTACTAGTTTTGCATGTGTATGGTGGTCTGAACATTGTAGATTATATCCTATTCCAGCTACTTGGGCTGCTTTGAAAACTGCTATGCGTACTCGTTGGGTTCCACCATATTATCAACGTGAATTACTTCAAAAATTGCAGCGCTTAAGACAAGGAAAAAATTCTGTAGAAGAATATTATCAGGAATTACAAACTGGCATGATTAGATGTGGTATTGTTGAGGAGAATGAAGCTATGCTTGCATGTTTCATGGGTGGATTAAATAGAGAGATTCAGACCATTCTAGAGTATAAGGAGTATAATAATATCACTCATTTATTCCATCTTGCTTGTAAAGCTGAACGTGAAGTGCAGGATCGACAGGCATTGGCGCGAACTAATTTTTCTGCAGGTCGATCTTCATCATGGACACCGCGTGCCTCCTCTACTCCCACACGTCCTACTGCGGCACCACTGACTTCAGCCGCCAATTCCAACCGAGATACAAGAAAACAGGCACCACCACCACCATCTGCCAAGAGTACACCTTCTGGGCCTGCCCAGAGCTCTTCTTCATCTATGGCATCAACAGGGCACACACATGATATTATTTATCGTCGTTGTAAGGGAAGAGGTCATTATGCGAGAGAATGCCAATCTCCGCGTGTTATGATTGCTACTGAGGATGGTGGGTATGAGTCCGCTAGTGACTATGATGAGGAGACTTTGGCTCTTATTACAAGTGAAGAACACGGTGGAGATGATTCTGATCATGAGACGCAATACATGGCTCCTGAAGACGCTGACAGGTATGAATGTTTAGTTGCTCAACGTGTTTTGAGTGTGCAGGTCACACAAGCTGAGCAAAATCAGAGGCATAATTTGTTCCATACAAAGGGAGTTGTGAAGGAACGTTCTGTTCGCGTCATCATAGATGAAGGGAGCTGCAACAACTTGGCTAGCATGGAGATGGTGAAGAAGCTATCTCTCACCACAAGACCACATCCACATCCTTACTATATCCAATGGTTCAACAACAGCGGCAAGGTTAAGGTAACACGTACTGTTCGTGTGCATTTTAGTATCTCTACATATGTTGATTATGTTGATTGTGATGTGGTACCCATGCAAGCATGTTCATTATTACTTGGTAGACCATGGCAATTTGATAAAAATTCTGTACACCATGGTAGAAACAATCAGTATACTCTTGTTCATAAGGATAAACATATTACTTTGCTTCCTATGACTCCTGATTCTATTTTGAAAGATGATATTAATAGAGCTAGTAAAGCAAAACAGGAGAAAAATAAGAGTGAAAATCAGATTGTGGCAAAAGAATTTGAGCAACAAATGAAGCCTAATAATAAACCATCTAGTGTTGCTTCTGAAATTAAATTGAAAAGTGCATGCTTACTTGCCACCAAATATGATATTGATGATCTAGATTTCAGCAATTCTGTTTGCTATGCTTTTGTGTGCAAAGAGGCGTTATTTTCATTCGAGGACGTGCCTTCCTCTTTGCCTCCTGCGGTCACTAACATTTTGCAGGAGTTCGCTGACGTCTTTCCACAAGACGTGCCACCGGGATTACCACCTATTCGCAGGATTGAGCATCAGATTGACTTAATTCCCGGTGCTTCGGTGCCAAACCGTGCGCCATACCATACCAATCCAGAGGAGACGAAGGAGATTATGCGTCAAGTACAGGAATTGCTCGACAAAGGTTATATACGCGAATCCCTTAGTCCTTGTGCTGTTCCTTTTATTCTAGTGCCGAAAAAGGATGGTACATCGCGTATGTGTGTTGATTGTAGAGGCATTAATAATATTACTATTCGTTATCGTCATCCTATTCCTAGACTAGATGATATGCTTGATGAATTGAGTGGCTCTACAATATTCTCCAAAGTTGATTTGCGTAGTGGATACCATCAAATTCGTATGAAATTGGGGGATGAATGGAAAACAGCATTTAAAACAAAGTTTGGATTATATGAGTGGTTAGTCATGCCTTTTGGGTTAACTAATGCACCTAGTACTTTCATGAGATTAATGAACGAAGTTTTACGTGCTTTCATTGGACGATTTGTGGTAGTCTATTTTGATGATATACTGATTTATAGCAGATCTTTGGAGGAACATTTGGAACATTTACGTGCTGTTTTTATTGCTTTACGTGATGCACGTTTGTTAGGTAACCTTGGGAAGTGCACCTTTTGCACCGACCGAGTATCTTTTCTTGGCTATGTTGTTACTCCACAGGGAATTGAAGTTGATAAAGCCAAGATTGAAGCTATTGAGAGTTGGCCACAGCCCAAAACGGTCACTCAAGTGAGGAGTTTTCTTGGACTCGCTGGTTTCTATAGGCGTTTTGTGAGAGATTTCAGCACCATTGCTGCACCTCTCAATGAGCTTACAAAGAAGGATGTGCCTTTTGTTTGGGGTACCTCACAGGAAGAAGCCTTCACGGTATTGAAAGATAAGTTGACACATGCTCCTTTACTCAAACTTCCTGATTTTAATAAGACTTTTGAGCTTGAATGTGATGCTAGTGGAATTGGATTAGGAGGTGTTTTATTACAAGATGGCAAACCTGTTGCATACTTTTCTGAAAAATTGAGTGGGCCTAGTCTGAACTATTCTACTTATGATAAAGAATTATATGCTCTTTTTCGGACCTTAGAAACATGGCAACATTATTTATGGCCCAAAGAATTTGTTATACATTCTGATCATGAATCTTTGAAACACATTAAAAGTCAAGCAAAACTGAACCATAGACATGCTAAATGGGTTGAATTTATTGAGACTTTCCCTTATGTCATTAAACACAAGAAGGGTAAAGAAAATGTTATTGCTGATGCATTGTCTCGTCGTTATACTATGCTTTCACAACTTGACTTTAAAATATTTGGTTTGGAGACCATCAAAGATCAATATGTGCATGATGCTGAATTTAAAGATGTATTGCAGAATTGTAAGGAAGGGAGAACATGGAACAAGTTCGTCGTTAACGATGGATTTGTGTTTCGTGCTAACAAGCTATGCATTCCAGCTAGCTCCGTTCGTCTTTTGTTGTTGCAGGAGGCGCATGGAGGGGGATTAATGGGACACTTTGGCGTGAAGAAGACGGAGGATATACTTGCTACACATTTCTTTTGGCCAAAGATGAGACGGGATGTTGAGCGTTTTGTTGCTCGCTGCACTACATGTCAAAAAGCTAAGTCACGACTCAATCCTCATGGTTTATATATGCCTTTGCCTGTACCTAGTGTTCCTTGGGAGGATATATCTATGGACTTTGTTTTAGGTTTACCTCGAACAAAGAAGGGGAGGGATAGCATATTTGTTGTCGTGGATAGGTTCTCGAAAATGGCACACTTTATACCATGTCATAAAAGCGATGATGCTGTTAATGTTGCTGATTTGTTCTTTCGTGAAATTATACGCTTGCATGGTGTGCCAAATACTATTGTTTTAGATCGTGATACTAAATTTCTTAGCCACTTTTGGAGATGTTTATGGGCTAAGTTGGGGACTAAACTGCTTTTTAGTACTACATGTCACCCCCAAACTGATGGACAAACTGAAGTAGTCAATAGAACATTGTCTACTATGCTTAGGGCTGTTTTGAAGAATAACAAGAAAATGTGGGAAGGATGCTTGCCTCATATTGAATTTGCTTATAATCGTTCATTGCATTCTACTACTAAGATGTGTCCTTTTGAAATTGTGTATGGTTTCCTTCCTCGTGCACCAATTGATTTGTTGCCTCTTCCATCTTCGGAGAAGGTTAATTTTGATGCTAAACAACGTGCTGAATTGATCTTAAAAATGCATGAGTTAACTAAGGAGAACATTGAGCGTATGAATGCTAAATATAAACTTGCTGGAGATAAGGGTAGAAAACATGTTGTGTTTGCACCTGGAGATCTTGTTTGGTTACATTTGCGTAAGGATAGATTTCCTGATTTGCGCAAATCAAACTAATGCCACGTGCTGATGGTCCTTTTAAGGTGTTAGAGAAAATAAATGATAACGCATATAAACTTGAGCTGCCTGCAGATTTTGGGGTTAGTCCCACTTTTAACATTGCAGATCTGAAGCCTTATTTGGGTGAGGAAGATGAGCTTCCGTCGAGGACGACTTCATTTCAAGAAGGGGAGGATGATGAGGACATCAATACCATTGTTACACCCACAGCCCCTGCTTCTATACATACTGGACCAATTACTAGAGCTCGCGCACGTCAATTAAAATATCAGGTACTTTCGTTTCTTGGTAATGATTCTAAAGTTCATGAGAATATGATGCTGCCTAAATTGGATACATTTGTTTTGCTTACAAATGAAGGGCCTAGCTTGGACAAGAAAGAGGAACCTTGGAGCAAGTTCAAGCATGGAGATGATGGCATGCACAACGGGAACAAGAACGGAGTTACAAGTGATGATTTCAGGACTTTGAAGCCACCATAATGAGTGCAGGAAACCTTGGACGAAATATACAAGATGTCACTTCATAAATTTCGTCCAGAGGCTATTATAGGTGCTGCGTCACCTTATTATTGGGCCAGGCCCATGTAATTTCGAAATACTTGAGTATAGGCTGTTTTTAGAGTCCGTATGTGTGGGGAAACAAGAGATAGGGTTGGTTTCGGACCCCTCCTTCAAGGGCCACGAAATCTCCTCCTCTTCCTCCATATATACAGCCCTTAGGGCACCGTTTAGACTTTGGGTTTTGTTTAGATTAAAAGTTCGCCATAGCTGCAACTTCGCGTACTTCGTTTGTGTTCAACGACCAGACCAAGACGTCACAGAACCCCACCTTGATCAATAAAGCTTTCATCTTATATTCGCAATATCCAGATTGCAAATCTTAGTTTCTTGCTTGTTCTTCGTTTGCTTGCAGGAGATAGACCCTCGTGGTCAGGTTGATTGTGCTCCGGCGTGGTCAATAACCTCTCGGAGTTGGTTTAGCGATTGCTAAGGCGCGACGTCCTCGCACGTTCGTAGTCGGATCGTCAAAGTCTACTCCACCAAAAACGATAGCTATCATCTCATCGAAAGATCGGGACACCCTCGCCTCTATCATCTTTGGAGGAACATTTGGAACATTTGGAATATATTGATTTATAGCAAGAAGGGGACGACTTCATTTCTGTGGGTGCAATGATGAGGACATCAATACCATTGTTACACCCACAGAAATGAAGTCGTCCCCTTCTTGCTATAAATCAATATATTCCAAATGTTCCAAATGTTCCTCCAAAGATCTGCTATAAATCAATATATCATCAAAGTAAACTACCACAAATCGTCCAATGAAAGCACGTAAAACTTCGTTCATTAATCTCATGAAAGTACTAGGTGCATTAGTTAACCCAAAAGGCATGACTAACCACTCATATAAACCGAACTTAGTTTTAAATGCTGTTTTCCATTCATCTCTGATAGAGGCGAGGGTGTCCCGATCTTTCGATGAGATGATATCTATCGTTTTTGGTGGAGTAGACTTTGACGATCCGACTACGAACGTGCGAGGACGTCGCGCCTTAGCAATCGCTAAACCAACTCCGAGAGGTTATTGACCATGCCGGAGCACAATCAACCTGACCCCGAGGGTCGATCTCCTGCAAGCAAACGAAGAACAAGCAAGAAACTAAGATTTGCAATCTGGATATTGCGAATATAAGATGAAAGCTTTATTGATCGAGGTGGGGTTCTGTGACGTCTTGGTCTGGTTGTTGAACACAAACGAAGTACGCGAAGTTGCAGCTATGGCAAACTTTTAATCTAAACAAAACCCAAAGTCTAAACGGTGCCCTAAGGGCTGTATATATGGAGGAAGAGGGGGGGGATTTCGTGGCCCTTGAAGGAGGGGTCCGAAACCAACCCTATCTCTTGTTTCCCCACACATACGGACTCTAAAAATAGCCTATACTCAAGTATTTCGAAATTACCTGGGCCTGGCCCAATAATAAGGTGACGCAGCACCTATAATAGCCTCTGGACGAAATTTATGAAGTGGCATCTTGTATATTTCGTCCAAGGCTTCCTGCACTCCTTATGGTGGCTTCAAAGTCCTGAAATCATCACTTGTAACTCCGTTCTTGTTCCCCTTGCGCATGCCATCATCTCCATGCTTGAACTTGCTCCAAGGTTCCTCTTTCTTGTCCAAGCTAGGCCCTTCATTTGTAAGCAAAACAAATGTATCCAATTTAGGCAGCATCATATTCTCATGAACATTAGAATCATTACCAAGAAACGAAAGTACCTGATAATTTAATTGGCGTGCGCGAGCTCTAGTAATTGGTCCAGTATGTATAGCAGCAGGGGCTGTGGGTGTAACAATGGTATTGATGTCCTCATCATCCTCCCCTTCTTGAAATGAAGTCGTCCTCGACGGAAGCTCATTTTCCTGACCCAAATAAGGCTTCAAATCTGCAATGTTAAAAGTGGGACTAACCCCAAAATCTGCAGGCAGCTCAAGTTTATATGCGTTATCATTTATTTTCTCTAACACCTTAAAAGGACCATCAGCACGTGGCATTAGCTTTGATTTGCGCAAATCAGGAAATCTATCCTTACGCAAATGTAACCAAACAAGATCTCCAGGTGCAAACACAACATGTTTTCTACCCTTATCTCCAGCAAGTTTATATTTCGCATTCATACGCTCAATGTTCTCCTTAGTTAACTCATGCATTTTTAAGATCAATTCAGCACGTTGTTTAGCATCAAAATTAACCTTCTCCGAAGATGGAAGAGGCAACAAATCAATAGGTGCACGAGGTAGGAAACCATATACAATTTCAAAAGGGCACATCTTAGTAGTAGAATGCAACGAACGATTATAAGCAAATTCAATATGAGGCAAGCATTCTTCCCACATTTTCTTGTTATTCTTCAAAACAGCCCTAAGTATAGTAGACAAAGTTCTATTGACTACTTCAGTTTGTCCATCAGTTTGGGGGTGACAAGTAGTACGAAAAAGCAGTTTAGTCCCCAACTTAGCCCATAAACATCTCCAAAAGTGGCTAAGAAATTTGGTATCACGATCTGAAACAATAGTATTTGGCACACCATGCAAGCGAACAATTTCACGAAAGAACAAATCAGCAACATTAGCAGCATCATCGCTTTTATGACATGGTATAAAGTGTGCCATTTTCGAGAACCTATCCACGACAACAAATATGCTATCCCTCCCCTTCTTTGTTCGAGGTAAACCCAAAACAAAGTCCATAGATATATCCTCCCATGGAACACTAGGTACAGGCAACGGCATATATAAACCATGAGGATTGAGTCGTGACTTAGCTTTTTGACATGTAGTGCAGCGAGCAACAAAGCGCTCAACATCCCGTCTCATCTTTGGCCAAAAGAAATGTGTAGCAAGTACATCCTCCGTATTCTTTACGCCAAAGTGTCCCATTAATCCTCCTCCATGCGCCTCCTGCAACAACAAAAGACGAACGGAGCTAGCTGGAATGCATAGCTTGTTAGCACGAAACACAAATCCATCGTTAACGACAAACTTGTTCCATGTTCTCCCTTCTTTACAATTCTGCAATACATCTTTAAATTCAGCATCATGCACATATTGATCTTTGATGGTCTCCAAACCAAATATTTTAAAGTCAAGTTGTGAAAGCATAGTATAACGACGAGACAATGCATCAGCAATAACATTTTCTTTACCCTTCTTGTGTTTAATGACATAAGGGAAAGTCTCAATGAATTCAACCCATTTAGCATGTCTACGGTTCAGTTTGGCTTGACTTTTAATATGTTTCAAAGATTCATGATCAGAATGAATAACAAATTCTTTGGGCCATAAATAATGTTGCCATGTTTCCAAAGTCCGAACAAGAGCATATAATTCCTTATCATAAGTAGAGTAATTCAGACTAGGCCCACTCAATTTTTCAGAAAAAGTATGCAACAGGTTTGCCATCTTGTAATAACACACCTCCTAATCCAATTCCACTAGCATCACATTCAAGCACAAAAGTCTTATTAAAATCAGGAAGTTGGAGTAAAGGAGCATGTGTTAACTTATCTTTCAACACCGTGAAGGCTTCTTCCTGTGCGGTACCCCAAACAAAAGGCACATCCTTCTTTGTAAGCTCGTTGAGAGGTGCAGCAATGGTACTGAAATCTCTCACAAAACGCCTATAGAAACCAGCGAGGCCAAGGAAACTCCTCACTTGTGTGACCGTTTTGGGCTGCGGCCAACTCTCAATAGCTTCAATCTTGGCTTTATCAACTTCAATTCCCTGTGGAGTAACAACATAGCCAAGAAAAGATACTCGGTCGGTGCAAAAGGTGCACTTCCCAAGGTTACCAAACAAACGTGCATCACGTAGAGCAATAAAAACAACACGTAAATGTTCCAAATGTTCCTCCAAAGATCTGCTATAAATCAATATATTATCAAAGTAAACTACCACAAATCGTCCAATGAAAGCACGTAAAACTTCGTTCATTAATCTCATGAAAGTACTAGGTGCATTAGTTAACCCAAAAGGCATGACTAACCACTCATATAAACCGAACTTAGTTTTAAATGCTGTTTTCCATTCATCTCCCAATTTCATACGAATTTGATGGTATCCACTACGCAAATCAACTTTGGAGAATATTGTAGAGCCACTCAATTCATCAAGCATATCATCTAGCCTAGGAATAGGATGACGATAACGAATAGTAATATTATTAATGCCTCTACAATCAACACACATACGCAACGTACCATCCTTTTTTGGCACTAGTATAATAGGAACAGCACAAGGACTAAGAGATTCGCGTATATAACCTTTGTCGAGCAGCTCCTGTACTTGACGCATAATCTCCTTCGTCTCCTCTGGATTGGTACGGTATGGCGCACGGTTTGGCAACGAAGCACCGGGAATTAAGTCAATCTGATGCTCAATCCCGCGAATAGGTGGTAATCCCGGTGGCACGTCTTGTGGAAAGACGTCAGCGAACTCGTGCAAAATGTTAGTGACCGCAGGAGGCAAAGAGGAAGGCACGTCCTCGAATGAAAATAACGCCTCTTTGCACACAAAAGCATAGCAAACAGAATTGCTGAAATCTAGCTCATCAATATCAGATTTGGTGGCAAGTAAGCATGCACTTTTCAATTTAATTTCAGAAGCAACACTAGATGGTTTATTATTAGGCTTCATTTGTTGCTCAAATTCTTTTGCCACAATCTTATTTTCACTCTTTTTTTTCTCCTGCTTTGCTTTACTAGCTCTATTAATATCATCTTTCAAAATAGAATCAGGAGTCATAGGAAGCAAAGTAATATGTTTATCCTTATGAACAAGAGTATACTGATTGTTTCTACCCTGGTGTACAGAATTTTTATTAAATTGCCATGGTCTACCAAGTAATAATGAACATGCTTGCATGGGTACCACATCACAATCAACATAATCAGCATATGTAGAGATACTAAAATGCACATGAACAGTACGTGTTACCTTAACCTTGCCGCTGTTGTTGAACCATTGGATATAGTAAGGATGTGGATGTGGTCTTGTGGTGAGAGATAGCTTCTCCACCATCTCCATGCTAGCCAAGTTGTTGCAGCTCCCTCCATCTATGATGACGCGAACAGAACGTTCCTTCACAACTCCCTTTGTATGGAACAAATTATGCCTCTGATTTTGCTCAGCTTGTGTGACCTGCACACTCAAAACACGTTGAGCAACTAAACATTCATACCTGTCAGCGTCTTCAGGAGCCATGTATTGCGTCTCATGATCAGAATCATCTCCACCGTGTTCTTCACTTGTAATAAGAGCCAAAGTCTCCTCATCATAATCACTAGCGGACTCATACCCACCATCCTCAGTAGCAATCATAACACGCGGAGATTGGCATTCTCTCGCATAATGACCTCTTCCCTTACAACGACGACAAATAATATCATGTGTGTGCCCTGTTGATGCCATAGATGAAGAAGAGCTCTGGGCAGGCCCAGAAGGTGTACTCTTGGGAGATGGTGGTGGTGGTGCCTGTTTTCTTGTATCTCGGTTGGAATTGGCGGCTGAAGTCAGTGGTGCCGCAGTAGGACGTGTGGGAGTAGAGGAGGCACGTGGTGTCCATGATGAAGATCGACCTGCAGAAAAATTAGTTCGCGCCAATGCCTGTCGATCCTGCACTTCACGTTCAGCTTTACAAGCAAGATGGAATAAACGAGTGATATTATTATACTCCTTATACTCTAGAATGGTCTGAATCTCTCTATTTAATCCACCAATGAAACGTGCAAGCATAGCTTCATTCTCCTCAACAATACCACATCTAATCATGCCAGTTTGTAATTCCTGATAATATTCTTCTACAGAATTTTTTCCTTGTCTTAAGCGCTGCAATTTTTGAAGTAATTCACGTTGATAATATGGTGGAACCCAACGAGTACGCATAGCAGTTTTCAAAGCAGCCCACGTAGCTGGAATAGGATATAATCTACAATGTTCAGACCACCATACACATGCAAAACTAGTGAAAGCACAAACAGCAGCAGCAACACGTCGTTCCTCGGGATATTGTAAACATGTAAAACATTGTTCAGTTTCTAACTCCCAAGTAAGATATATATCAGGAACATATCTACCCTCGAATGGTGGAATATTCAATTTTAATTTAGGAAGATGGTCATGATCTCGTACCTGAAGTGGTGGTGCAGGCCTACCATTTCGATTATTTGCATGTGGATGACCTGGTGCTGGTGGTTGCACGTAGTTATGATTTTGATCAAACTCATCCTCATAATCGCCCGCGTAATCATCCTCCTCCTCGGCACCAGCAGCAGCAGGAGCAGGAGCCAAAGAAGCATCAACAGTAGGTACAGCAGCACCAGAAGTTTGGCCATCCTCAAGAGGAACACGCTTCGCTCGTCCGAACTGATTTGGAAGGGGGCGTTGTTGTTGTCGTTGCAGAGGTGCGACAGGTGCAGCCGGTGGTGGTTGGGGAAGACGCGTGAGCAATTCATTAAACTTGTTATCCAGCTTTGTCTCGAACGACTTCTCCATGCCATCTATCTTCTCCATGGCCTCTTCAAATCTGTTTAGCACATCTCCCACCTGGCCACTCATCATTTGCTGAAATTTATCATGCAACTCCTTGTTCGTCATGTTCTCCCAGTCAATCTCGTCGGCTTGTGATCCTGCCATGGTTAGCAGCAATAGAAACTGATAGAGGCGGGGGTGTCCCGATCTTTCGATGAGATGATAGCTATCGATTTGGTGGAGTCGACTTTGACGATCCGACTACAAACGTGCACGACGTTGCGCCTTAGCAATCGCTAAACCAATCTCCCGAGGTTACTGACGATGCTGAAAGCACGATCAGCCTGACCACGAAGGTCTATTCCTGCACGCAATCGAAGAACAAGCAAGAATATGATAATGCAATCTGAATATTGCGAATATAGATGAAGTATTGATAAAGGTGGGGATCCGAAAGCGGTCTTGGTCTGGTCGTTGGACACAAACGAAGTACACGAAGTTGCAATGGCTAACTTTTAACTAAACAAATCCCAAGGAAAAAAGCTACTAGATGGATCTACTTATATAGGAGTAAGGGGTGGCGGCCAAGGAGGTGGGAGGACGTCCCAAGGCAGCCTAAAACTAACCCTAGGTCGTACAAGGCTCATGGGCCCAAGTGGAGGTGATGCAACACCTTTGGACTTGTAGTTTGACTCGGATTCTGCTACAGCGTCAGATTGTTTCGTCGATAACTCATAGCTCCGGATGAATTTTAAGGTGAATCCAATTGGGTTGGAAAGAGCACGAAATCTACTTTCCAACAAAAAAAGAATCACCCAATTTGGAGTCCGTATGAAAAAGTTCTTGGCGTTTTGAGTCAGGTATGTCTGTGCAGTCCGAATCTGAATCCAGAACGTGAGAGACTTGGACTCTATCTTCTCTTGGCCCAAAAGTGACGTGAGAGGACTTTTTGAACAGCACCTAAACTTCTCGTTTTCCCTTATCTTCATATGTGAATTGTACAAATGTCCCATACACCTGCAATTAGACATGGCACAAAAGTTTGTGAAGTATTTTTGTCCTGGATGACACAAATAAATTATTGCATAGTTTGCATTAGAAATCACCTCACAAATATACATGTATGCAATATTTTTGGTCGTATCCAAGGTATTCATGTCCTCATCACAAGGGGAACAAGAACGGAGTTACAAGTGATGATTTCAGGACTTTGAAGCCACCATAAGGAGTGCAGGAAGCCTTGGACGAAATATACAAGATGCCACTTCATAAATTTCGTCCAGAGGCTATTATAGGTGCTGCGTCACCTTATTATTGGGCCAGGCCCATGTAATTTCGAAATACTTGAGTATAGGCTATTTTTAGAGTCCGTATGTGTGGGGAAACAAGAGATAGGGTTGGTTTCGGACCCCTCCTTCAAGGGCCACGAAATCCCCCCCTCTTCCTCCATATATACAGCCCTTAGGGCACCGTTTAGACTTTGGGTTTTGTTTAGATTAAAAGTTCGCCATAGCTGCAACTTCGCGTACTTCGTTTGTGTTCAACAACCAGACCAAGACGTCACAAAACCCCACCTCGATCAATAAAGCTTTCATCTTATATTCGCAATATCCAGATTGCAAATCTTAGTTTCTTGCTTGTTCTTCGTTTGCTTGCAGGAGATAGACCCTCGGGGTCAGGTTGATTGTGCTCCGGCGTGGTCAATAACCTCTCGGAGTTGGTTTAGCGATTGCTAAGGCGCGACGTCCTCGCACGTTCGTAGTCGGATCGTCAAAGTCTACTCCACCAAAAACGATAGATATCATCTCATCGAAAGATCGGGACACCCTCGCCTCTATCAGTTGTTGTTGTCGTTGCAGAGGTGCGACAGGTGCAGCCGGTGGTGGTTGGGGAAGACGCGTGAGCAATTCATTAAACTTGTTATCCAGCTTTGTCTCGAACGACTTCTCCATGCCATCTATCTTCTCCATGGCCTCTTCAAATCTGTTTAGCACATCTCCCACCTGGCCACTCATCATTTGCTGAAATTTATCATGCAACTCCTTGTTCGTCATGTTCTCCCAGTCAATCTCGTCGGCTTGTGATCCTGCCATGGTTAGCAGCAATAGAAACACACAAGAATATGATCCTACAGACTACTAGAAAGTGGTGGTGGTGTGGTGTGGTGTCACAAATCCGTCAAGCAAATCTCAAATTCTTACCAGTTCTTACCCAGCAGCAGGTGGTGATCGGCAACCTTTGTAGTCAAAACTCTCAGAGCTTGGACAGAGCGATTGCCAGGTGGTGTCAAGCACACGATGTAGATGTATGTGGAGCTGGAAAGGCTTATGATATGGTAGCAAAAAGGGTCAGCAATAATCAATTCAGAGATGCAATGTTGAATAAACTCTCAACGACGGTACTGTGCTGGTCCTAGGCTAGACCGTGCTAGAGACGCCAGCCTAGAACACTAACAAAAATCACGGCGCTGCACGTAAACAAGGGAGGAGCACACTCTGAATTTTTTCCTTTTTTTTTTGCACTTTTTTTTCTCTTTTTTTTTTTGCTCCGCAACAATTTTTTTTTGAAAAAGTCTACAAATGGTCTAAAGACTGCCTAGCCAGAATTTTCCAGACTTATTGCGAATATAAGATGAAAGCTTTATTGATCAAGGTGGGGTTCTGTGACGTCTTGGTCTGGTCGTTGAACACAAACGAAGTACGCGAAGTTGCAGCTATGGCGAACTTTTAATCTAAAAAAAACCCAAAGTCTAAACGGTGCCCTAAGGGCTGTATATATGGAGGAAGAGGGGGGGAATTTCGTGGCCCTTGAAGGAGGGGTCCGAAACCAACCCTATCTCTTGTTTCCCCACACATACGGACTCTAAAAATAGCCTATACTCAAGTACTTCGAAATTACATGGGCCTGGCCCAATAATAAGGTGACGCAGCACCTATAATAGCCTCTGGACGAAATTTATGAAGTGGCATCTTGTATATTTCGTCCAAGGCTTCCTGCACTCCTTATGGTGGCTTCAAAGTCCTGAAATCATCACTTGTAACTCCGTTCTTGTTCCCCTTGCGCATGCCATCATCTCCATGCTTGAACTTGCTCCAAGGTTCCTCTTTCTTGTCCAAGCTAGGCCCTTCATTTGTAAGCAAAACAAATGTATCCAATTTAGGCAGCATCATATTCTCATGAACATTAGAATCATTACCAAGAAACGAAAGTACCTGATAATTTAATTGGCGTGCGCGAGCTCTAGTAATTGGTCCAGTATGTATAGCAGCAGGGGCTGTGGGTGTAACAATGGTATTGATGTCCTCATCACGCGGGAAGCAAGAACCCTTGTCGAAGATCTAGAGGAAACGTTCACCAACCTGCGCAAGGTAAACATGTGGCTCAATCTAGAGAAGTGCGTGTTCGGCGTCCCGTCCGGCAAGCTACTGGGTTTCCTGGTGTCACACAGAGGGATCGAAGCTAACCCAGAGAAGATCAAGGCAACAGAAAGAATGAGCCCGCCGCAGACCCTCAAGGAAATGCAGAAGCTCGCAGGCTATGTTACTTCGTTGGGACGCTTCATCTCAAAGCTCGGAGAGCGCGCCCTCCCATTTTTCAAGCTGATGAAGAAGAAGGGCCCGTTCGAATGGACTCCGGAGGCTGAGGCGGCCTTTCAAGACCTCAAGAGGTATCTCACCAGCCCTCCGGTGATGGTGGCACCTCCACATCTTGAGCCCCTGGTGCTTTACCTGGCCGCCACACCCCACTTAGCTAGCGCGGTACTCGTGGCGGTCCAGGAAGAGCACGCGAGCGCAGATACGCGGCGCAGCGCCCCGTCTACAGCCGTGCCATAGCCACCTCAAGACGGCGCCCCTGAGGCCTCGACTACCTCACCAGACGGTGAGGCTCCTGAGGCCCACACGCCTCAGGCAGGGCTGGACGCCATCCACATCTCTTCCCTTGTCGAGCACCCCGTGTACTTCATCAGCACGGTGCTGCGTGACGCGCGCGCTACCCTATGCCGCAGAAGCTCCTGCTCACGCACCTCGTCGCCTCCAGGAAACCGCAACACTACTTCCAAGGCCATCCCATCAAGGTCGTCTCCGCGTACCCCCTGGAGAAGGTGCTCCGCAGCCCCAATGCCGCGGGGAGGGTTGCTGAGTGGAACATAGAGCTACAGGCATTCCAGCTGGAGTTCAGCACCACCAGGCTCATCAAGGGTGCGGCCCTCGCTGACTTCGTGGCGGAATGGACTGAAGCCCCTGACCGAGGGATGGATGAAGACTGCTCCCTCACGCCCGGAGATGAGGCGCCCGATGGCTGGGTCATGTACTTCGACGGCGCGTTCGCACGCCGAGGGGCGGGGGTGATAGAGGCGAGGGTGTCCCGATCTTTCGATGAGATGATATCTATCGTTTTTGGTGGAGTAGACTTTGACGATCCGACTACGAACGTGCGAGGACGTCGCGCCTTAGCAATCGCTAAACCAACTCCGAGAGGTTATTGACCACGCCGGAGCACAATCAACCTGACCCCGAGGGTCGATCTCCTGCAAGCAAACGAAGAACAAGCAAGAAACTAAGATTTGCAATCTGGATATTGCGAATATAAGATGAAAGCTTTATTGATCGAGGTGGGGTTCTGTGACGTCTTGGTCTGGTCGTTGAACACAAACGAAGTACGCGAAGTTGCAGCTATGGCAAACTTTTAATCTAAACAAAACCCAAAGTCTAAACGGTGCCCTAATGGCTGTATATATGGAGGAAGAGGGGGGGATTTCGTGGCCCTTGAAGGAGGGGTCCGAAACCAACCCTATCTCTTGTTTCCCCACACATACGGACTCTAAAAATAGCCTATACTCAAGTATTTCGAAATTACCTGGGCCTGGCCCAATAATAAGGTGACGCAGCACCTATAATAGCCTCTGGACGAAATTTATGAAGTGGCATCTTGTATATTTCGTCCAAGGCTTCCTGCACTCCTTATGGTGGCTTCAAAGTCCTGAAATCATCACTTGTAACTCCGTTCTTGTTCCCCTTGCGCATGCCATCATCTCCATGCTTGAACTTGCTCCAAGGTTCCTCTTTCTTGTCCAAGCTAGGCCCTTCATTTGTAAGCAAAACAAATGTATCCAATTTAGGCAGCATCATATTCTCATGAACATTAGAATCATTACCAAGAAACGAAAGTACCTGATAATTTAATTGGCGTGCGCGAGCTCTAGTAATTGGTCCAGTATGTATAGCAGCAGGGGCTGTGGGTGTAACAATGGTATTGATGTCCTCATCAGGGGGCTGGAGCCGTACTCATCTCGCCTACCCAGGACAAGCTCTACTACGCCGTGCAGCTTTGCTTCCAGCATGGCGAGAAGGTCTCCAACAACATCGCGGAATACGAGGGACTGATCGCCGGCCTCAGGGCTACGGCGGCCCTAGGGGTCAAGCGTCTCACCAGCAAGGGCGATTCTCAGCTCCTCGTCAACTTCTCCAACAAAGAGTACAAGCCCAAGGACGAGCACATGGAGGCATACTTGGAAGAGGTACGCAAAATTGAAAAACGATTCTTGGGTTTAGAGTTGCAGCACGTCCCGCGTGGCACGAACAAGGAGGCAGATGACATAGCCAGGAGAGCATCCCGACGCGAGCCCCAGAAGACCGGCATCTTCTAGGAACGGCTCTTCAAGCCATCGGCGGCCCCCTCCATTGTGGGCCCGGCGCTGCTCAGAGAGGAACTGCCCATGGCCCCCTCCTCGGGCGCTCCAGCCTGCGGTTCGACCTCTGGAGCCCGCCTGCTCCTGGCACTTGAACCTCAGGAGGGGTGCTCGACCGAGGAGTTCAAGGCGTACTTGCTCCAAGGCACCTTGCTGGAGAAGGAGGAGGACGCAGAACGCGTGGCCCGTCAGGCCACTGCTTACTGCTTGCAGGATGGCGAGCTCTACCGAAGGCGCCCAAACAACGTCTCGCTGCGGTTCATCTCCAAGGAGCAAGGATGCGAGGTGTTGGCTGACATCCACGGCAGGGATTGTGGGCATCACTCTTCGTCAAGCACCCTCGTGGGCAAGGCGTTCCGCAGCGGTTTCTACTGGCCCACGGCGCTCAATGATGCCACTGAGCTGGTGAGATCCTGTGAGGCCTGTCAATTCCATGCCAGGCAGATCCACCAACCCGCTCAGGGCCTCCAGACCATTCCGCTCTCGTGACCGTTCACGATCTGGGGGCTGGATATCCTGGGCCCGTTCCCCCGAGCGGCCGGGGGCTACCGCTACCTCTACATCGCCATCGACAAGTTCACCAAGTGGGCGGAGGTGGAGCTCGTGTCCAACATCCCGGTGGGCTCGGCCAACAAGTTCATCAAGGGCCTCGTGAGTCGCTTTGGGGTCCCGAACCATATCATCACTGACAATGGCTCTCAGTTCACGAGCAACCTCTTCAAAACATATTGTGCTAACCTTGGAACGCAGATATGTTACGCTTTGGTGGCGCACCCGCGGAGCAACGGCCAAGCCGAACGCGCCAACGTGGAGGTCCTGAGGGGCCTCAAGGTGAGGAGCTTCAAGAAGAAACTCAAGGCCTACGGCAGGGGTTGGCTCGATGAGCTTCAGTCCGTGCTGTTGTCCATCCGCACCACCGCGACTAAGCCCACCGGCGAAACCCCGTTCTTCCTCGTATACGGGGCTGAGGCGGTCCTCCCTCATGAGGACAAACATCACTCTCCGCGGGTCTTAGTGTTTGACGAGGCACGCCAGGACGCCTCGCGGGGGATGGACCTCGTCCTTGGGGAGGAGGGCCACCGCCAAGCCTTGCTCCGTGCCGCGAGGTACTAGGAGGCACTGCGTGGTATCACTGCCGTAGCGTCTGTTCCAGGACCCTCAAGGTGGGTGACCTCGTCCTGAGACGGGTGCTCTCCAGGAAGGGGCTTCACAAGCTCTCGCCCATGTGGGAGGTCCCGTTCTGGATCGCCCGTGTCTCCAGGCCTGGCGCCGCGCGCCTGGAGACACAGGACGGGGTCCCCATCCAGAATGCCTGGAACATCCAGCACCTTCGAAAGTTCTATCCGTGACCAACAAGCGCCATGCGCCTCTCAAGTCTCCACCTGTGACACTCTCACGTAATAATGAGTGGGGTTGTACACGCCCTGGAATCTCCTGAGTGCCGCCCCTGGGCCTCACGGGGGCTCCCACCCACGTCCTAGTGGAAGCCCCATGCTCCGCGCTGGCGGGAAGACCAAAAGACTAGTATAGGTGCCGGACGTGGCTGTTTTCTTTGCTTGCTTTCTGTAGCTGATTTGCCACTTCTTGGAATGAAATTCAAAGTTCTTGCGTCTTTATTCGAAAGGGTTGGGAATTTTTCTCCTGCAGCGTTTTGCTCTTCCAAGCCTTGCTTTCTCCAAAGTTGCCCGTCGCTCTCTTCCGCGCGTCTCGCGAGTGGGGGCTGGGGGACGGTGTGTACGTCGGGGCTTCCCCATGAACGCACCCCCTAGTCCTCACGTGACGCTCTCAGGCGAGCCGTCGGGCATGAACGTCCTCATGAGCCTCCATCTCCTGGCCTCGCTGGGCATTGCGGCCCGGCGTACCAACGACGATCCATATTCGCCTCTGGAGCGTTCATCTCCTGGCTTCGCTAGATGTCGCGTTCAAGCGAATTGATAACATCGGCCCCGCTCGAGGGCTCGCGTGGGGCGCACGGCGCCCAACACCTACATACTCATGACCCATCGGAAACCTCGCGGTCATGGGTGACTTCTGAGGTTAGGATGCCTCCCGACCCCGAAGAAAGAGGCCCCTGGCAAGGCCTCCAGATCGCCTTAATGCCCCGGTCGCACCGTCACGGGAGCAAGGGGCACGCAGGGGGTCCGAGCTCTAGAGGAGCGCGTGATGAGGACATCAATACCATTGTTACACCCACAGCCCCTGCTGCTATACATACTGGACCAATTACTAGAGCTCGCGCACGCTAATTAAATTATCAGGTACTTTCGTTTCTTGGTAATGATTCTAATGTTCATGAGAATATGATGCTGCCTAAATTGGATACATTTGTTTTGCTTACAAATGAAGGGCCTAGCTTGGACAAGAAAGAGGAACCTTGGAGCAAGTTCAAGCATGGAGATGATGGCATGCGCAAGGGGAACAAGAACGGAGTTACAAGTGATGATTTCAGGACTTTGAAGCCACCATAAGGAGTGCAGGAAGCCTTGGACGAAATATACAAGATGCCACTTCATAAATTTCGTCCAGAGGCTATTATAGGTGCTGCGTCACCTTATTATTGGGCCAGGCCCATGTAATTTCGAAATACTTGAGTATAGGCTGTTTTTAGAGTCCGTATGTGTGGGGAAACAAGAGATAGGGTTGGTTTCGGACCCCTCCTTCAAGGGCCACGAAATTCCCTCCTCTTCCTCCATATATACAGCCCTTAGGGCACCGTTTAGACTTTGGGTTTTGTTTAGATTAAAAGTTCGCCATAGCTGCAACTTCGCGTACTTCGTTTGTGTTCAACGACCAGACCAAGACGTCACAGAACCCCACCTTGATCAATAAAGCTTTCATCTTATATTCGCAATATCCAGATTGCAAATCTTAGTTTCTTGCTTGTTCTTCGTTTGCTTGCAGGAGATAGACCCTCGTGGTCAGGTTGATTGTGCTCCGGCGTGGTCAATAACCTCTCGGAGTTGGTTTAGCGATTGCTAAGGCGCGACGTCCTCGCACGTTCGTAGTCGGATCGTCAAAGTCTACTCCACCAAAAACGATAGCTATCATCTCATCGAAAGATCGGGACACCCTCGCCTCTATCACCCTCGCCTCTATCAGGCCCAGTATGTATAGCAGCAGGGGCTGTGGGTGTAACAATGGTATTGATGTCCTCATCATCCTCCCCTTCTTGAAATGAAGTCATCCTCGACGGAAGCTCATCTTCCTCACCCAAATAAGGCTTCAAATCTGTAATTTTAAAAGTGGGACTAACCCCAAAATCTGTAGGCAGCTCAAGTTTATATGCATTATCATTTATTTTCTCTAACACCTTAAAAGGACCATCAGCACATGCCATTAGCTTTGATTTGCGCAAATCAGGAAATCTATCCTTACGCAAATGTAACCAAACAAGATCTCCAGGTGCAAACATAACATGTTTTCTACCCTTATCTCCAGCAAGTTTATATTTAGCATTCATACGCTCAATGTTCTCCTTAGTTAACTCATGCATTTTTAAGATCAATTCAGCACGTTGTTTAGCATCAAAATTAACCTTCCCCGAAGATGGAAGAGGCAACAAATCAATGGGTGCATGAGGTAGGAAACCATATGATGAGGACATCAATACCATTGTTACACCCACAACCCCTGCTTCTATACATACTGGACCAATTACTAGAGCTCGCGCACGCCAATTAAAATATCAGGTACTTTCGTTTCTTGGTAATGATTCTAAAGTTCATGAGAATATGATGCTGCCTAAATTGGATACATTTGTTTTGCTTACAAATGAAGGGCCTAGCTTGGACAAGAAAGAGGAACCTTGGAGCAAGTTCAAGCATGGAGATGATGGCATGCACAAGGAGAACAAGAACGGAGTTACAAGTGATGATTTCAGGACTTTGAAGCCACCATAATGAGTGCAGGAAGCCTTGGACGAAATATACAAGATGTCACTTC
Organism: Thinopyrum elongatum; assembly: GCA_011799875.1. Lineage (NCBI taxonomy): Eukaryota > Viridiplantae > Streptophyta > Magnoliopsida > Poales > Poaceae > Thinopyrum > Thinopyrum elongatum. Next base: position 141,016 of record JAAAXO010000614.1, on the reverse strand, counting down.
ATAAATTTCGTCCAGAGGCTATTATAGGTGCTGCGTCACCTTATTATTGGGCCAGGCCCATGTAATTTCGAAATACTTGAGTATAGGCTGTTTTTAGAGTCCGTATGTGTGGGGAAACAAGAGATAGGGTTGGTTTCGGACCCCTCCTTCCAGGGCCACGAAATCCCCTCCTCTTCCTCCATATATACAGCCCTTAGGGCACCGTTTAGACTTTGGGTTTTGTTTAGATTAAAAGTTCGCCATAGCTGCAACTTCGCGTACTTCGTTTGTGTTCAACGACCAGACCAAGACGTCACAGAACCCCACCTTGATCAATAAAGCTTTCATCTTATATTCGCAATATCCAGATTGCAAATCTTAGTTTCTTGCTTGTTCTTCGTTTGCTTGCAGGAGATAGACCCTCGTGGTCAGGTTGATTGTGCTCCGGCGTGGTCAATAACCTCTCGGAGTTGGTTTAGCGATTGCTAAGGTCGTGATGAGGACATCAATACCATTATTACACCCACAGCCCCTGCTGCTATACATACTGGACCAATTACTAGAGCTCACGCAAGCCAATTAAATTATCAGGTACTTTCGTTTCTTGGTAATGATTCTAATGTTCATGAGAATATGATGCTTCCTAAATTGGATACATTTGTTTTGCTTAAAATGAAGGGCCTAGCTTGGACAAGAAAGAGGAACCTTGGAGCAAGTTCAAGCATGGAGATGATGGCATGCGCAAGGGGAACAAGAACGGAGTTACAAGTGATGATTTCAGGACTTTGAAGCCACCATAATGAGTGCAGGAAGCCTTGGACGAAATATACAAGATGCCACTTCATAAATTTCATCCAGAGGCTATTATAGGTGCTGCGTCACCTTATTATTGGGCCAGGCCCATGTAATTTCGAAATACTTGAGTATAGGCTATTTTTAGAGTCCGTATGTGTGGGGAAACAAGAGATAGGGTTGGTTTCGGACCCCTCCTTCAAGGGCCACGAAATCCCCCCCTCTTCCTCCATATATACAGCCCTTAGGGCACCGTTTAGACTTTGGGTTTTGTTTAGATTAAAAGTTTGCCATAGCTGCAACTTCGCGTACTTCGTTTGTGTTCAACAACCAGACCAAGACGTCACAGAACCCCACCTCGATCAATAAAGCTTTCATCTTATATTCGCAATATCCAGATTGCAAATCTTAGTTTCTTGCTTGTTCTTCGTTTGCTTGCAGGAGATCGACCCTCGGGGTCAGGTTGATTGTGCTCCGGCGTGGTCAATAACCTCTCGGAGTTGGTTTAGCGATTGCTAAGGCGCGACGTCCTCGCACGTTCGTAGTCGGATCGTCAAAGTCTACTCCACCAAAAACGATAGATATCATCTCATCGAAAGATCGGGACACCCTCGCCTCTATCAAGTGGCATCAGATTCCCAGGTTGCTCGGTGAGATTTACAGTTTTTCGTAGTTTAGATCGAGTCTGTTCTTCATACCTACAGTCCAGGAAAAAGCCAAAAAAAATTTTAGGGTTAGTTCATCTTATCCGAACCAATCTGAGCCTTTGCATAATCTTTTTAGGGTTTTTGCTTTGTTGAATTTGCGGTTGCATCGTCGTGTCAAGTTGCTGGTGTTAGCGTCTAGTTCTTTACAGTTTCGAGTTCTGTTCACAAGTTGTCACGCCGCCGCCGCACCATCATCATCGCCCCTACCATATACCACCACAGCTTATCTGCTATTTCTTTGAGTCCATATACCACCACCGATCCGAGTCCATATACCACCACCGATCCGAGTCCATATACCACCACCAATCCGAGCCCACATATACTACCGTCATATACCATCACTAGTCCGAGTTCCACCAGATTCATCTCTGCCACCAGTCCTAGTCCGAGTCCAGTATTTATTCCTTTATTTTAGAGTTCCAGATCACGTGATACTACGAGTCGTGAACAAGTCGGATTCCCCAATTTTCGTGCTACCCGCAGAAGAAAAATAGTTCCAGTGTCAAAAAAAAAAAACTAAGTCTGGAAAATTCTGGCTAGGCAGTTTTTAGACCATTTGTAGACTTTTTCGAAAAAAAATTGTTGCGGAGCAAAAAAAAAAAGAGGAAAAAAAAAAGTGCAAAAAAAAAAGAAGAAAAAAAATTCAGAGTGTGCTCCTCCCTTGTTTACGTGCAGCGCCGTGATTTTTGTTAGTGTTCTAAGCTCGCGTCTCTAGCACGGTCTAGCCTAGGACCAGCACAGTACCGTCGTTGAGAGTTTATTCAACATTGCATTTCTGAATTGATTATTGCTCACCCTTTTTGCTACCATATCATAAGCCTTCCCAGCTCCACATACATCTACATCGTGCGTTTGACACCACCTGGCAATCGCTCTGTCCAAGCTCTGAGAGTTTTGACTACAAAGGTTGCCGATCACCACCTGCTGCTGGGTAAGAACTGGTAAGAATTTGACATTTGCTTGACGGATTTGTGACACCACACCACACCACACCACCACCACTTTCTAGTAGTCTGTAGGATCATATTCTTGTGTGTTTCTATTGCTGCTAACCATGGCAGGATCACAAGCCGACGAGATTGACTGGGAGAACATGACGAACAAGGAGTTGCATGATAAATTTCAGCAAATGATGAGTGGCCAGGTGGGAGATGTGCTAAACAGATTTGAAGAGGCCATGGAGAAGATAGATGGCATGGAGAAGTCATTCGAGACAAAGCTTGATAACAAGTTTAATGAATTGCTCACGCGTCTTCCCCAACCACCACCGGCTGCACCTGTCGCACCTCTGCAACGACAACAACAACGCCCCCTTCCAAATCAGTTCGGACGAGCGAAGCGTGTTCCTCTTGAGGATGGCCAAACTTCTGGTGCTGCTGTACCTACTGTTGATGCTTCTTTGGCTCCTGCTCCTGCTGCTGCTGGTGCTGAGGAGGAGGATGATTACGCGGGCGATTATGAGGATGAGGTTGATCAAAATCATAACTACGTGCAACCACCAGCACCAGGTCGTCCACATGCAAATAATCGCAATGGTAGGCCTGCACCACCACTTCAGGTACGAGATCATGACCATCTTCCTAAATTAAAATTGAATATTCCACCATTCGAGGGTAGATATGTTCCTGATATATATCTTACTTGGGAGTTAGAAACTGAACAACGTTTTACATGTTTACAATATCCCGAGGAACGACGTGTTGCTTCTGCTGTTTGTGCTTTCACTAGTTTTGCATGTGTATGGTGGTCTGAACATTGTAGATTATATCCTATTCTAGCTACGTGGGCTGCTTTGAAAACTGCTATGCGTACTCGTTGGGTTCCACCATATTATCAACGTGAATTACTTCAAAAATTGCAGCGCTTAAGACAAGGAAAAAATTCTGTAGAAGAATATTATCAGGAATTACAAACTGGCATGATTAGATGTGGTATTGTTGAGGAGAATGAAGCTATGCTTGCACGTTTCATGGGTGGATTAAATAGAGAGATTCAGACCATTCTAGAGTATAAGGAGTATAATAATATCACTCGTTTATTCCATCTTGCTTGTAAAGCTGAACGTGAAGTGCAGGATCGACAGGCATTGGCGCGAACTAATTTTTCTGTAGGTCGATCTTCATCATGGACACCGCGTGCCTCCTCTACTCCCACACGTCCTACTGCGGCACCACTGACTTCAGCCGCCAATTCCATCCGAGATACAAGAAAACAGGCACCACCACCACCATCTGCCAAGAGTACACCTTCTGGGCCTGCCCAGAGCTCTTCTTCATCTATGGCATCAACAGGGCACACACATGATATTATTTGTCGTCGTTGTAAGGGAAGAGGTCATTATGCGAGAGAATGCCAATCTCCGCGTGTTATGATTGCTACTGAGGATGGTGGGTATGAGTCCGCTAGTGATTATGATGAAGAGACTTTGGCTCTTATTACAAGTGAAGAACACGGTGGAGATGATTCTGATCATGAGACGCAATACATGGCTCCTGAAGACGCTGACAGGTATGAATGTTTAGTTGCTCAACGTGTTTTGAGTGTGCAGGTCACACAAGCTGAGCAAAATCAGAGGCATAATTTGTTCCATACAAAGGGAGTTGTGAAGGAACGTTCTGTTCGCGTCATCATAGATGGAGGGAGCTGCAACAACTTGGCTAGCATGGAGATGGTGGAGAAGCTATCTCTCACCACAAGACCACATCCACATCCTTACTATATCCAATGGTTCAACAACAGCGGCAAGGTTAAGGTAACACGTACTGTACGTGTGCATTTTAGTATCTCTACATATGCTGATTATGTTGATTGTGATGTGGTACCCATGCAAGCATGTTCATTATTACTTGGTAGACCATGGCAATTTGATAAAAATTCTATACACCATGGTAGAAACAATCAGTATACTCTTGTTCATAAGGATAAACATATTACTTTGCTTCCTATGACTCCTGATTCTATTTTGAAAGATGATATTAATAGAGCTAGTAAAGCAAAGCAGGAGAAAAATAAGAGTGAAAATCAGATTGTGGCAAAAGAATTTGAGCAACAAATGAAGCCTAATAATAAACCATCTAGTGTTGCTTCTGAAATTAAATTGAAAAGTGCATGCTTACTTGCCACCAAATCTGATATTGATGAGCTAGATTTCAGCAATTCTGTTTGCTATGCTTTTCTGTGCAAAGAGGCGTTATTTTCATTCGAGGACGTGCCTTCCTCTTTGCCTCCTGCGGTCACTAACATTTTGCAGGAGTTCGCTGACGTCTTTCCACAAGACGTGCCACCGGGATTACCACCTATTCGCGGGATTGAGCATCAGATTGACTTAATTCCCGGTGCTTCGTTGCCAAACCGTGCGCCATACCGTACCAATCCAGAGGAGACGAAGGAGATTATGCGTCAAGTACAGGAGCTGCTCGACAAAGGTTATATATGCGAATCTCTTAGTCCTTGTGCTGTTCCTATTATACTAGTGCCAAAAAAGGATGGTACGTCGCGTATGTGTGTTGATTGTAGAGGCATTAATAATATTACTATTCGTTATCGTCATCCTATTCCTAGGCTAGATGATATGCTTGATGAATTGAGTGGCTCTACAATATTCTCCAAAGTTGATTTGCGTAGTGGATACCATCAAATTCGTATGAAATTGGGAGATGAATGGAAAACAGCATTTAAAACTAAGTTCGGTTTATATGAGTGGTTAGTCATGCCTTTTGGGTTAACTAATGCACCTAGTACTTTCATGAGATTAATGAACGAAGTTTTACGCGCTTTCATTGGACGATTTGTGGTAGTTTACTTTGATGATATATTGATTTATAGCAGATCTTTTGAGGAACATTTACGTGTTGTTTTTATTGCTCTACGTGATGCACGTTTGTTTGGTAACCTTGGGAAGTGCACCTTTTGCACCGACCGAGTATCTTTTCTTGGCTATGTTGTTACTCCATAGGGAATTGAAGTTGATAAAGCCAAGATTGAAGCTATTGAGAGTTGGCCGCAGCCCAAAACGGTCACACAAGTGAGGAGTTTCCTTGGCCTCGCTGGTTTCTATAGGCGTTTTGTGAGAGATTTCAGTACCATTGCTGCACCTCTCAACGAGCTTACAAAGAAGGATGTGCCTTTTGTTTGGGGTACCGCACAGGAAGAAGCCTTCACGGTGTTGAAAGATAAGTTAACACATGCTCCTTTACTCCAACTTCCTAATTTTAATAAGACTTTTGAGCTTGAATGTGATGCTAGTGGAATTGGATTAGGAGGTGTGTTATTACAAGATGGCAAACCTGTTGCATACTTTTCTGAAAAATTGAGTGGGCCTAGTCTGAATTACTCTACTTATGATAAGGAATTATATGCTCTTGTTCGGACTTTGGAAACATGGCAACATTATTTATGGCCCAAAGAATTTGTTATTCATTCTGATCATGAATCTTTGAAACATATTAAAAGTCAAGCCAAACTGAACCGTAGACATGCTAAATGGGTTGAATTCATTGAGACTTTCCCTTATGTTATTAAACACAAGAAGGGTAAAGAAAATGTTATTGCTGATGCATTGTCTCGTCGTTATACTATGCTTTCACAACTTGACTTTAAAATATTTGGTTTGGAGACCATCAAAGATCAATATGTGCATGATGCTGAATTTAAAGATGTATTGCAGAATTGTAAAGAAGGGAGAACATGGAACAAGTTCGTCGTTAACGATGGATTTGTGTTTCGTGCTAACAAGCTATGCATTCCAGCTATGATGAGGACATCAATACCATTGTTACACCCACAGCCCCTGCTTCTATACATACTGGACCAATTACTAGAGCTCGCGCACGCCAATTAAATTATCAGGTACTTTCGTTTCTTGGTAATGATTCTAAAGTTCATGAGAATATGATGCTGCCTAAATTGGATACATTTGTTTTGTTTACAAATGAAGGGCCTAGCTTGGACAAGAAAGAGGAACCTTGGAGCAAGTTCAAGCATGGAGATGATGGCATGCGCAAGGGGAACAAGAACGGAGTTACAAGTGATGATTTCAGGACTTTGAAGCCACCATAAGGAGTGCAGGAAGCCTTGGACGAAATATACAAGATGCCACTTCATAAATTTCGTCCAGAGGCTATTATAGGTGCTGCGTCACCTTATTATTGGGCCAGGCCCATGTAATTTCAAAATACTTGAGTATAGGCTATTTTTAGAGTCCGTATGTGTGGGGAAACAAGAGATAGGGTTGGTTTCGGACCCCTCCTTCAAGGGCCACGAAATCCCCTCCTCTTCCTCCATATATACAGCCCTTAGGGCACCGTTTAGACTTTGGGTTTTGTTTAGATTAAAAGTTCGCCATAGCTGCAACTTCGCGTACTTCGTTTGTGTTCAACGACCAGACCAAGACGTCACAGAACCCCACCTTGATCAATAAAGCTTTCATCTTATATTCGCAATATCCAGATTACAAATCTTAGTTTCTTGCTTGTTCTTCGTTTGCTTGCAGGAGATAGACCCTCGTGGTCAGGTTGATTGTGCTCCGGCGTGGTCAATAACCTCTCGGAGTTGGTTTAGCAATTGCTAAGGCGCGACGTCCTCGCACGTTCGTAGTCGGATCGTCAAAGTCTACTCCACCAAAAACGATAGCTATCATCTCATCGAAAGATCGGGACACCCTCGCCTCTATCAGTACCAATCCAGAGGAGACGAAGGAGATTATGCGTCAAGTACAGGAGCTGCTCGACAAAGGTTATATACGCGAATCTCTTAGTCCTTGTGCTGTTCCTATTATACTAGTGCCAAAAAAGGATGGTACGTCGCGTATGTGTGTTGATTGTAGAGGCATTAATAATATTACTATTCGTTATCGTCATCCTATTCCTAGGCTAGATGATATGCTTGATGAATTGAGTGGCTCTACAATATTCTCCAAAGTTGATTTGCGTAGTGGATACCATCAAATTCGTATGAAATTGGGAGATGAATGGAAAACAGCATTTAAAACTAAGTTCGGTTTATATGAGTGGTTAGTCATGCCTTTTGGGTTAACTAATGCACCTAGTACTTTCATGAGATTAATGAACGAAGTTTTACGTGCTTTCATTGGACGATTTGTGGTAGTTTACTTTGATGATATATTGATTTATAGCAGATCTTTGGAGGAACATTTGGAACATTTACGTGTTGTTTTTATTGCTCTACGTGATGCACGTTTGTTTGGTAACCTTGGGAAGTGCACCTTTTGCACCGACCGAGTATCTTTTCTTTGCTATGTTGTTACTCCACAGGGAATTTAAGTTGATAAAGCCAAGATTGAAGCTATTGAGAGTTGGCCGCAGCCCAAAACGGTCACACAAGTGAGGAGTTTCCTTGGCCTCGCTGGTTTCTATAGGCGTTTTGTGAGAGATTTCAGTACCATTGCTGCACCGCTCAACGAGCTTACAAAGAAGGATGTGCCTTTTGTTTGGGGTACCTCACAGGAAGAAGCCTTCACGGTGTTGAAAGATAAGTTAACACATGCTCCTTTACTCCAACTTCCTGATTTTAATAGGACTTTTGAGCTTGAATGTGATGCTAGTGGAATTGGATTAGGAGGTGTGTTATTACAAGATGGCAAACCTGTTGCATACTTTTCTGAAAAATTGAGTGGGCCTAGTCTGAATTACTCTACTTATGATAAGGAATTATATGCTCTTGTTCGGACTTTGGAAACATGGCAACATTATTTATGGCCCAAAGAATTTGTTATTCATTCTGATCATGAATCTTTGAAACATATTAAAAGTCAAGCCAAACTGAACCGTAGACATGCTAAATGGGTTGAATTCATTGAGACTTTCCCTTATGTTATTAAACACAAGAAGGGTAAAGAAAATGTTATTGCTGATGCATTGTCTCGTCGTTATACTATGCTTTCACAACTTGACTTTAAAATATTTGGTTTGGAGACCATCAAAGATCAATATGTGCATGATGCTGAATTTAAAGATGTATTGCAGAATTGTAAAGAAGGGAGAACATGGAACAAGTTCGTCGTTAACGATGGATTTGTGTTTCGTGCTAACAAGCTATGCATTCCAGCTATGATGAGGACATCAATACCATTGTTACACCCACAGCCCCTGCTTCTATACATACTGGACCAATTACTAGAGCTCGCGCACGCCAATTAAATTATCAGGTACTTTCGTTTCTTGGTAATGATTCTAAAGTTCATGAGAATATGATGCTGCCTAAATTGGATACATTTGTTTTGTTTACAAATGAAGGGCCTAGCTTGGACAAGAAAGAGGAACCTTGGAGCAAGTTCAAGCATGGAGATGATGGCATGCGCAAGGGGAACAAGAACGGAGTTACAAGTGATGATTTCAGGACTTTGAAGCCACCATAAGGAGTGCAGGAAGCCTTGGACGAAATATACAAGATGCCACTTCATAAATTTCGTCCAGAGGCTATTATAGGTGCTGCGTCACCTTATTATTGGGCCAGGCCCATGTAATTTCGAAATACTTGAGTATAGGCTATTTTTAGAGTCCGTATGTGTGGGGAAACAAGAGATAGGGTTGGTTTCGGACCCCTCCTTCAAGGGCCACGAAATCCCCCCCTCTTCCTCCATATATACAGCCCTTAGGGCATCGTTTAGACTTTGGGTTTTGTTTAGATTAAAAGTTCGCCATAGCTGCAACTTCGCGTACTTCGTTTGTGTTCAACGACCAGACTAAGACGTCACAGAACCCCACCTTGATCAATAAAGCTTTCATCTTATATTCGCAATATCCAGATTGCAAATCTTAGTTTCTTGCTTGTTCTTCGTTTGCTTGCAGGAGATAGACCCTCGTGGTCAGGTTGATTGTGCTCCGGCGTGGTCAATAACCTCTCGGAGTTGGTTTAGCGATTGCTAAGGCACGACGTCCTCGCACGTTCGTAGTCGGATCGTCAAAGTCTACTCCACCAAAAACGATAGCTATCACCTCATCGAAAGATCGGGACACCCTCGCCTCTATCAATCCTGCACTTCACGTTCAGCTTTACAAGCAAGATGGAATAAACGAGTGATATTATTATACTCCTTATACTCTAGAATGGTCTGAATCTCTCTATTTAATCCACCCATGAAACGTGCAAGCATAGCTTCATTCTCCTCAACAATACCACATCTAATCATGCCAGTTTGTAATTCCTGATAATATTCTTCTACAGAATTTTTTCCTTGTCTTAAGCGCTGCAATTTTTGAAGTAATTCACGTTGATAATATGGTGGAACCCAACGAGTACGCATAGCAGTTTTCAAAGCAGCCCACGTAGCTGGAATAGGATATAATCTACAATGTTCAGACCACCATACACATGCAAAACTAGTGAAAGCACAAACAGCAGCAGCAACACGTCGTTCCTCGGGATATTGTAAACATGTAAAACGTTGTTCAGTTTCTAACTCCCAAGTAAGATATATATCAGGAACATATCTACCCTCGAATGGTGGAATATTCAATTTTAATTTAGGAAGATGGTCATGATCACGTACCTGAAGTGGTGGTGCAGACCTACCATTGCGATTATTTGCATGTGGACGACCTGGTGCTGGTGGTTGCACGTAGTTATGATTTTGATCAACCTCATCCTCATAATCGCCTGCGTAATCATCCTCCTCCTCGGCACCAGCAGCAGCAGGAGCAGGAGCCAAAGAAGCATCAACAGTAGGTACAGCAGCACCAGAAGTTTGGCCATCCTCAAGAGGAACACGCTTCGCTCATCCGAACTGATTTGGAAGGGGGCGCTGTTGTTGTCGTTGCAGAGGTGCGACAGGTGCAGCCGGTGGTGGTTGGGGAAGACGCGTGAGCAATTCATTAAACTTGTTATCCAGCTTTGTCTCGAACGACTTCTCCATGCCATCTATCTTCTCCATGGCCTCTTCAAATCTGTTTAGCACATCTCCCACCTGGCCACTCATCATTTGCTGAAATTTATCATGCAACTCCTTGTTCGTCATGTTCTCCCAGTCAATCTCGTCGGCTTGTGATCCTGCCATGGTTAGCAGCAATAGAAACACACAAGAATATGATCCTACAGACTACTAGAAAGTGGTGGTGGTGTGGTGTGGTGTCACAAATCCGTCAAGCAAATCTCAAATTCTTACCAGTTCTTACCCAGCAGCAGGTGGTGATCGGCAACCTTTGTAGTCAAAACTCTCAGAGCTTGGACAGAGCGATTGCCAGGTGGTGTCAAACGCACGATGTAGATGTATGTGGAGCTGGGAAGGCTTATGATATGGTAGCAAAAAGGGTCAGCAATAATCAATTCAGAGATGCAATGTTGAATAAACACTCAACGACGGTACTGTGCTGGTCCTAGGCTAGACCGTGCTAGAGACGCGAGCCTAGAACACTAACAAAAATCACGGCGCTGCACGTAAACAAGGGAGGAGCACACTCTGAATATTTTTTTTTTGCACTTTTTTTTCCTCTTTTTTCCTTTTTTTTTGGTCCGCAACATTTTTTTTTCGAAAAAGTCTACAAATGGTCTAAAAACTGCCTAGCCAGAATTTTCCAGACTTAGTTTTTTTTTTTTAAACTGGAACTATTTTTCTTCTGCGGGTAGCACGAAAATTGGGGAATCCGACTTGTTCACGACTCGTAGTATCGCGTGATCTGGAACTCTAAAATAAAGGAATAAATACTGGACTCGGACTAGGACTGGTGGCAGAGACGAATCTGGTGGAACTCGGACTGGTGATGGTATATGACGGTAGTATATGTGGACTCGGATTGGTGGTGGTATATGGACTCGGATCGGTGGTGGTATATGGACTCGGATCGGTGGTGGTATATGGACTCGGATCGGTGGTGGTATATGGACTCAGAGAAATAGCAGATAAGCTGTGGTGGTATACGGTAGGGGCGATGATGATGGTGCGGCGGCGGCGTGACAACTTGTGAACAGAACTCGAAACTCTAAAGAACTAGACGCTAAGACCAGCAACTTGACACGACGATGCAACCGCAAATTCAACAAAGCAAAAACCCTAAAAAGATTATGCAAAGGCTCAGATTGGTTCAGATATGATGAACTAACCCTAAATTTTTTTTTTGGCTTTTTCCTGGACTGTAGGTATGAAGAACAGACTCGATCTAAACTACGAAAAACTGTAAATCTCACCGAGCAACCTGGGAATCTGATACCACTTGATAGAGGCGAGGGTGTCCCGATCTTTCGATGAGATGATAGCTATCGTTTTTGGTGGAGTAGACTTTGACGATCCGACTACGAACGTGCGAGGACGTCGCGCCTTAGCAATCGCTAAACCAACTCCGACAGGTTATTGACCACGCCGGAGCACAATCAACCTGACCACGAGGGTCTATCTCCTGCAAGCAAACGAAGAACAAGCAAGAAACTAAGATTTGCAATCTGGATATTGCGAATATAAGATGAAAGCTTTATTGATCAAGGTGGGGTTCTGTGACGTCTTGGTCTGGTCGTTGAACACAAACGAAGTACGCGAAGTTGCAGCTATGGCGAACTTTTAATCTAAACAAAACCCCAAGTCTAAACGGTGCCCTAAGGGCTGTATATATGGAGGAAGAGGAGGGGATTTCGTGGCCCTTGAAGGAGGGGTCCGAAACCAACCCTATCTCTTGTTTCCCCACACATACGGACTCTAAAAACAGCCTATACTCAAGTATTTCGAAATTACATGGGCCTGGCCCAATAATAAGGTGACGCAGCACCTATAATAGCCTCTGGACGAAATTTATGAAGTGACATCTTGTATATTTCGTCCAAGGCTTCCTGCACTCATTATGGTGGCTTCAAAGTCCTGAAATCATCACTTGTAACTCCGTTCTTGTTCCCCTTGTGCATGCCATCATCTCCATGCTTGAACTTGCTCCAAGGTTCCTCTTTCTTGTCCAAGCTAGGCCCTTCATTTGTAAGCAAAACAAATGTATCCAATTTAGGCAGCATCATATTCTCATGAACTTTAGAATCATTACCAAGAAACGAAAGTACCTGATATTTTAATTGGCGTGCGCGAGCTCTAGTAATTGGTCCAGTATGTATAGAAGCAGGGGCTGTGGGTGTAACAATGGTATTGATGTCCTCATCAATAAGCCTTCCCAGCTCCACATACATCTACATCGTGCGTTTGACACCACCTGGCAATCGCTCTATCCAAGCTTTGTGAGTTTTGACTACAAAGGTTGCCGATCACCACCTGCTGCTGGGTAAGAACTGGTAAGAATTTGAGTTTTGCTTGACGGATTTGTGACACCACACCACACCACCACCACTTTCTAGTAGTCTGTAGGATCATATTCTTGTGTGTTTCTATTGCTGCTAACCATGGCAGGATCACAAGCCGACGAGATTGACTGGGAGAACATGACGAACAAGGAGTTGCATGATAAATTTCAGCAAATGATGAGTGGCCAGGTGGGAGATGTGCTAAACAGATTTGAAGAGGCCATGGAGAAGATAGATGGCATGGAGAAGTCGTTCGAGACAAAGCTGGATAACAAGTTTAATGAATTGCTCACGCGTCTTCCCCAACCACCACCGGCTGCACCTGTCGCACCTCTGCAACGACAACAACAACGCCCCCTTCCAAATCAGTTCGGACGAGCGAAGCGTGTTCCTCTTGAGGATGGCCAAACTTCTGGTGCTGCTGTACCTACTGTTGATGCTTCTTTGGCTCCTGCTCCTGCTGCTGCTGGTGCCGAGGAGGAGGATGATTACGCGGGCGATTATGAGGATGAGGTTGATCAAAATCATAACTACGTGCAACCACCAGCACCAGGTCGTCCACATGCAAATAATCGCAATGGTAGGTCTGCACCACCACTTCAGGTACGAGATCATGACCATCTTCCTAAATTAAAATTGAATAATCCACCATTCGAGGGTAGATATGTTCCTGATATATATCTTTCTTGGGAGTTAGAAACTGAACAACGTTTTACATGTTTACAATATCCCGAGGAACGACGTGTTGCTGCTGTTGTTTGTGCTTTCACTAGTTTTGCATGTGTATGGTGGCCTGAACATTGTAGATTATATCCTATTCCAGCTACGTGGGCTGCTTTGAAAACTGCTATGCGTACTCGTTGGGTTCCACCATATTATCAACGTGAATTACTTCAAAAATTGCAGCGCTTAAGACAAGGAAAAAATTCTGTAGAAGAATATTATCAGGAATTACAAACTGGCATGATTAGATGTGGTATTGTTGAGGAGAATGAAGCTATGCTTGCACGTTTCATGGGTGGATTAAATAGAGAGATTCAGACCATTCTAGAGTATAAGGAGTATAATAATATCACTCGTTTATTCCATCTTGCTTGTAAAGCTGAACGTGAAGTGCAGGATCGACAGGCATTGGCGCGAACTAATTTTTCTGCAGGTCGATCTTCATCATGGACACCGCGTGCCTCCTCTACTCCCACACGTCCTACTGCGGCACCACTAACTTCAGCCGCCAATTCCAACCGAGATACAAGAAAACAGGCACCACCACCAGCATCTGCCAAGAGTACACCTTCTGGGCCTGCCCAGAGCTCTTCTTCATCTATGGCATCAACAGGGCACACACATGATATTATTTATCGTCGTTGTAAGGGAAGAGGTCATTATGCGAGAGAATGCCAATCTCCGCGTGTTATGATTGCTACTGAGGATGGTGGGTATGAGTCCGCTAGTGACTATGATGAGGAGACTTTGGCTCTTATTACAAGTGAAGAACACGGTGGAGATGATTCTGATCATGAGACGCAATACATGGCTCCTGAAGACGCTGACAGGTATGAATGTTTAGTTGCTCAACGTGTTTTGAGTGTGCAGGTCACACAAGCTGAGCAAAATCAGAGGCATAATTTGTTCCATACAAAGGGAGTTGTGAAGGAACGTTCTGTTCGCGTCATCATAGATGAAGGGAGCTGCAACAACTTGGCTAGCATGGAGATGGTGAAGAAGCTATCTCTCACCACAAGACCACATCCACATCCTTACTATATCCAATGGTTCAACAACAGCGGCAAGGTTAAGGTAACACGTACTGTTCGTGTGCATTTTAGTATCTCTACATATGTTGATTATGTTGATTGTGATGTGGTACCCATGCAAGCATGTTCATTATTACTTGGTAGACCATGGCAATTTGATAAAAATTCTGTACACCATGGTAGAAACAATCAGTATACTCTTGTTCATAAGGATAAACATATTACTTTGCTTCCTATGACTCCTGATTCTATTTTGAAAGATGATATTAATAGAGCTAGTAAAGCAAAACAGGAGAAAAATAAGAGTGAAAATCAGATTGTGGCAAAAGAATTTGAGCAACAAATGAAGCCTAATAATAAACCATCTAGTGTTGCTTCTGAAATTAAATTGAAAAGTGCATGCTTACTTGCCACCAAATCTGATATTGATGATCTAGATTTCAGCAATTCTGTTTGCTATGCTTTTGTGTGCAAAGAGGCGTTATTTTCATTCGAGGACGTGCCTTCCTCTTTGCCTCCTGAGGTCACTAACATTTTGCAGGAGTTCGCTGACGTCTTTCCACATGACGTGCCACCGGGATTACCACCTATTCGCGGGATTGAGCATCAGATTGACTTAATTCCCGGTGCTTCGTTGCCAAACCGTGCGCCATACCGTACCAATCCAGAGGAGACGAAGGAGATTATGCGTCAAGTACAGGAGTTGCTCGACAAAGGTTATATACGCGAATCCCTTAGTCCTTGTGCTGTTCCTATTATTCTAGTGCCGAAAAAGGATGGTACATCGCGTATGTGTGTTGATTGTAGAGGCATTAATAATATTACTATTCGTTATCGTCATCCTATTCCTAGACTAGATGATATGCTTGATGAATTGAGTGGCTCTACAATATTCTCCAAAGTTGATTTGCGTAGTGGATACCATCAAATTCGTATGAAATTGGGGGATGAATGGAAAACAGCATTTAAAACAAAGTTTGGATTATATGAGTGGTTAGTCATGCCTTTTGGGTTAACTAATGCACCTAGTACTTTCATGAGATTAATGAACGAAGTTTTACGTGCTTTCATTGGACGATTTGTGGTAGTCTATTTTGATGATATACTGATTTATAGCAGATCTTTGGAGGAACATTTGGAACATTTACGTGCTGTTTTTATTGCTTTACGTGATGCACGTTTGTTAGGTAACCTTGGGAAGTGCACCTTTTGCACCGACCGAGTATCTTTTCTTGGCTATGTTGTTACTCCACAGGGAATTGAAGTTGATAAAGCCAAGATTGAAGCTATTGAGAGTTGGCCACAGCCCAAAACGGTCACTCAAGTGAGGAGTTTTCTTGGACTCGCTGGTTTCTATAGGCGTTTTGTGAGAGATTTCAGCACCATTGCTGCACCTCTCAATGAGCTTACAAAGAAGGATGTGCCTTTTGTTTGGGGTACCTCACAGGAAGAAGCCTTCACGGTATTGAAAGATAAGTTGACACATGCTCCTTTACTCAAACTTCCTGATTTTAATAAGACTTTTGAGCTTGAATGTGATGCTAGTGGAATTGGATTAGGAGGTGTTTTATTACAAGATGGCAAACCTGTTGCATACTTTTCTGAAAAATTGAGTGGGCCTAGTCTGAACTATTCTACTTATGATAAAGAATTATATGCTCTTTTTCGGACCTTAGAAACATGGCAACATTATTTATGGCCCAAAGAATTTGTTATACATTCTGATCATGAATCTTTGAAACACATTAAAAGTCAAGCAAAACTGAACCATAGACATGCTAAATGGGTTGAATTTATTGAGACTTTCCCTTATGTCATTAAACACAAGAAGGGTAAAGAAAATGTTATTGCTGATGCATTGTCTCGTCGTTATACTATGCTTTCACAACTTGACTTTAAAATATTTGGTTTGGAGACCATCAAAGATCAATATGTGCATGATGCTGAATTTAAAGATGTATTGCAGAATTGTAAGGAAGGGAGAACATGGAACAAGTTCGTCGTTAACGATGGATTTGTGTTTCGTGCTAACAAGCTATGCATTCCAGCTAGCTCCGTTCGTCTTTTGTTGTTGCAGGAGGCGCATGGAGGGGGATTAATGGGACACTTTGGCGTGAAGAAGACGGAGGATATACTTGCTACACATTTCTTTTGGCCAAAGATGAGACGGGATGTTGAGCGTTTTGTTGCTCGCTGCACTACATGTCAAAAAGCTAAGTCACGACTCAATCCTCATGGTTTATATATGCCTTTGCCTGTACCTAGTGTTCCTTGGGAGGATATATCTATGGACTTTGTTTTAGGTTTACCTCGAACAAAGAAGGGGAGGGATAGCATATTTGTTGTCGTGGATAGGTTCTCGAAAATGGCACACTTTATACCATGTCATAAAAGCGATGATGCTGTTAATGTTGCTGATTTGTTCTTTCGTGAAATTATACGCTTGCATGGTGTGCCAAATACTATTGTTTCAGATCGTGATACTAAATTACTTAGCCACTTTTGGAGATGTTTATGGGCTAAGTTGGGGACTAAACTGCTTTTTAGTACTACATGTCACCCCCAAACTGATGGACAAACTGAAGTAGTCAATAGAACATTGTCTACTATGCTTAGGGCTGTTTTGAAGAATAACAAGAAAATGTGGGAAGAATGCTTGCCTCATATTGAATTTGCTTATAATCGTTCATTGCATTCTACTACTAAGATGTGTCCTTTTGAAATTGTGTATGGTTTCCTTCCTCGTGCACCAATTGATTTGTTGCCTCTTCCATCTTCGGAGAAGGATAATTTTGATGCTAAACAACGTGCTGAATTGATCTTAAAAATGCATGAGTTAACTAAGGAGAACATTGAGCGTATGAATGCTAAATATAAACTTGCTGGAGATAAGGGTAGAAAACATGTTGTGTTTGCACCTGGAGATCTTGTTTGGTTACATTTGCGTAAGGATAGATTTCCTGATTTGCGCAAATCAAAGCTAATGCCACGTGCTGATGGTCCTTTTAAGGTGTTAGAGAAAATAAATGATAATGCATATAAACTTGAGCTGCCTGCAGATTTTGGGGTTAGTCCCACTTTTAACATTGCAGATCTGAAGCCTTATTTGGGTGAGGAAGATGAGCTTCCGTCGAGGACGACTTCATTTCAAGAAGGGGAGGATGATGAGGACATCAATACCATTGTTACACCCACAGCCCCTGCTTCTATACATATTGGACCAATTACTAGAGCTCGCGCACGTCAATTAAAATATCAGGTACTTTCGTTTCTTGGTAATGATTCTAAAGTTCATGAGAATATGATGCTGCCTAAATTGGATACATTTGTTTTGCTTACAAATGAAGGGCCTAGATTGGACAAGAAAGAGGAACCTTGGAGCAAGTTCAAGCATGGAGATGATGGCATGCACAAGGGGAACAAGAACGGAGTTACAAGTGATGATTTCAGGACTTTGAAGCCACCATAATGAGTGCAGGAAGCCTTGGACAAAATATACAAGATGTCACTTCATAAATTTCGTCCAGAGGCTATTATAGGTGCTGCGTCACCTTATTATTGGGCCAGGCCCATGTAATTTCGAAATACTTGAGTATAGGCTGTTTTTAGAGTCCGTATGTGTGGGGAAACAAGAGATAGGGTTGGTTTCGGACCCCTCCTTCAAGGGCCACGAAATCCCCTCCTCTTCCTCCATATATACAGCCCTTAGGGCACCGTTTAGACTTTGGGTTTTGTTTAGATTAAAAGTTCGCCATAGCTGCAACTTCGCGTACTTCGTTTGTGTTCAACGACCAGACCAAGACGTCACAGAACCCCACCTTGATCAATAAAGCTTTCATCTTATATTCGCAATATCCAGATTGCAAATCTTAGTTTCTTGCTTGTTCTTCGTTTGCTTGCAGGAGATAGACCCTCGTGGTCAGGTTGATTGTGCTCCGGCATGGTCAATAACCTCTCGGAGTTGGTTTAGCGATTGCTAAGGCGCGACGTCCTCGCACGTTCGTAGTCGGATCGTCAAAGTCTACTCCACCAAAAACGATACCTATCATCTCATCGAAAGATCGGGACACCCTCGCCTCTATCAAGTGGTATCAGAGCCAGATGTGCTAAACAGATTTGAAGAGGCCATGGAGAAGATAGATGGCATGGAGAAGTCGTTCGAGACAAAGCTGGATAACAAGTTTAATGAATTGCTCACGCGTCTTCCCCAACCACCACCGGCTGCACCTGTCGCACCTCTGCAACGACAACAACAACGCCCCCTTCCAAATCAGTTCGGACGAGCGAAGCGTGTTCCTCTTGAGGATGGCCAAACTTCTGGTGCTGCTGTACCTACTGTTGATGCTTCTTTGGCTCCTGCTCCTGCTGCTGCTGGTGCCGAGGAGGAGGATGATTACGCGGGCGATTATGAGGATGAGGTTGATCAAAATCATAACTACGTGCAACCACCAGCACCAGGTCGTCCACATGCAAATAATCGCAATGGTAGGTCTGCACCACCACTTCAGGTACGAGATCATGACCATCTTCCTAAATTAAAATTGAATATTCCACCATTCGAGGGTAGATATGTTCCTGATATATATCTTACTTTGGAGTTAGAAACTGAACAACGTTTTACATGTTTACAATATCCCGAGGAACGACGTGTTGCTGCTGCTGTTTGTGCTTTCACTAGTTTTGCATGTGTATGGTGGTCTGAACATTGTAGATTATATCCTATTCCAGCTACGTGGGCTGCTTTGAAAACTGCTATGCGTACTCGTTGGGTTCCACCATATTATCAACGTGAATTACTTCAAAAATTGCAGCGCTTAAGACAAGGAAAAAATTCTGTAGAAGAATATTATCAGGAATTACAAACTGGCATGATTAGATGTGGTATTGTTGAGGAGAATGAAGCTATGCTTGCACGTTTCATGGGTGGATTAAATAGAGAGATTCAGACCATTCTAGAGTATAAGGAGTATAATAATGTCACTCGTTTATTCCATCTTGCTTGTAAAGCTGAACGTGAAGTGTAGGATCGACAGGCATTGGCGCGAACTAATTTTTCTGCAGGTCGATCTTCATCATGGACACCGCGTGCCTCCTCTACTCCCACACGTCCTACTGCGGCACCACTGACTTCAGCCGCCAATTCCAACCGAGATACAAGAAAACAGGCACCACCACCACCATCTGCCAAGAGTACACCTTCTGGGCCTGCCCAGAGCTCTTCTTCATCTATGGCATCAACAGGGCACACACATGATATTATTTGTCGTCGTTGTAAGGGAAGAGGTCATTATGCGAGAGAATGCCAATCTCCGCGTGTTATGATTGCTACTGAGGATGGTGGGTATGAGTTCGCTAGTGACTATGATGAGGAGACTTTGGCTCTTATTACAAGTGATGAACACGGTGGAGATGATTCTGATCATGAGACGCAATACATGGCTCCTGAAGACGCTGACAGGTATGAATGTTTAGTTGCTCAACGTGTTTTGAGTGTGCTGGTCACACAAGCTGAGCAAAATCAGAGGCATAATTTGTTCCATACAAAGGGAGTTGTGAAGGAACGTTCTGTTCGCGTCATCATAGATGGAGGGAGCTGCAACAACTTGGCTAGCATGGAGATGGTGGAGAAGCTATCTCTCACCACAAGACCACATCCACATCCTTACTATATCCAATGGTTCAACAACAGCGGCAAGGTTAAGGTAACACGTACTGTTCGTGTGCATTTTAGTATCTCTACATATGCTGATTATGTTGATTGTGATGTGGTACCCATGCAAGCATGTTCATTATTACTTGGTAGACCATGGCAATTTGATAAAAATTCTGTACACCATGGTAGAAACAATCAGTATACTCTTGTTCATAAGGATAAACATATTACTTTGCTTCCTATGACTCCTGATTCTATTTTGAAAGATGATATTAATAGAGCTAGTAAAGCAAAACAGGAGAAAAATAAGAGTGAAAATCAGATTGTGGCAAAAGAATTTGAGCAACAAATGAAGCCTAATAATAAACCATCTAGTGTTGCTTCTGAAATTAAATTGAAAAGTGCATGCTTACTTGCCACCTGATAGAGGCGAGGGTGTCCCGATCTTTCGATGAGATGATAGCTATCGTTTTTGGTGGAGTAGACTTTGACGATCCGACTACGAACGTGCGAGGACGTCGCGCCTTAGCAATCGCTAAACCAACTCCGAGAGGTTATTGACCACGCCGGAGCACAATCAACCTGACCACGAGGGTCTATCTCCTGCAAGCAAACGAAGAACAAGCAAGAAACTAAGATTTGCAATCTGGATATTGCGAATATAAGATGAAAGCTTTATTGATCAAGGTGGGGTTCTGTGACGTCTTGGTCTGTTCGTTGAACACAAACGAAGTACGCGAAGTTGCAGCTATGGCGAACTTTTAATCTAAACAAAACCCAAAGTCTAAACGGTGCCCTAAGGGCTGTATATATGGAGGAAGAGGAGGGGATTTCGTGGCCCTTGAAGGAGGGGTCCGAAACCAACCCTATCTCTTGTTTCCCCACACATACGGACTCTAAAAACAGCCTATACTCAAGTATTTCGAAATTACATGGGCCTGGCCCAATAATAAGGTGACGCAGCACCTATAATAGCCTCTGGACGAAATTTATGAAGTGACATCTTGTATATTTCGTCCAAGGCTTCCTGCACTCATTATGGTGGCTTCAAAGTCCTGAAATCATCACTTGTAACTCCGTTCTTGTTCCCCTTGTGCATGCCATCATCTCCATGCTTGAACTTGCTCCAAGGTTCCTCTTTCTTATCCAAGCTAGGCCCTTCATTTGTAAGCAAAACAAATGTATCCAATTTAGGCAGCATCATATTCTCATGAACTTTAGAATCATTACCAAGAAACGAAAGTACCTGATATTTTAATTGGCGTGCGCGAGCTCTAGTAATTGGTCCAGTATGTATAGAAGCAGGGGTTGTGGGTATAACAATGGTATTGATGTCCTCATCATGCAATAGAGAAGATAACACTAAAGGTAGATTGTGAGAGGTGTTAGTTTTTTGTGCCTCGTCCTTGCACAAAAGGACATAGTGCATAACACTTGATGGGTTCTCACACACTTCTCTCATCTCACTTTTGGTGGCAAATAGGACGAAGTTTTTGTTATCGCTCATCGTGGAGGCACTCAATTTGGGCTTGTGGCGCTCACTCTCTTTGTGGTGGTTCGCTCTCTGACTATTTTCTCCACAATGGGTGGCTTGCTTGTCGGTGATCACTTGACTTGGAGACATAGGTCGTAGCACGTACTCCTTCCCTTTCATCTTGAAGCTATAGTGATTCGTTCGCCCATTGTGGATGATGCCTCGATCAAATTGCCATGGTCGTCCAAGAAGGAGGTGGCAAACGGACATCGGAACGACATCACACTCCAAAGTATCTTCATATACTCCTATCTTGAAGGAAACGTGCACCATGTGTTCAACTTGAATAGTGCCAGAGTCGCTTAATCATTGGACCTTGTATGGATGCGGGTGCTTCATCTTAACCAATTGGAGCTTGGAGCATAGTTCTTCACTTGCCAAGTTATGACAACTTCCTCCATCGATGATGACCTTCACGGACCTTCCATTGATGCCGGCCTTGGTGTGGAAGATATGGCATCTTTGGTCTTCTTCTTATTGATGTTGAAGAGTCAAGACCTTGGAGACAACAAGAGCGGGGCTCGGATCTTCGTCACAAAAGACTTGATCATCTTCATCGTCGTTCACTTGCCGGTGCATGGCCACTTGCTCAAGGGCTTCCATTTCACCTTCACTCATGGAGTCGTACGTACCATCGTCGTTGAAGATCATGGTGCGCTTGTTGGTACATTCGAAGGACTTGTGGCCTCGGCCGCCGCATGTGAAGCATTTGATGGAACTTGTCTTGACGGTCTCATCCGGTGGAGTTGTAGATGATGAAGCTCTCGGCATGAAGTTGCTTGGAGTAGGAGGACGGCTTGAGGTTGTCGAAGTTTTCTTGTAATTGGACTTGTCGCCATTGCTTGTAGAAGGCTTGGTTGAGGTAGACAGTGTTGGAGTCGTTGAAGCTTGGGTCTTGGAGAAGCCATAGGACATGGATGAGAACTTGGCATACTTGAAGTCATCTTGCACTTGACGTTCCGCCTTGGTAGCTTGATGCACTAGCTCATTGAGGTTTGAGTAAGGTTGGAAGTCGGCGATCTTCTTGATAGGATGATTGAGTCCATTCAAGAAACGTGCCATAGTTTGCTCATCATCTTCCGTGACATTGGCTCGTATCATGGCAATCTCCATTTGCTTATAGTACTCTTCAACGCTCTTTGTTCCTTGCTTGAGGAGTTGGAGTTTCTTGAAGAGGTCGCCGTTGTAGTAGGTTGGCACAAAACGTGCTCTCATGACATCCTTCATTTGCACCCAAGTTGTGATGGGTGGTTCACCTCTTGCCTCACGGCGCTCAATGACTTGTTCCCACCAAATGAGGACGTAATCTTGGAACTCAAGGGATGCCATAGCGATCTTCTTCTCTTCCTCATAGTTGTGCAAGCGGAAGATTTTGTCAACCTTCAATGTCCATGAAAGGTACTCTTCGGGATCATTGCTTCCGGAGAACTTGGGCATGGTGAACTTTAGCTTGCCGTAGCGTTGCTCTTCATTGTGTTGAGGTCGAGGGTGATGACATCCTTGACGAGGAGGATTGTCTCCCTCAACTTGCTCTTGTCGTGGAGGATTTCCATTGTCTTGTTGCTCTTGTTGAACTTGAGGTTCTTGTCGAGCTTGTGGAGGAGCTTGTCGAGCTTGAGGAGGAACTTGAGGAACTTGTCGGTGCAACCGTGATTGATAAACCCTCTCTTGAACTTCTTCGTGAAGTGCTTCTTCTTGTTCGCGCCTCTGGCGGTTGCGTGCGGCAACGGCGCGACTTGTGTCGTGGAGGGCACGTTGCGCCTCAAGTGCTTGAGCTTCTCGCCGTAGTTGTTCTTGACGTTGTGCCTCGGCATCTTGCTCGTCTTGGTGTAGGCATGCTCGTTCTTCCTCTTGTTGGCGTAGACGTTGCCGTTCTTGTGCTTGCGCAAAGGTAGCTTGGTTTTGGCGATGCCGATGTGCTTGCTCGTCAAGTTGCTCTTGTGTAGGGTTACCGTGGAGAGGATTGCAGTTTGCTTGACGGTCTTGGCGCGCAGCTTGGCGAAGAGTGTTCGACGTCGGTGTACTTGAGTTGTCGGAGGAGTGTCGACTTGAGTGGCTCCGTCTTGAGGAGGACGAAGTGGTAGAAGAGCGGTTGACCAACAAGGCACGAATCTCGTCCATTCTTGCATCGTTCTCTTGTTTTTGTTCGGCGAGCTTGTTGTCGAAGTAGTCTCTTGTACGTTGCTCGGAGAGTCGCAAGTCGGTGGCGAGATGGTCGATGCGGTCACTCAATGCTTGTTGTTCTTGATGCCAAGCTCGTTGTGCGCCGAAGAGGTGGTTCTTGGTGACGTAGGAAGTCATGTCGTCGTCTTGCTCGATGAAGAGTGGGTTGGTAGAAGAACTTGGCCTATCCATCATTTGAAGCAAATATGTGAGTGGGAGAAAGAGAAGAACTTATACCAAATGTACCTTGACCGATGCTGAAGATGGATCAATGATCACTCAAATGAGTAACAAGGAAATAGCACAATTGGTACCAATTCTTGTCGGTTTCTCACACCTACACAAATAAAAGCTTATGGTGGAGCTCGGTTAGGATGGTGGCACAAAATTTGATGCAATTGTTAGTGAGACTCAATAATGTTGAAAAAGATTCGCAGATTTGCAAATGCAACAAGTAGACCAATAGCAAGTAGTGGTACACGGAAACGCACACGCAAATAGATAAATGGGGTCGTGCAACCAAGGGATGAGCCAAAATGTGGAATCCACGAAAATGCTCTTGTTGCACAACTCTACAGAGACGCTAGCACGATTGCACAATAGGCGGATACGAAACTTGTGCACAACCTACTAAGCAAAAATGCAACGACTTCTATCCCAAGTATGCTATATGTATGTGATAGAGGCGAGGGTGTCCCGATCTTTTGATGAGATGATAGCTATCGTTTTTGGTGGAGTAGACTTTGACGATCCGACTACGAACGTGCGAGGACGTCGCGCCTTAGCAATCGCTAAACCAACTCCGAGAGGTTATTGACCACGCCGGAGCACAATCAACCTGACCACGAGGGTCTATCTCCTGCAAGCAAACGAAGAACAAGCAAGAAACTAAGATTTGCAATCTGGATATCGCGAATATAAGATGAAAGCTTTATTGATCCAGGTGGGGTTCTGTGACGTCTTGGTCTGGTCGTTGAACACAAACGAAGTACGCGAAGTTGCAGCTATGGCGAACTTTTAATCTAAACAAAACTCAAAGTCTAAACGGTGCCCTAAGGGCTGTATATATATGGAGGAAGAGGAGGGGATTTCGTGGCCCTTGAAGGAGGGGTCCGAAACCAACCCTATCTCTTGTTTCCCCACACATACGGACTCTAAAAACAGCCTATACTCAAGTATTTCGAAATTACATGGGCCTGGCCCAATAATAAGGTGACGCAGCACCTATAATAGCCTCTGGACGAAATTTATGAAGTGGCATCCTGTATATTTCGTCCAAGGCTTCCTGCACTCATTATGGTGGCTTCAAAGTCCTGAAATCATCACTTGTAACTCCGTTCTTGTTCCCCTTGCGCATGCTATCATCTCCATGCTTGAACTTGCTCCAAGGTTCCTCTTTCTTGTCCAAGCTAGGCCCTTCATTTGTAAGCAAAACAAATGTATCCAATTTAGGCAGCATCATATTCTCATGAACATTAGAATCATTACCAAGAAACGAAAGTACCTGATAATTTAATTGGCGTGCGCGAGCTCTAGTAATTGGTCCAGTATGTATAGCAGCAGGGGCTGTGGGTGTAACAATGGTATTGATGTCCTCATCATCCTCCCCTTCTTGAAATGAAGTCGTCCTCAACGGAAGCTCATCTTCCTCACCCAAATAAGGCTTCAAATCTGCAATGTTAAAAGTGGGACTAACCCCAAAATCTGCAGGCAGCTCAAGTTTATATGCATTATCATTTATTTTCTCTAACACCTTAAAAGGACCATCAGCACGTGGCATTAGCTTTGATTTGCGCAAATCAGGAAATCTATCCTTACGCAAATGTAACCAAACAAAATCTCCAGGTGCAAACACAACATGTTTTCTACCCTTATCTCCAGCAAGTTTATATTTAGCATTCATACGCTCAATGTTCTCCTTAGTTAACTAATGCATTTTTAAGATCAATTCAGCACGTTATTTAGCATCAAAATTAACCTTCTCCGAAGATGGAAGAGGCAACAAATCAATTGGTGCACGAGGAAGGAAACCATACACAATTTCAAAAGGACACATCTTAGTAGTAGAATGCAATGAACGATTATAAGCAAATTCAATATGAGGCAAGCATTCTTCCCACATTTTCTTGTTATTCTTCAAAACAGCCCTAAGCATAGTAGACAATGTTCTATTGACTACTTCAGTTTGTCCATCAGTTTGGGGGTGACATGTAGTACTAAAAAGCAGTTTAGTCCCCAACTTAGCCCATAAACATCTCCAAAAGTGGCTAAGAAATTTAGTATCACGATCTGAAACAATAGTATTTAGCACACCATGCAAGCGTATAATTTCACGAAAGAACAAATCAGCAACATTAACAGCATCATCGCTTTTATGACATGGTATAAAGTGTGCCATTTTCGAGAACCTATCCACGACAACAAATATGCTATCCCTCCCCTTCTTTGTTCGAGGTAAACCTAAAACAAAGTCCATAGATATATCCTCCCAAGGAACACTAGGTACAGGCAAAGGCATATATAAACCATGAGGATTGAGTCGTGACTTAGCTTTTTGACATGTAGTGCAGCGAGCAACAAAACGCTCAACATCCCGTCTCATCTTTGGCCAAAAGAAATGTGTAGCAAGTATATCCTCCGTCTTCTTCACGCCAAAGTGTCCCATTAATCCTCCTCCATGCGCCCCCTGGAACAACAAAAGACGAACGGAGCTAGCTGGAATGCATAGCTTGTTAGCACGAAACACAAATCCATCGTTAACGACGAACTTGTTCCATGTTCTCCCTTCCTTACAATTCTGCAATACATCTTTAAATTCAGCATCATGCACATATTGATCTTTGATGGTCTCCAAACCAAATATTTTAAAGTCAAGTTGTGAAAGCATAGTATAACGACGAGACAATGCATCAGCAATAACATTTTCTTTACCCTTCTTGTGTTTAATGACATAAGGGAAAGTCTCAATAAATTCAACCCATTTAGCATGTCTACGGTTCAGTTTTGCTTGACTTTTAATGTGTTTCAAAGATTCATGATCAGAATGTATAACAAATTCTTTGGGCCATAAATAATGTTGCCATGTTTCTAAGGTCCGAACAAGAGCATATAATTCTTTATCATAAGTAGAATAGTTCAGACTAGGCCGACTCAATTTTTCAGAAAAGTATGCAACAGGTTTGCCAACTTGTAATAAAACACCTCCTAATCCAATTCCACTAGCATCACATTCAAGCTCAAAAGTCTTATTAAAATCAGGAAGTTGGAGTAAAGGAGCATGTGTCAACTTATCTTTCAATACCGTGAAGGCTTCTTCCTGTGAGGTACCCCAAACAAAAGGCAGATCCTTCTTTGTAAGCTCATTGAGAGGTGCAGCAATGGTGCTGAAATCTCTCACAAAACGCCTATAGAAACCAGCAAGTCCAAGAAAACTCCTCACTTGAGTGACCGTTTTGGGCTGTGGCCAACTCTCAATAGCTTCAATCTTGGCTTTATCAACTTCAATTCCCTGTGGAGTAACAACATAGCCAAGAAAAGATACTCGGTCGGTGCAAAAGGTGCACTTCCCAAGGTTACCAAACAAACGTGCATCACGTAAAGCAATAAAAACAGCACGTAAATGTTCCAAATGTTCCTCCAAAGATCTGCTATAAATCAGTATATCATCAAAATAGACTACCACAAATCGTCCAATGAAAGCACGTAAAACTTCGTTCATTAATCTCATGAAAGTACTAGGTGCATTAGTTAACCCAAAAGGCATGACTAACCACTCATATAATCCAAACTTTGTTTTAAATGCTGTTTTCCATTCATCCCACCATCCTCAGTAGCAATCATAACACGCGGAGATTGGCATTCTCTCGCATAATGACCTCTTCCCTTACAACGACGACAAATAATATCATGTGTGTGCCCTGTTGATGCCATAGATGAAGAAGAGCTCTGGGCCGGCCCAAAAGGTGTACTCTTGGCAGATGGTGGTGGTGGTGCCTGTTTTCTTATATCTCGGTTGGAATTGGCGGCTGAAGTCAGTGGTGCCGCAGTTGGACGTGTGGGAGTAGAGGAGGCACGCGGTGTCCATGATGAAGATCGACCTGCAGAAAAATTAGTTCGCGCCAATGCCTGTCGATCCTGCACTTCACGTTCAGCTTTACAAGCAAGATGGAATAAACGAGTGATATTATTATACTCCTTATACTCTAGAATGGTCTGAATCTCTCTATTTAATCCACCCATGAAACGTGCAAGCATAGCTTCATTCTCCTCAACAATACCACATCTAATCATGCCAGTTTGTAATTCCTGATAATATTCTTCTACAGAATTTTTTCCTTGTCTTAAGCGCTGCAATTTTTGAAGTAATTCACGTTGATAATATGGTGGAACCCAACGAGTACGCATAGCAGTTTTCAAAGCAGCCCACGTAGCTGGAATAGGATATAATCTACAATGTTCAGGCCACCATACACATGCAAAACTAGTGAAAGCACAAACAACAGCAGCAACACGTCGTTCCTCGGGATATTGTAAACATGTAAAACGTTGTTCAGTTTCTAACTCCCAAGAAAGATATATATCAGGAACATATCTACCCTCGAATGGTGGAATATTCAATTTTAATTTAGGAAGATGGTCATGATCTCGTACCTGAAGTGGTGGTGCAGGCCTACCATTGCGATTATTTGCATGTGGACGACCTGGTGCTGGTGGTTGCACGTAGTTATGATTTTGATCAACCTCATCCTCATAATCGCCCGCGTAATCATCCTCCTCCTCGGCACCAGCAGCAGCAGGAGCAGGAGCCAAAGAAGCATCAACAGTAGGTACAGCAGCACCAGAAGTTTGGCCATCCTCAAGAGGAACACGCTTCGCTCGTCCGAACTGATTTGGAAGGGGGCGTTGTTGTTGTCGTTGCAGAGGTGCGACAGGTGCAGCCGGTGGTGGTTGGGGAAGACGCGTGAGCAATTCATTAAACTTGTTATCCAGCTTTGTCTCGAACGACTTGTCCATGCCATCTATCTTCTCCATGGCCTCTTCAAATCTGTTTAGCACATCTCCCACCTGGCCACTCATCATTTGCTGAAATTTATCATGCAACTCCTTGTTCGTCATGTTCTCCCAGTCAATCTCGTCGGCTTGTGATCCTGCCATGGTTAGCAGCAATAGAAACACACAAGAATATGATCCTACAGACTACTAGAAAGTGGTGGTGGTGTGGTGTGGTGTCACAAATCCGTCAAGCAAATCTCAAATTCTTACCAGTTCTTACCCAGCAGCAGGTGGTGATCGGCAATCTTTGTAGTCAAAACTCTCAGAGCTTGGACAGAGCGATTGCCAGGTGGTGTCAAACGCACGATGTAGATGTATGTGGAGCTGGGAAGGCTTATGATATGGTAGCAAAAAGGGTCAGCAATAATCAATTCAGAGATGCAATGTTGAATAAACTCTCAACGACGGTACTGTGCTGGTCCTAGGCTAGACCGTGCTAGAGACGCGAGCCTAGAACACTAACAAAAATCACGGCGCTGCACGTAAACAAGGGAGTAGCACACTCTGATTTTTTATTTTTTATTTTTTGCACTTTTTTTTCCTCTTTTTTTTTTTGCTCCGCAACAATTTGTTTTTTCGAAAAAGTCTACAAATGGTCTAAAAACTGCCTAGCCAGAATTTTCCAGACTTAGTTTTTTTTTTTTGAAACTGGAACTATTTTTCTTCTGCGGGTAGCACGAAAATTGGGGAATCCGACTTGTTCACGACTCGTAGTATCGCGTGATCTGGAACTCTAAAATAAAGGAATAAATACTGGACTTGGACTAGGACTGGTGGCAGAGATGAATATGGTGGACTCGGACTGGTGATGGTATATGACGATAGTATATGTGGGCTCGGATTGGTGGTGGTATATGGACTCGGATCGGTGGTGGTATCTGGACTCGGATCGGTGGTGGTATATGGACTCAAAGAAATAGCAGATAAGCTGTGGTGGTATATGGTAGGGGCGATGATGATGGTGCGGCGGCGGCGTGACAACTTGTGAACAGAACTCGAAACTCTAAAGAACTAGACGCTAAGACTAGCAACTTGACACGACGATGCAACTGCAAATTCAACAAAGCAAAAACCCTAAAAAGATTATGCAAAGGCTCAGATTGGTTCGGATATGATGAACTAACCCTAAATTTTTTTTTTGGCTTTTTCCTGGACTGTAGGTATGAGGAACAGACTCGATCTAAACTACGAAAAACTGTAAATCTCACCGAGCAACCTGGGAATCTGATACCACTTGATAGAGGCGAGGGTGTCCCGATCTTTCGATGAGATGATAGCTATCGTTTTTGGTGGAGTAGACTTTGACGATCCGACTACGAACGTGCGAGGACGTCGCGTCTTAGCAATCGCTAAACCAACTCCGAGAGGTTATTGACCACGCCGGAGCACAATCAACCTGACCACGAGGGTCTATCTCCTGCAAGCAAACGAAGAACAAGCAAGAAACTAAGATTTGCAATCTGGATATTGCGAATATAAGATGAAAGCTTTATTGATCAAGGTGGGGTTCTGTGACGTCTTGGTCTGGTCGTTGAACACAAACGAAGTACGCGAAGTTGCAGCTATGGCGAACTTTTAATCTAAACAAAACCCAAAGTCTAAACGGTGCCCTAAGGGCTGTATATATGGAGGAAGAGGAGGGGATTTCGTGGCCCTTGAAGGAGGGGTCCGAAACCAACCCTATCTCTTGTTTCCCCACACATACGGACT
The DNA here is from genome assembly GCA_011799875.1 of Thinopyrum elongatum. Classification (NCBI taxonomy): domain Eukaryota; kingdom Viridiplantae; phylum Streptophyta; class Magnoliopsida; order Poales; family Poaceae; genus Thinopyrum; species Thinopyrum elongatum. Next base: position 110,443 of record JAAAXO010000614.1, on the reverse strand, counting down.
CTAAAAACAGCCTATACTCAAGTATTTCCAAATTACATGGGCCTGGCCCAATAATAAGGTGACGCAGCACCTATAATAGCCTCTGGACGAAATTTATGAAGTGACATCTTGTATATTTCGTCCAAGGCTTCCTGCACTCATTATGGTGGCTTCAAAGTCCTGAAATCATCACTTGTAACTCCGTTCTTGTTCCCCTTGTGCATGCCATCATCTCCATGCTTGAACTTGCTCCAAGGTTCCTCTTTCTTGTCCAAGCTAGGGCCTTCATTTGTAAGCAAAACAAATGTATCCAATTTAGGCAGCATCATATTCTCATGAACTTTAGAATCATTACCAAGAAACGAAAGTACCTGATAATTTAATTGGCGTGCGCGAGCTCTAGTAATTGGTCCAGTATGTATAGAAGCAGGGGCTGTGGGTGTAACAATGGTATTGATGTCCTCATCAAGGATGATTACGCGGGCGATTATGAGGATGAGGTTGATCAAAATCATAACTACGTGCAACCACCAGCACCAGGTCGTCCACATGCAAATAATCGCAATGGTAGGTCTGCACCACCACTTCAGGTACGAGATCATGACCATCTTCCTAAATTAAAATTGAATATTCCACCATTCGAGGGTAGATATGTTCCTGATATATATATTACTTGGGAGTTAGAAACTGAACAACGTTTTACATGTTTACAATATCCCGAGGAACGACGTGTTGCTGCTGCTGTTTGTGCTTTCACTAGTTTTGCATGTGTATGGTGGTCTGAACATTGTAGATTATATCCTATTCCAGCTACGTGGGCTGCTTTGAAAACTGCTATGCGTACTCGTTGGGTTCCACCATATTATCAACGTGAATTACTTCAAAAATTGCAGCGCTTAAGACAAGGAAAAAATTCTGTAGAAGAATATTATCAGGAATTACAAACTGGCATGATTAGATGTGGTATTGTTGAGGAGAATGAAGCTATGCTTGCACGTTTCATTGGTGGATTAAATAGAGAGATTCAGACCATTCTAGAGTATAAGGAGTATAATAATATCACTCGTTTATTCCATCTTGCTTGTAAAGCTGAACGTGAAGTGCAGGATCGACAGGCATTGGCGCGAACTAATTTTTCTGCAGGTCGATCTTCATCATGGACACCACGTGCCTCCTCTACTCCCACACGTCCTACTGCGGCACCACTGACTTCAGCCGCCAATTCCAACCGAGATACAAGAAAACAGGCACCACCACCACCATCTCCCAAGAGTACACCTTCTGGGCCTGCCCAGAGCTCTTCTTCATCTATGGCATCAACAGGGCACACACATGATATTATTTGTCGTCGTTGTAAGGGAAGAGGTCATTATGCGAGAGAATGCCAATCTCCGCGTGTTATGATTGCTACTGAGGATGGTGGGTATGAGTCCGCTAGTGATTATGATGAGGAGACTTTGGCTCTTATTACAAGTGAAGAACACGGTGGAGATGATTCTGATCATGAGACGCAATACATGGCTCCTGAAGACGCTGACAGGTATGAATGTTTAGTTGCTCAACGTGTTTTGAGTGTGCAGGTCACACAAGCTGAGCAAAATCAGAGGCATAATTTGTTCCATACAAAGGGAGTTGTGAAGGAACGTTCTGTTCGCGTCATCATAGATGGAGGGAGCTGCAACAACTTGGCTAGCATGGAGATGGTGGAGAAGCTATCTCTCACCACAAGACCACTTCCACATCCTTACTATATCCAATGGTTCAACAACAGCGGCAAGGTTAAGGTAACACGTACTGTTCGTGTGCATTTTAGTATCTCTACATATGCTGATTATGTTGATTGTGATGTGGTACCCATGCAAGCATGTTCATTATTACTTGGTAGACCATGGCAATTTGATAAAAATTCTGTACACCATGGTAGAAACAATCAGTATACTCTTGTTCATAAGGATAAACATATTACTTTGCTTCCTATGACTCCTGATTCTATTTTGAAAGATGATATTAATAGAGCTAGTAAAGCAAAACAGGAGAAAAATAAGAGTGAAAATCAGATTGTGGCAAAAGAATTTGAGCAACAAATGAAGCCTAATAATAAACCATCTAGTGTTGCTTCTGAAATTAAATTGAAAAGTGCATGCTTACTTGCCACCTGATAGAGGCGAGGGTGTCCCGATCTTTCGATGAGATGATAGCTATCGTTTTTGGTGGAGTAGACTTTGACGATCCGACTACGAACGTGCGAGGACGTCGCGCCTTAGCAATCGCTAAACCAACTCCGAGAGGTTATTGACCACGCCGGAGCACAATCAACCTGACCACGAGGGTCTATCTCCTGCAAGCAAACGAAGAACAAGCAAGAAACTAAGATTTGCAATCTGGATATTGCGAATATAAGATGAAAGCTTTATTGATCAAGGTGGGGTTCTGTGACGTCTTGGTCTGTTCGTTGAACACAAACGAAGTACGCGAAGTTGCAGCTATGGCGAACTTTTAATCTAAACAAAACCCAAAGTCTAAACGGTGCCCTAAGGGCTGTATATATGGAGGAAGAGGAGGGGATTTCGTGGCCCTTGAAGGAGGGGTCCGAAACCAACCCTATCTCTTGTTTCCCCACACATACGGACTCTAAAAACAGCCTATACTCAAGTATTTCGAAATTACATGGGCCTGGCCCAATAATAAGGTGACGCAGCACCTATAATAGCCTCTGGACGAAATTTATGAAGTGACATCTTGTATATTTCGTCCAAGGCTTCCTGCACTCATTATGGTGGCTTCAAAGTCCTGAAATCATCACTTGTAACTCCGTTCTTGTTCCCCTTGTGCATGCCATCATCTCCATGCTTGAACTTGCTCCAAGGTTCCTCTTTCTTGTCCAAGCTATAATAGAGGCGGGGGTGTCCCGATCTTTCGATGAGATGATAGCTATCGATTTCGTGGAGTCGACTTTGACGATCCGACTACAAACGTGCACGACGTTGCGCCTTAGCAATCGCTAAACCAATCTCCCGAGGTTACTGACGATACTGAAAGCACGATCAGCCTGACCACGAAGGTCTATTCCTGCACGCAATCGAAGAACAAGTAAGAATATGATAATGCAATCTGAATATTGCGAATATAGATGAAGTATTGATAGAGGTGGGGATCCGAAAGCGGTCTTGGTCTGGTCATTGGACACAAACGAAGTACACGAAGTTGCAATGGCTAACTTTTAACTAAACAAATCCCAAGCAAAAAGCTACTAGATGGATCTACTTATATAGGAGCAAGGGGTGGCGGCCAAGGAGGTGGGAGGACGTCCCAAGGCAGCCTAAAACTAACCCTAGGTCGTACAAGGCCAATGGGCCCAAGTGGAGGTGATGCAACACCTTTGGACTTGTAGTTTGACTCGGAATCTGCTACAGCGTCAGATTGTTTCGACGACAACTCAACGCTCTTGATGAATTTAAAGGTGAAACCAATTGGGTTAGAAAGAGCACGGAATCTACTTTCCAACAAAAAAAGAATCACCCAATTCGGAGTCCGTATGAAATAGTTCTTGGCGTTTTGAGTCAAGTATGTCTGTGCAGTCTGAATCTGAATCCAGAACGTGAGAGACTTGGACTCTATCTTCTCTTGGCCCAAAAGTGACGTGAGAGGACTTTTTGAACAGCACATAAACTTCTCTTTTTCCCTTATGTTCATATGTGGACTGTACAAATCTCTCATACACCTGCAATTAGACATGGCACAAAAGTTTGTGAAGTATTTTTGTCTTGGATGACATAAATAAATTATTCCATAGTTTGCATTAGAAATCACCTCACAAATATACATGTATGCAATATTTTTGGTCGTATCCAAGATAGTCATGTCCTCATCATCCTCCCCTTCTTGAAAACAAAGCCGTCCTCGGCGTTGCTTAAGCTGAAATGTGGCTAACAAAAGAGACAAGGTGTACATGTTGTATATGTATATGTCATCCAGTTTTACTTCCCTTAGTTTTTGCATATATGACACATGTATACATGAGTAACCTTCATAGTTCATAAAATCTAAAGCCAAAATATTATCACAAGAAGTAGAAGGCATGAAAATATTGCAACTCAGTTTGCACATATAAGTGAAGCTCTTATTCATTTCAAAAGTTTGACAATGTTCATCATTAAACCATCCTAACATTGGTGAATAAACCTTAGTTGCATCAAATTTACATGCTACAACATGCTTAAATAAGCAAACATGCAATAAGTCATTGGTCACAAAATCATCACCAAGATTAGAGGTCATATCAAAATGATTAAACATTGGTTCTTTTGCATCAACAGTTAATTCAATGGGTGCACTCAAAATTGTTGGTATTTCAGCTGTTTGATCACATGATTTCATGACAGTAACACGATTCTCTAAAATATTCAAATCAATAGGTAACTCAACACATGATGTATTCAAGTTAACTAGGCATGCATCATTCTCATGTGAAAGTGAAAAATCTATACATTTGTCCTTACCTCTTATGATCAACTCAGATGATGTAGACACTCTCGGTGGTGATGTGTCACATGGTGGAGATGATGTAGTCCTCGCAACAACGGATGTGGTTGTCATAGTACGCCTAGTAGCTGAAGAAACATCTGTATCAACACTTGGAATGTGCACCTTGCGCTTGTTCTCCTCGTGGGCAGCACGTCGTTTTATTCTCTGTTCAGCTTTGCAAGCAAGATTAAACAAACGGTTCATAGGATAACACTCTTCATGAATTAGTATCTCCTGAATATCACTGTTTAATCCTCCCCAAAATCTATCCATAAAATCTTCTTCACTTTCTTCTAAAAATGAGTGCAACAAGGTAGTTTGTAAATCATCATAGTATTTTGTTACAGTGTCACTACCTTGTTTTAAATGTTGTAGTTTTTTAATCATGCCACGAGTATAATGAACATCTACGAATCTATCTCTCATGACATGTTTTAAACCATCCCAAGTAGTAGGTATATAATCAGGGTTTAACCGACAGTATTCACTCCACCAAACTAAAGCAAAGCTACTGAAAGTACTAACTGCAGCTTGAAATTTTCCACGCTCATCAAAATTATGGGAAGCAAATATAGCATTAATTTCATACTCCCATTCAATATATAAATCAGGCCTAAAACGACCAGTAAATGGTGGCATGGAAACATTAACCTGATTATGTGCATTCTGATGTTGTTGCTCCTCTTGTGATGGTTGTTGTATTTTCTTAGGTGATGGCAAATCTCCCACGATCGATGAAGCCCAAGAACTAACAACTCCGGAACCTTCCATGATTAGTAGAAACAAAAAAAAATCGAGAATAATGTTCCTATGAACTATTAGGATGTGGTGGTAAAGCGCTCACAGTAAAGCAAATATCAATATCTTACAAGTTCTTACCATGCAGCAGGTGGTGACGGGCAACCAGCGGTGTCAAATAACTCCGAAGATTGAGTAAAGCGATTGCCAGGCGAATGTACGTATACACGGTGTAAAAATATGTAGAGCTGGGTTGGCTATATATGGTAGCAAAAGATTAGCAATAATCAATTCAGAGATGCAATGTTGAATACACGCTCAACGACAGTACTGTGCTGGTCCTAGGCTAGACCGGACTAGAGATGCGAGCCTAGAACACTAATGAGGTCACGGCGTAGCACAACTAGCATCAATAAAGGATATGAAGTAGCTCTGGACAGCAAGATATAAGTGAAGATCACAATGGCAGTAAAGATAATGATGAGAAACAACTACCAAGTAGCATATACCAACAATTCTCTCTCCAACTTTACTCTATAAAAGTTTGTGCCAATTTTATGATAATTTTTCTCAAGAATGGCTCTGACTCAAGCTTTCAAATGCAAAAAGAATTACTCAATTCCGAGTTGATATGAGGAGTCAAAAAATTCTAAAACTGGCCTAAAAAACTGGAACAAGCTGTGTTTGCGAACTTCGAAGGCCAAAAAGACCTATTTATAAGCCGATTTTGAGGTGTCAAATATTGAACTTGCTTATGCAACTATTTAGATGCGTCTCATCGCTAGCTTTAATTTGAGTACTCATGGAGCCAAAACAGACTTCGTATGAAAAAGATATACCTGTTTTACTGAACAATGCGCAAAACAGATTCCAATCCGAATTCAGCTACGAGATTGAGTCTAGATAGATCCGAATTTTGTTTTTTTTCTTCTCTCTTTTTTTTCCTCACTCTTTTTATTTTCTTTTTCTTTCTCTCTTTTTTTTCTCTGACTTTTTTTTTTAACCTTTTTTTCTCTCTCTTTTTTTTCTCTGTCTTTTTTTGTTTTCTCTCCCTCTTTTCAAAACAAACTAGATAAGATGCAGATTGAATCAAGCAAAGATGTGAACGACCTCAACTATGATTATGACAATGAACGGTGGGTAGCACGTGGTGGAAATTGATGGATGGGATGGTGGATAGCGGAAGGAATAATGATGCAGCGGTGGCGTGACTAATGTGAACAGAACTCGAAACTCTAAACGAACTAGACACTAAGACCAGCAACTCGACACGACGATGCAACCGACAATTCAACTATACAAGCACTAAAAAGAAAATTGCGAAGGCTCAGACTGGCTTGGACAAAGGATGAACAGATCTAACTTTTTTTGTGGCTTTTTCTTTGGACAATAGGTAAGAAAATAAATCTAATATAGGGATAACTGAAAATTCTCACCGAGCAACCTGAAAACTGATACCACTTAATAGAGGCGGGGGTGTCCCGATCTTTCGATGAGATGATAGCTATCGATTTCGTGGAGTCGACTTTGACGATCCGACTACAAACGTGCACGACGTTGCGCCTTAGCAATCGCTAAACCAATCTCCCGAGGTTACTGACGATACTGAAAGCACGATCAGCCTGACCACGAAGGTCTATTCCTGCACGCAATCGAAGAACAAGCAAGAATATAATAATGCAATCTGAATATTGTGAATATAGATGAAGTATTGATAGAGGTGGGGATCCGAAAGCGGTCTTGGTCTGGTCGTTGGACACAAACGAAGTACACGAAGTTGCAATGGCTAACTTTTAACTAAACAAATCCCAAGCAAAAAGCTACTAGATGGATCTACTTATATAGGAGCAAGGGGTGGCGGCCAAGGAGGTGGGAGGACGTCCCAAGGCAGCCTAAAACTAACCCTAGGTCGTACAAGGCCAATGGGCCCAAGTGGAGGTGATGCAACACCTTTGGACTTGTAGTTTGACTCGGAATCTGCTACAGCGTCAGATTGTTTCGACGACAACTCAACGCTCTTGATGAATTTGAAGGTGAAACCAATTGGGTTAGAAAGAACACGGAATCTACTTTCCAACAAAAAAAGAATCACCCAATTCGGAGTCCGTATGAAATAGTTCTTGGCATTTTGAGTCAAGTATGTCTGTGCAGTCTGAATCTGAATCCAGAACGTGAGAGACTTGGACTCTATCTTCTCTTGGCCCAAAAGTGACGTGAGAGGACTTTTTGAACAGCACATAAACTTCTCTTTTTCCCTTATGTTCATATGTGGACTGTACAAATCTCTCATACACCTGCAATTAGACATGGCACAAAAGTTTGTGAAGTATTTTTGTCTTGGATGACATAAATAAATTATTCCATAGTTTGCATTAGAAATCACCTCACAAATATACATGTATGCAATATTTTTGGTCGTATCCAAGATAGTCATGTCCTCATCAAGCTAGGCCCTTCATTTGTAAGCAAAACAAATGTATCCAATTTAGGCAGCATCATATTCTCATGAACTTTAGAATCATTACCAAGAAACGAAAGTACCTGATATTTTAATTGGCGTGCGCGAGCTCTAGTAATTGGTCCAGTATGTATAGAAGCAGGGGTTGTGGGTGTAACAATGGTATTGATGTCCTCATCACCATCGATAAAAGCTCACCAGCGTGCCATCGCAGAACAAACACTGAGAAGATTCGAACACACGACTGCAGTCGAAAGTTGTCCGGAACCTAATGAAGAAATCAGCCGATGGCAGACAGACTTTGACGAGCAAGTCACTTATTTGGATGCCGTGTGCAATGCCAAGAGCTTTAACAAGGTCGTCTAGTGAGACGGGAGGCCGGTCGCCGTTGATGGTTACCATCAGCACTTTGCCGGCAAACTGGTCGTCAAGCGCCGCCATGTCACTGTTGAGCGGCAACATGCAGTGCCCGAAGGCAGGATGGACCTCAGGATCTCCGGCTCGAAGATCCGCTTTGACCGGCAACATGATAGTGCGCTTGAGTACAGGGAGTAGAGGAGGGGGATTTGGGGGATCTGGAGTAGGAATCGAGATTCTAGAGGTGGGGGAGGGGAGGGGGATTGGGGATGAAGAGGTAGCATCAATTTCGAACACGCGCAAATACGCTCTCACCGCGCAAGCACACGAAAATACCGGTGGCGCCCACATGTCGGCCTAAGAGTCCTTTTCTTTCTTTTTTTTTTGAGCGCCCGGCCTCAGAGTTCTTATAATTGGCCTGTTTGGCATTGCGTTATTACTCGGCCCATATTCAATGACACCTCACATTGGCCAAAGCCCCAAACAAGTGTACATCATTGAAAAGTCACTGAGCTCAAACTATAACTTAAAAAAGGATATATACACTGAACACTGGTGAATGGTGATGCCCTCATTTAGCCCATCATTAGTTCAAAACAATAAACAGTTTGAAACAACAATATATACAACATGCAAACACTAACTAGTGACTACTACTAACATAAACAGCAAGACATGAAAGTTCATAACAAGTCTTGCTACACCACCGAAATGCACCCATCTGCAGCGCTCAGAGTCTCGTGATCCAGATGAGAATGAAATTCTAAAGAGAGCCAACTATTACATAGTAAGAGTGACATAGATGAGGATGACCAAATTACAAGGAGTCTGCATAACAAAAGAGAACACTACCCATCCAGAACAAGCAGCAATGATATCAAGTCGTTCGAAGAGGGATGATCCAGCACCATCATAATTTATAGCCCCCCTTCAGCCACCAGTGATTCGGAGACACCAGGACTCCACCACTTTGATGCAACAACCCAATTACCTATCAACCTGAAGGCTTGAACCACAACACTGACTGTCGGAGTTGAGACATCCAATGATCAAAGTCAATACAATGCCTTTCTCATTTTCACCTTCTTTTGGCTGCAGGCTGTATCATTGACAATCAGGGGCGTCTGATCCCGAAGTCCTAGGTTTCACCATGTAGACACAATTTTCCCTAGCAAACACAACATCTCTGCCATCATGTCGGGGGAATTACCCACGGTTAAACCCGGCTCATGATATTAAGTCATCTTGGACTTAAGCAGCCCTGTTAAGTCATCTATGTATGGACTTAACCCGGCATCTTACTTTACCCGACAGGCGTAACCCGGCAGGCGTAATCCGGCAAACTGTGTGACCCAGATCCTAACCCGACAGATTGTGTAACCCGGATCCTAACCCGGCAGATTGTGTAACCCGGATCCTAACCCGGCATCTACTTAGAATCCTGGAGATGAGTCTCGGAGATGAGGTCTGAAGATGAGCCACCTGGAGATAAGAAGCCCAAGCATTAAGAATCCCACGGTGACAAGCCTAGAGTTAAGAAGCCCGCGATAAGAAGCCAGAAATAGGCTAAGTCCTAATCCTACTAGGACTCTACATGTAACCAGCCCTTTCAACTTATATAAGGAGGGGCAGGGAACCCCAAGAGGGACATGTTTTAGACAGACATACAAGTCTTAGACAAGATCAAAGTAGATGCTCTCGAGATAGAGGTAACGAAACGCCGCTCTTGTAATCGAGATCATCATCATCAATATCAATCAAGCAGGAGTAGGCTTTTACCTCCACCGTGAGGGGCCGAACCTAGGTAAACTTGCGTCTCTCGGTTCCGACCAACCCCGACAAGCTACTACCTAGTTGCGATGGCCTCACGACTAAGTCCTCACACTAGGACATCTGCCGTGACAAAACCACGACAGGTTGCGCCCATCGTGGAGCCTCCGCACGGTAGTTTGTGTTCTTGGAGGGATCTCTCTCATGGGTCGAGAAGCTCGTGATTAGCCGGATTCAAATTTCAACTGGTTTAATTTCCATCAGGAAACGGCGGCAACCAGCTATACCAATGCCCGTAGGCATGTCAACAACATGGCATCGTGCGCATGGTTGAAAATTAGAATTGTACGGTATGGTGTGCACCGCTGCGTCAAGACGATCCGACGAAACCGGATTGAAGACACCCTTAGAAGCCAAGATAGACATCAATTTTGTACTATAGTACTTCACCCGCCACAGTCGAGATGGCTACAAGTCCTATCCTTCCTTGATAGAGGCTAGGGTGTCCCGATCTTTCGATGAGAAGATAGCTATTGTTTTTGGTGGAGTAGACTTTGACGATCCGACTACGAACGTGCGAGGACGTCGCGCCTTAGCAATCGCTAAACCAACTCCGAGAGGTTATTGAACACGCCGGAGCACAATCAACCTGACCACGAGGGTCTATCTCCTGCAAGCAAACGAAGAACAAGCAAGAAACTAAGATTTGTAATCTGGATATTGTGAATATAAGATGAAAGCATTATTGATCAAGGTGGGGTTCTGTGACGTCTTGGTCTGGTCGTTGAACACAAACGAAGTACGCGAAGTTGCAGCTATGGCGAACTTTTAATCTAAACAAAACCCAAAGTCTAAACGGTGCCCTAAGGGCTGTATATATGGAGGAAGAGGAGGGGATTTCGTGGCCCTTGATGGAGGGGTCCGAAACCAACCCTATCTCTTGTTTCCCCACACATACGGGCTCTAAAAACAGCCTATACTCAAGTATTTCGAAATTACATGGGCCTGGCCCAATAATAAGGTGACGCAGCACCTATAATAGCCTCTGGACGAAATTTATGAAGTGGCATCTTGTATATTTCGTCCAAGGCTTCCTGCACTCATTATGGTGGCTTCAAAGTCCTGAAATCATCACTTGTAACTCCGTTCTTGTTCCCCTTGCGCATGCCATCATCTCCATGCTTGAGCTTGCTCCAAGGTTCCTCTTTCTTGTCCAAGCTAGGCCCTTCATTTGTAAGCAAAACAAATGTATCCAATTTAGGCAGCATCATATTCGCATGAACATTAGAATCATTCCCAAGAAACGAAAGTACCTGATAATTTAATTGGCGGACGCGAGCTCTAGTAATTGGTCCAGTATGTATAGCAGCAGGGGCTGTGGGTGTAACAATGGTATTGATGTCCTCATCATCCTCCCCTTCTTGAAATGAAGTCGTCCTCGACGGAAGCTCATCTTCCTCACCCAAATAAGGCTTCAAATCTGCAATGTTAAAAGTGGGACTAACCCCAAAATCTGCAGGCAGCTCAAGTTTATATGCATTATCATTTATTTTCTCTAACACCTTAAAAGGACCATCAGCACGTGGCATTAGCTTTGATTTGCGCAAATCGGGAAATCTATCCTTACGCAAATGTAACCAAACAAGATCTCCAAGTGCAAACACAACATGTTTTCTACCCTTATCTCCAGCAAGTTTATATTTAGCATTCATACGCTCAATGTTCTCCTTAGTTAACTCATGCATTTTTAAGATCAATTCAGCACGTTGTTTAGCATCAAAATTAACATTCTCCGAAGATGGAAGAGGCAACAAATCAATAGGTGCACGAGGTAGGAAACCATATACAATTTCAAAAGGGCACATCTTAGTAGTAGAATGCAACGAACGATTATAAGCAAATTCAATATGAGGCAAGCATTCTTCCCACATTTTCTTGTTATTCTTCAAAACAGCCCTAAGCATAGTAGACAAAGTTCTATTGACTACTTCAGTTTGTCCATCAGTTTGGGGGTGACAAGTAGTACTAAAAAGCAGTTTAGTCCCCAACTTAGCCCATAAACATCTCCAAAAGTGGCTAAGAAATTTGGTATCACGATCTGAAACAATAGTATTTGGCACACCATGCAAGCGAATAATTTCACGAAAGAACAAATCAGCAACATTAGCAGCATCATCGCTTTTATGACATGGTATAAAGTGTGCCATTTTCGAGAACCTATCCACGACAACAAATATGCTATCCCTCCCCTTCTTTGTTCGAGGTAAACCCAAAACAAAGTACATAGATATATCCTCCCATGGAACACTAGGTACAGGCAAAGGCATATATAAACCATGAGGATTGAGTCGTGACTTAGCTTTTTGACATGTAGTGCAGCGAGCAACAAAGCGCTCAACATCCCGTCTCATCTTTGGCCAAAAGAAATGTGTAGCAAGTACATCCTCCGTGTTCTTTACGCCAAAGTGTCCCATTAATCCTCCTCCATGCGCCTCCTGCAACAACAAAAGACGAACGGAGCTAGCTGGAATGCATAGCTTGTTAGCACGAAACACAAATCCATCGTTAACGACGAACTTGTTCCATGTTCTCCCTTCTTTACAATTCTGCAATACATCTTTAAATTCAGCATCATGCACATATTGATCTTTGATGGTCTCCAAACCAAATATTTTAAAGTCAAGTTGTGAAAGCATAGTATAACGACGAGACAATGCATCAGCAAAAACATTTTCTTTACCCTTCTTGTGTTTAATGACATAAGGGAAAGTCTCAATGAATTCAACCCATTTAGCATGTCTACGGTTTAGTTTGGCTTGACTTTTAATATGTTTCAAAGATTCATGATCAGAATGAATAACAAATTCTTTGGGCCATAAATAATGTTGCCATGTTTCCAAAGTCCGAACACGAGCATATAATTCCTTATCATAAGTAGAGTAATTCAGACTAGGCCCACTCAATTTTTCAGAAAAGTATGCAACAGGTTTGCCATCTTGTAATAACACACCTCCTAATCCAATTCCACTAGCATCACATTCAAGCTCAAAAGTCTTATTAAAATCAGGAAGTTGGAGTAAAGGAGCATGTGTTAACTTATCTTTCAACACCGTGAAGGCTTCTTCCTGTGCGGTACCCCAAACAAAAGGCACATCCTTCTTTGTAAGCTCGTTGAGAGGTGCAGCAATGGTACTGAAATCTCTCACAAAACGCCTATAGAAACCAGTGAGGCCAAGGAAACTCCTCACTTGTGTGACCGTTTTGGGCTGCGGCCAACTCTCAATAGCTTCAATCTTGGCTTTATCAACTTCAATTCCCTGTGGAGTAACAACATAGCCAAGAAAAGATACTCGGTCGGTGCAAAAGGTGCACTTCCCAAGGTTACCAAACAAACGTGCATCACGTAGAGCAATAAAAACAGCACGTAAATGTTCCAAATGTTCCTCCAAAGATTTGCTATAAATCAATATATCATCAAAGTAAACTACCACAAATCGTCCAATGAAAGCACGTAAAACTTCGTTCATTAATCTCATGAAAGTACTAGGTGCATTAGTTAACCCAAAAGGCATGACTAACCACTCATATAAACCGAACTTAGTTTTAAATGCTGTTTTCCATTCATCTCCCAATTTCATACGAATTTGATGGTATCCACTACGCAAATCAACTTTGGAGAATATTGTAGAGCCACTCAATTCATCAAGCATATCATCTAGCCTAGGAATAGGATGACGATAACGAATATTAATATTATTAATGCCTCTACAATCAACACACATACACGACGTACCATCCTTTTTTGGCACTAGTATAATAGGAACAGCACAAGGACTAAGAGATTCGCGTATATAACCTTTGTCGAGCAGCTCCTGTACTTGACGCATAATCTCCTTCGTCTCCTCTGGATTGGTACGGTATGGCGCACGGTTTGGCAAGGAAGCACCGGGAATTAAGTCAATCTGATGCTCAATCCCGCGAATAGGTGGTAATCCCGGTGGCACGTCTTGTGGAAAGACGTCAGCGAACTCCTGCAAAATGTTAGTGACAGCAGGAGGCAAAGAGGAAGGCACGTCCTCGAATGAAAATAATGCCTCTTTGCACACAAAAGCATAGCAAACAGATTTGCTTAAATCTAGCTCATCAATATTAGATTCGGTGGCAAGTAAACACGCATTTTTCAATTTAATTTCAGAAGCAACACTAGATGTTTTATTATTAGGCTTCATTTGTTGCTCAAGTTCTTTTGCCACAATCTGATTTTCACTCTTATTTTTCTCCTGTTTTGCTTTACTAGCTCTATTAATATCATCTTTCAAAATAGAATCAGGAGTCATAGGAAGCAAAGTAATATGTTTATCCTTATGAACAAGAGTATACTGATTGTTTCTACCATGGTGTACAGAATTTTTATCAAATTGCCATGGTCTACCAAGTAATAAGGAACATGCTTGCATGGGTACCACATCACAATCAACATAATCAGCATATGTAGAGATACTAAAATGCACACGAACAGTACGTGTTACCTTAACCTTGCCGCTGTTGTTGAACCATTGGATATAGTAAGGATGTGGATGTGGTCTTGTGGTGAGAGATAGCTTCTCCACCATCTCCATGCTAGCCAAGTTGTTGCAGCTCCCTCCATCTATGATGACGCGAACAGAACGTTTCTTCACAACTCCCTTTGTATGGAACAAATTATGCCTCTGATTTTGCTCAGCTTGTGTGACCTGCACACTCAAAACACGTTGAGCAACTAAACATTCATACCTGTCAGCGTCTTCAGGAGCCATGTATTGCGTCTCATGATCAGAATCATCTCCACCGTGTTCTTCACTTGTAATAAGAGCCAAAGTCTCCTCATCATAGTCACTAGCGGACTCATACCCACCATCCTCAGTAGCAATCATAACACGCGGAGATTGGCATTCTCTCGCATAATGACCTCTTCCCTTACAACGACGACAAATAATATCATGTGTGTGCCCTGTTGATGCCATAGATGAAGAAGAGCTCTGGGCAGGCCCAGAAGGTGTACTCTTGGCAGATGGTGGTGGTGGTGCCTGTTTTCTTGTATCTCGGTTGGAATTGGCTGCTGAAGTCAGTGGTGCCGCAGTAGGACGTGTGGGAGTAGAGGAGGCACGCGGTGTCCATGATGAAGATCGACCTGCAGAAAAATTAGTTCGCGCCAATGCCTGTCGATCCTGCACTTCACGTTCAGCTTTACAAGCAAGATGGAATAAACGAGTGATATTATTATACTCCTTATACTCTAGAATGGTCTGAATCTCTCTATTTAATCCACCCATGAAACGGGCAAGCATAGCTTCATTCTCCTCAACAATACCACATCTAATCATGCCAGTTTGTAATTCCTGATAATATTCTTCTACAGAATTTTTTCCTTGTCTTAAGCGCTGCAATTTTTGAAGTAATTCACGTTGATAATATGGTGGAACCCAACGAGTACGCATAGCAGTTTTCAAAGCAGCCCACGTAGCTGGAATAGGATATAATCTACAATGTTCAGACCACCATACACATGCAAAACTAGTGAAAGCACAAACAGCAGCAGCAACACGTCGTTCCTCGGGATATTGTAAACATGTAAAACGTTGTTCAGTTTCTAACTCCCAAGTAAGATATATATCAGGAACATATCTACCCTCGAATGGTGGAATATTCAATTTTAATTTAGGAAGATGGTCATGATCTCGTACCTGAAGTGGTGGTGCAGACCTACCATTGCGATTATTTGCATGTGGACGACCTGGTGCTGGTGGTTGCACGTAGTTATGATTTTGATCAACCTCATCCTCATAATCGCCCGCGTAATCATCCTCCTCCTCGGCACCAGCAGTGATGAGGACATCAATACCATTGTTACACCCACAGCCCCTGCTTCTATACATACTGGACCAATTACTAGAGCTCGCGCACGTCAATTAAAATATCAGGTACTTTCGTTTCTTGGTAATGATTCTAAAGTTCATGAGAATATGATGCTGCCTAAATTGGATACATTTGTTTTGCTTACAAATGAAGGGCCTAGCTTGGACAAGAAAGAGGAACCTTGGAGCAAGTTCAAGCATGGAGATGATGGCATGCACAAGGGGAACAAGAACGGAGTTACAAGTGATGATTTCAGGACTTTGAAGCCACCATAATGAGTGCAGGAAGCCTTGGACGAAATATACAAGATGTCACTTCATAAATTTCGTCCAGAGGCTATTATAGGTGCTGCGTCACCTTATTATTGGGCCAGGCCCATGTAATTTCGAAATACTTGAGTATAGGCTGTTTTTAGAGTCCGTATTTGTGGGGAAACAAGAGATAGGGTTGGTTTCGGACCCCTCCTTCAAGGGCCACGAAATCCCCTCCTCTTCCTCCATATATACAGCCCTTAGGGCACCGTTTAGACTTTGGGTTTTGTTTAGATTAAAAGTTCGCCATAGCTGCAACTTCGCGTACTTCGTTTGTGTTCAACGACCAGACCAAGACGTCACAGAACCCCACCTTGATCAATAAAGCTTTCATCTTATGTTCGCAATATCCAGATTGCAAATCTTAGTTTCTTGCTTGTTCTTCGTTTGCTTGCAGGAGATAGACCCTCGTGGTCAGGTTGATTGTGCTCCGGCGTGGTCAATAACCTCTCGGAGTTGGTTTAGCGATTGCTAAGGCGCGACGTCCTCGCACGTTCGTAGTCGGATCGTCAAAGTCTACTCCACCAAAAACGATAGCTATCATCTCATCGAAAGATCGGGACACCCTCGCCTCTATCAATGACCTCTTCCCTTACAACGACGACAAATAATATCATGTGTGTGCCCTGTTGATTCCATAGATGAAGAAGAGCTCTGGGCAGGCCCAGAAGGTGCACTCTTGGCAGATGGTGGTGGTGGTGCCTGTTTTCTTGTATCTCGATTGGAATTGGCGGCTGAAGTCAGTGGTGCCGCAGTAGGACGTGTGGGAGTAGAGGAGGCACGCGGTGTCCATGATGAAGATCGACCTGCAGAAAAATTAGTTCGCGCCAATGCCTGTCGATCCTGCACTTCACGTTCAGCTTTACAAGCAAGATGGAATAAACGAGTGATATTATTATACTCCTTATACTCTAGAATGGTCTGAATCTCTCTATTTAATCCACCCATGAAACGTGCAAGCATAGCTTCATTCTCCTCAACAATACCACATCTAATCATGCCAGTTTGTAATTCCTGATAATATTCTTCTACAGAATTTTTTCCTTGTCTTAAGCGCTGCAATTTTTGAAGTAATTCACGTTGATAATATGGTGGAACCCAACGAGTACGCATAGCAGTTTTCAAAGCAGCCCATGTAGCTGGAATAGGATATAATCTACAATGTTCAGACCACCATACACATGCAAAACTAGTGAAAGCACAAACAGCAGCAGCAACACGTCGTTCATCGGGATATTGTAAACATGTAAAACGTTGTTCAGTTTCTAACTCCCAAGTAAGATATATATCAGGAACATATCTACCCTCGAATGGTGGAATATTCAATTTCAGTTTAATAAGATGGTCATGATCTCGTACCTGAGTTGGTAATGCAGCCCTACCATTGCGATTATTGGCATGTGGACGACCTGGTGGTGGTGGTTGCACGTAGTTCTGATTTTGATCAACCTCATCCTCGTAATCGCCCGCATAATCATCCTCCTCAGCGGCAGCAGGAGCCATAGAAGCATCAACAGTAGGTGCAGCGGCACCAGAAGTTTGACCAGGCTCAAGGGGAACGCGTTGTGCTCGTCCCACTTGATTTGGAAGGCGACGTTGTTGTTGTTGTAGAGGTGCGACAGGTGCAGCCGACGGTGGTTGTGGAAGACGCGCGAGCAATTCATTAAACTTGTTATCGAGCTTTGTTTCGAACGTCTTCTCAATTCCATCTATCTTCTCCATGGCCTCTTCAAATCTGTTTAGCACATCTTGCACCTGTCCACTCATCATTTGCTGAAATTTATCATGTAGCTGTTTGTTCGTCATGTTCTCCCAATCAGTCTCATCATCTTGTGATCCTGCCATGGTTAGCAGCAATAGAAACACACAAGAATATGATCCTACAGACTACTAGGAAGTGGTGGTGGTGGTGTATCACAAATCCGTCAAGCGAATCTCAAATGCTTACCAGTTCTTACCCAGCAGCAGGTGGTGATCGGCCACCGTTGTAGTCAAAACTCTCAAAGATTGGACAGAGCGATTGCCAGGTGGTGTCAAACGCACGATGTAGATGTATGTGGAGCTGGGAAGGCTTATGATATAGTAGCAAAAATGTCAGCAATAATCAATTCAGAGATGCAAAGTTGAATAAACGCTCAACGACGGTACTGTGCTGGTCCTAGGCTAGACCGTGCTAGACGCGAGACTAGAACACTATTAAAATCACGGTGCTGCACGTAAACAAGGGAGGAGCACACTCTGAATTTTTTTTCTCTTTTTTTTTTTTTTTCTTTTTTTTCACTTTTTTTTTCCTCTTTTTTTTTTGCTCCGCAACAATTTTTTTTCGAAAAAGTCTACAAATGGTCTAAAAACTGCCTAGCCAGAATTTTTCAGACTTAGTTTTTTTTTTTTTGAAACTGGAACTATTTTTCTTCTGCGGGTAGTACGAAAGTTCGGGAGTCCTACTCTGTCACGACTCGGAGTATGGCGTGATCTGGAAATCCAAAACAGAGTAACAAAATACTGGACTCGGACTAGGACTGGTGGCGGAGATGAATCTGGTGGAACTCGGACTGGTGGCGGCGATGAATCTGGTGGAACTCGGACTAGTGGCGGATATATGTTGCAGGTGGACTCGGATTGGCGTGATGGCGGCGGATAGGTGGTGGCGTATAGGGACTCGAATTGGCGGTGAATATGTGGTGGTGGTATATGGCAGCGGCGATGAAGTTGGTGCGGTGGTGGTATATGGTAGCGGCGACGTGACAACCTGTGAACAGAACTCGAAACTCTAAAGGACTAGACGCTAAGACCAGCAACTTGACACGACGATGCAACCGCAAATTCAACAAAGCAAATACAGAAAAGATTATGCAAAGGCTCAGATTGGTTCGGATATGATGAACTAACCCTAATTTTTTTGTCTTTTTCGTGGACTCTAGGTATGAAGAACAGACTCGATCTAAACTACGAAAAACTGTAAAATCTCACCGAGCAACCTGGAAATCTGATACCACTTGATAGAGGCTAGGGTGTCCCGATCTTTCGATGAGAAGATAGCTATCGTTTTTGGTGGAGTAGACTTTGACGATCCGACTACGAACGTGCGAGGACGTCGCGCCTTAGCAATCGCTAAACCAACTCCGAGAGGTTATTGACCACGCCGGAGCACAATCAACCTGACCACGAGGGTCTATCTCCTGCAAGCAAACGAAGAACAAGCAAGAAACTAAGATTTGCAATCTGGATATTGCGAATATAAGATGAAAGCTTTATTGATCAAGGGGGGGTTCTGTGACGTCTTGGTCTGGTCGTTGAACACAAACGAAGTACGCGAAGTTGCAGCTATGGCGAACTTTTAATCTAAATAAAACCCAAAGTCTAAACGGTGCCCTAAGGGCTGTATATATGGAGGAAGAGGGGGGATTTCGTGGCCCTTGATGGAGGGGTCCGAAACCAACCCTATCTCTTGTTTCCTCACACATACGGACTCTAAAAACAGCTTATACTCAAGTATTTCGAAATTACATGGACCTGGCCCAATAATAAGGTGACGCAGCACCTATAATAACCTCTGGACGAAATTTATGAAGTGGCATCTTGTATATTTCGTCCAAGGCTTCCTGCACTCATTATGGTGGCTTCAAAGTCCTGAAATCATCACTTGTAACTCCGTTCTTGTTCCCCTTGCGCATGCCATCATCTCCATGCTTGAGCTTGCTCCAAGGTTCTTCTTTCTTGTGCAAGCTAGGCCCTTCATTTGTAAGCAAAACAAATGTATCCAATTTAGGCAGCATCATATTCTCATGAACATTAAAATCATTACCAAGAAACGAAAGTACCTGATAATTTAATTGGCGTGCGCGAGCTCTAGTAATTGGTCCAGTATGTATAGCAGCAGGGGCTGTGGGTGTAACAATGGTATTGATGTCCTCATCATTCCTTTGGTTTGGATAAGAAAGAAACTAAGCCGTGTCAGAGGGTCGTGCGTGCTGCAGCAATTTGAATCAAAGTCAAAGTAAGGGATCGAGGTCCAATCAGCAGCGAAACAGTCCATGACCCAGAACTGGATTTGGCCACGGACTCAGCCTCCATCGTCGAGCCGCCCCCACCATCGTCGTGGTCTCTGAGCTACCGTCGCCAAATCGCCTCCGGCGTCCCTCTGCCGTAGCTCTGCCATGGCCAGTATGCCTTCATCATCACGCGTCGACCTGCTGCATGCTTTCTGCCGTCACCGCGGTTCCGCTTTGCGCCTCCGTGACCAGTCCGCCGTGGCAGAGCTGCCACTCGCCTCAGCCGGCTTACCTCGACTACACGACGAGCTGCCATCGCCACACCGGAGCTCCGCCACCTGCGAGCACACCCACTGCTCCGACCCGCCGCCGCTCGTGCCTGCCGGCGTCGCCTCCAACCCGACCTGCCCTGAGCAGAGTCACCTCCTCGCTCCGCCAAGCCGCCCGCTGGCTTCTTCACACCGTGGTGCCTCCGCCGGGCTTCGCCATTGTGGGCCGCCTTGGCGCCGTCTACCGCCTCTGTCGCGGTCCCATCGGATCTACTAGCTCTGCTTGTCTCCGTCAAGTCCCCACGAGGGCCGGCCCTCCCTCTTCTGCTTGCCTCGCCTCCGGCGTATCAAGTCGGTCGCCTGCTTCGTCTTCCACGCGTGCCCCGCCAGCAGCGCAGCTCCTCCGCCTTAGCCGCCATGGCTTTGCCCCGCCGTGAGCCGCCGGCCTCACCCCTACCAACATGATGGATCGGCTCTACCTCTGCCTTGGAGTCGCCCAGCTCCAGGCTCCGCCACGGACGAACTTCAAGCCACCGCCGCCGGAGTCGCCCGCATCCAAGCTGCTGTCACGGCCTCATCTTGCCACCGCGTGACACGCCTCCGCCGCGGCTATACTTCGCCGGCGCCCCACTGCTACAGCTCGCCTGCGTTAAGCCGCCCCGGACCTGCCTCACCGCCCCGTCAAGACGACTTGCCTCTGCCCCCAATCCGCCCTCGCCGTGAGCCGTCTCCTCCGGCCATCTGCGAGCCACCGGCGCAGTCTCGCTCCACCGCTAGCGAGCCGCCGCGGATTCCATGAGCTGCTGTTTCCACTGCGAGTCACTGCCTCCGCCATTGCAGGCTCCAACCGCCTCCACCGTGGCCGTGTCAAGAAGGCCTCCACGGCTGCGTGTCGAGTCGCCCGGGCCAGGACGGCCTTCATCGCCACCTTGCTTCCTCTGCTCCTGCTCCGCTTGGGCTCCCCGCTGCCCCGCGCACACGCGGTCGCCTCGCCATTGCTGCTCCCCGCATGCTGACTCGCCACCGCTGACGGCCGCTGACAGTCCACACATGCCGCCTTGCCGCTGCGGCCAGCCGCCTCCGGCCCGGGCGCCGGTCTCCCGTCCCCACGGCCGCCTCCGAGCCGCCTGCCGCATCCGAGTCAGCTGCCTCCATCGGTTTCCGCTGCTAAGGTCTCACCTCCAAGCGGTTGCACGTGGCTCGCGTCCGCCTCCGAGCGCCTCCTCTGCCGTGCCTCCGCGTGGCTCGCGTCATCCTCCGAGCGCCTCCTCTGTCGCGCCTCGTTGGAGAGCCGCCGTCCGCCTCTGAGCCGCTGCGGCTATCGCTACCCACCCTCCACCACCGCGGCCGCAGCCTCGTCTCCTCTGAGCCGCCGTCGCATCTTCCTCCAAGTCGCCGTCGCGCCTCGCCTCCTCTATTGCAACTGCATCGGGGCTGACCTGCCACCGCTCACCTCTCCCGTGGCCTCATGCTGAGCCAGCCACGATGCTCCAAGCCGTCGACCCGACCCGGCCTCGGCCGCCTCCGAGCTACTGAAGACCGCCGCTGTCTCGCCTCGTTGGCCAGGGGCTCGCCTCCACCGCAGAGCCGGCCCTGCCGTATCCATGGCTGCGTGTTAACCCGGCCTGCCGCCCCGAGTGCAACATTGTTCCTCCCGCGCGACACCCAGCCACGTTGTCGTGTTGCCCACCGGGTGATCTTCTGGTTAATCGGATAATTGAGTCCGAGAAACAGAGAGTGTGAACCAAGGCTCTTTACCCGCCTGCAACTCAAAAATCTTTAAGGCCCCAACAAGTTGGTATCCTGCTCATAGACGTAACAGCCAATCTCCGAATACTCACGTATTTCATGCTGCTTGTACATAGTGGTTTTTTTGCAATATAACTTCGCCAGCTGATAGAGGCGAGGGTGTCCCGATCTTTCGATGAGATGATAGCTATCGTTTTTGGTGGAGTAGACTTTGACGATCCGACTACGAACGTGCGAGGACGTCGCGCCTTAGCAATCGCTAAACCAACTCCGAGAGGTTATTGACCACGCCGGAGCACAATCAACCTGACCACGAGGGTCTATCTCCTGCAAGCAAACGAAGAACAAGCAAGAAACTAAGATTTGCAATCTGGATATTGCGAATATAAGATGAAAGCTTTATTGATCAAGGTGGGGTTCTGTGACGTCTTGGTCTGGTCGTTGAACACAAACGAAGTACGCGAAGTTGCAGCTATGGCGAACTTTTAATCTAAACAAAACCCAAAGTCTAAACGGTGCCCTAAGGGCTGTATATATGGAGGAAGAGGAGGGGATTTCGTGGCCCTTGAAGGAGGGGTCCGAAACCAACCCTATCTCTTGTTTCCCCACACATACGGACTCTAAAAACAGCCTATACTCAAGTATTTCGAAATTACATGGGCCTGGCCCAATAATAAGGTGACGCAGCACCTATAATAGCCTCTGGACGAAATTTATGAGGTGACATCTTGTATATTTCGTCCAAGGCTTCCTGCACTCATTATGGTGGCTTCAAAATCCTGAAATCATCACTTGTAACTCCGTTCTTGTTCCCCTTGTGCATGCCATCATCTCCATGCTTGAACTTGCTCCAAGGTTCCTCTTTCTTGTCCAAGCTAGGCCCTTCATTTGTAAGCAAAACAAATGTATCCAATTTAGGCAGCATCATATTCTCATGAACTTTAGAATCATTACCAAGAAACGAAAGTACCTGATATTTTAATTGACGTGCGCGAGCTCTAGTAATTGGTCCAGTATGTATAGAAGCAGGGGCTGTGGGTGTAACAATGGTATTGATGTCCTCATCATCCTCCCCTTCTTGAAATGAAGTCGTCCTCGACGGAAGCTCATCTTCCTCACCCAAATAAGGCTTCAGATCTGCAATGTTAAAAGTGGGACTAACACCAAAATCTGCAGGCAGCTCAAGTTTATATGCATTATCATTTATTTTCTCTAACACCTTAAAAGGACCATCAGCACGTGGCATTAGCTTTGATTTGCGCAAATCAGGAAATCTATCCTTACGCAAATGTAACCAAACAAGATCTCCAGGTGCAAACACAACATGTTTTCTACCCTTATCTCCAGCAAGTTTATATTTAGCATTTATACGCTCAATGTTCTCCTTAGTTAACTCATGCATTTTTAAGATCAATTCAGCACGTTGTTTAGCATCAAAATTAACCTTCTCCGAAGATGGAAGAGGCAACAAATCAATTGGTGCACGAGGAAGGAAACCATACACAATTTCAAAAGGACACATCTTAGTAGTAGAATGCAATGAACGATTATAAGCAAATTCAATATGAGGCAAGCATTCTTCCCACATTTTCTTGTTATTCTTCAAAACAGCCCTAAGCATAGTAGACAATATTCTATTGACTACTTCAGTTTGTCCATCAGTTTGGGGGTGACATGTAGTACTAAAAAGCAGTTTAGTCCCCAACTTAGCCCATAAACATCTCCAAAAGTGGCTAAGAAATTTAGTATCACGATCTGAAACAATAGTATTTGGCACACCATGCAAGCGTATAATTTCACGAAAGAACAAATCAGCAACATTAACAGCATCATCGCTTTTTTTCTCTTTTTTTTTTACTTTTTTTTTTCTCTCTTTCCAAAACAAACTAGATAAGATGTAGATTGGATCAAGCACAGTTGTGAACGACCTCAACTATGATTATGACAATGAACAGTGGGTAGCACGATGTGGAAAGTGATGGATGGGATGGTGGACAGCGGAAGGAATAACGATGCAGCGGCGGCGTGACTAATGTGAACAGAACTCGAAACTCTAAACGAACTAGATACTAAGACCAGCAACTGAACACGACGATGCAACCGATAATTCAATAATGCAAACAATGAAAAGAAAATTGCAAAGGCTCAGACTGGCTTGGACAAAGGATGAATAGATCTAACTTTTTTTTGTGGCTTTTTCTTGAACAATAGGTAAGAAAATAAATCTAATCTAGGGAAAACTGGAAATTCTCACCGAGCAACCTGAGCTCTGATACCACTTGATAGAGGCGGGGTGATAGAGGCGAGGGTGTCCCGATCTTTCGATGAGATGATAGCTATCGTTTTTGGTGGAGTAGACTTTGACGATCCGACTACGAACGTGCGAGGACGTCGCGCCTTAGCAATCGCTAAACCAACTCCGAGAGGTTATTGACCACGCCGGAGCACAATCAACCTGACCACGAGGGTCTATCTCCTGCAAGCAAACGAAGAACAAGCAAGAAACTAAGATTTGCAATCTGGATATTGCGAATATAAGATGAAAGCTTTATTGATCAAGGTGGGGTTCTGTGACGTCTTGGTCTGGTCGTTGAACACAAACGAAGTACGCGAAGTTGCAGCTATGGCGAACTTTTAATCTAAACAAAACCCAAAGTCTAAACGGTGCCCTAAGGGCTGTATATATGGAGGAAAGGAGGGGATTTCGTGGCCCTTGAAGGAGGGGTCCGAAACCAACCCTATCTCTTGTTTCCCCACACATACGGACTCTAAAAACAGCCTATACTCAAGTATTTCGAAATTACATGGGCCTTGCCCAATAATAAGGTGACGCAGCACCTATAATAGCCTCTGGACGAAATTTATGAAGTGACATCTTGTATATTTCGTCCAAGGCTTCCTGCACTCATTATGGTGGCTTCAAAGTCCTGAAATCATCACTTGTAACTCCGTTCTTGTTCCCCTTGTGCATGCCATCATCTCCATGCTTGAACTTGCTCCAAGGTTCCTCTTTCTTGTCCAAGCTAGGCCCTTCATTTGTAAGCAAAACAAATGTATCCAATTTAGGCAGCATCATATTCTCATGAACTTTAGAATCATTACCAAGAAACGAAAGTACCTGATATTTTAATTGAAGTGCGCGAGCTCTAGTAATTGGTCCAGTATGTATAGAAGCAGGGGCTGTGGGTGTAACAATGGTATTGATGTCCTCATCATCCTCCCCTTCTTGAAATGAAGTCGTCCTCGACGGAAGCTCATCTTCCTCACCCAAATAAGGCTTCAGATCTGCAATGTTAAAAGTGGGACTAACCCCAAAATCTGCAGGCAGCTCAAGTTTATATGCATTATCATTTATTTTCTCTAACACCTTAAAAGGACCATCAGCACGTGGCATTAGCTTTGATTTGCGCAAATCAGGAAATCTATCCTTACGCAAATGTAACCAAACAAGATCTCCAGGTGCAAACACAACATGTTTTCTACCCTTATCTCCAGCAAGTTTATATTTAGCATTCATACGCTCAATGTTCTCCTTAGTTAACTCATGCATTTTTAAGATCAATTCAGCACGTTGTTTAGCATCAAAATTAACCTTCTCCGAAGATGGAAGAGGCAACAAATCAATTGGTGCACGAGGAAGGAAACCATACACAATTTCAAAAGGACACAGCTTAGTAGTAGAATGCAATGAACGATTATAAGCAAATTCAATATGAGGCAAGCATTCTTCCCACATTTTCTTGTTATTCTTCAAAACAGCCCTAAGCATAGTAGACAATGTTCTATTGACTACTTCAGTTTGTCCATCAGTTTGGGGGTGACATGTAGTACTAAAAAGCAGTTTAGTCCCCAACTTAGCCCATAAACATCTCCAAAAGTGGCTAAGAAATTTAGTATCACGATCTGAAACAATAGTATTTGGCACACCATGCAAGCGTATAATTTCACGAAAGAACAAATCAGCAACATTAACAGCAGCATCGCTTTTATGACATGGTATAAAGTGTGCCATTTTCGAGAACCTATCCACGACAACAAATATGCTATCCCTCCCCTTCTTTGTTCGAGGTAAACCTAAAACAAAGTCCATAGATATATCCTCCCAAGGAACACTAGGTACAGGCAAAGGCATATATAAACCATGAGGATTGAGTCGTGACTTACCTTTTTGACATGTAGTGCAGCGAGCAACAAAACGCTCAACATCCCGTCTCATCTTTGGCCAAAAGAAATGTGTAGCAAGTATATCCTCCGTCTTCTTCACGCCAAAGTGTCCCATTAATCCTCCTCCATGCGCCTCCTGCAACAACAAAAGACGAACGGAGCTAGCTGGAATGCATAGCTTGTTAGCACGAAACACAAATCCATCGTTAACGACGAACTTGTTCCATGTTCTCCCTTCCTTACAATTCTGCAATACATCTTTAAATTCAGCATCATGCACATATTGATCTTTGATGGTCTCCAAACCAAATATTTTAAAGTCAAGTTGTGAAATCATAGTATAACGACGAGACAATGCATCAGCAATAACATTTTCTTTACCCTTCTTGTGTTTAATGACATAAGGGAAAGTCTCAATAAATTCAACCCATTTAGCATGTCTACGGTTCAGTTTTGCTTGACTTTTAATGTGTTTCAAAGATTCATGATCAGAATGTATAACAAATTCTTTGGGCCATAAATAATGTTGCCATGTTTCTAAGGTCCGAACAAGAGCATATAATTCTTTATCATAAGTAGAATAGTTCAGACTAGGCCCACTCAATTTTTCAGAAAAGTATGCAACAGGTTTGCCATCTTGTAATAAAACACCTCCTAATCCAATTCCACTAGCATCACATTAAAGCTCAAAAGTCTTATTAAAATCAGGAAGTTGGAGTAAAGGAGCATGTGTCAACTTATCTTTCAATACCGTGAAGGCTTCTTCCTGTGAGGTACCCCAAACAAAAGGCACATCCTTCTTTGTAAGCTCATTGAGAGGTGCAGCAATGGTGCTGAAATCTCTCACAAAACGCCTATAGAAACCAGCGAGTCCAAGAAAACTCCTCACTTGAGTGACTGTTTTGGGCTGTGGCCAACTCTCAATAGCTTCAATCTTGGCTTTATCAACTTCAATTCCCTGTGGAGTAACAACATAGCCAAGAAAAGATACTCGGTCGGTGCAAAAGGTGCACTTCCCAAGGTTACCAAACAAACGTGCATCACGTAAAGCAATAAAAATAGCACGTAAATGTTCCAAATGTTCCTCCAAAGATCTGCTATAAATCAGTGTATCATCAAAATAGACTACCACAAATCGTCCAATGAAAGCACGTAAAACTTCGTTCATTAATCTCATGAAAGTACTAGGTGCATTAGTTAACCCAAAAGGCATGACTAACCACTCATATAATCCAAACTTTGTTTTAAATGCTGTTTTCCATTCATCCCCCAATTTCATACGAATTTGATGGTATCCACTACGCAAATCAACTTTGGAGAATATTGTAGAGCCACTCAATTCATCAAGCATATCATCTAGTCTAGGAATAGGATGACGATAACGAATAGTAATATTATTAATGCCTCTACAATCAACACACATACGCGATGTACCATCCTTTTTCGGCACTAGAATAATAGGAACAGCACAAGGACTAAGGGATTCACGTATATAACCTTTGTCCAGCAACTCCTGTACTTGACGCATAATCTCCTTCGTCTCCTCTGGATTGGTACGGTATGGCGCACGGTTTGGCAACGAAGCACCGGGAATTAAGTCAATCTGATGCTCAATCCCGCGAATAGGTGGTAATCCCGGTGGCACGTCTTGTGGAAAGACGTCAGCGAACTCCTGCAAAATGTTAGTGACCGCAGGAGGCAAAGAGGAAGGCACGTCCTCGAATGAAAATAACGCCTCTTTGCACACAAAAGCATAGCAAACAGAATTGCTGACATCTAGATCATCAATATCAGATTTGCTAGCAAGTAAGCATGCACTTTTCAATTTAATTTCAGAAGCAACACTAGATGGTTTATTATTAGGCTTCATTTGTTGCTCAAATTCTTTTGCCACAATCTGATTTTCACTCTTATTTTTCTCCTGTTTTGCTTTACTAGCTCTATTAATATCATCTTTCAAAACAGAATCAGGAGTCATAGGAAGCAAAGTAATATGTTTATCCTTATGAACAAGAGTATACTGATTGTTTCTACCATGGTGTACAGAATTTTTATCAAATTGCCATGGTCTACCAAGTAATAATGAACATGCTTGCATGGGTACCACATCACAATCAACATAATCAGCATATGTAGAGATACTAAAATGCACACGAACAGTACGTGTTACCTTAACCTTGCCGCTGTTGTTGAACCATTGGATATAGTAAGGATGTGGATGTGGTCTTGTGGTGAGAGATAGCTTCTCCACCATCTCCATGCTAGCCAAGTTGTTGCAGCTCCCTCCATCTATGATGACGCGAACAGAACGTTCCTTCACAACTCCCTTTGTATGGAACAAATTATGCCTCTGATTTTGCTCAGCTTGTGTGACCTGCACACTCAAAACACGTTGAGCAACTAAACATTCATATCTGTCAGCGTCTTCAGGAGCCATGTATTGCGTCTCATGATCAGAATCATCTCCACCGTGTTCTTCACTTGTAATAAGAGCCAAAGTCTCCTCATCATAGTCACTAGCGGACTCATACCCACCATCCTCAGTAGCAATCATAACACGCGGAGATTGGCATTCTCTCGCATAATGACCTCTTCCCTTACAACGACGACAAATAATATCATGTGTGTGCCCTGTTGATGCCATAGATGAAGAAGAGCTCTGGGCAGGCCCAGAAGGTGTACTCTTGGCAGATGGTGGTGGTGGTGCCTGTTTTCTTATATCTCGGTTGGAATTGGCGGCTGAAGTCAGTGGTGCCGCAGTTGGACGTGTGGGAGTAGAGGAGGCACGCGGTGTCCATGATGAAGATCGACCTGCAGAAAAATTTGTTCGCGCCAATGCCTGTCGATCCTGCACTTCACGTTCAGCTTTACAAGCAAGATGGAATAAACGAGTGATATTATTATACTCCTTATACTCTAGAATGGTCTGAATCTCTCTATTTAATCCACCCATGAAACATGCAAGCATAGCTTCATTCTCCTCAACAATACCACATCTAATCATGCCAGTTTGTAATTCCTGATATTATTCTTCTACAGAATTTTTTCCTTGTCTTAAGCGCTGCAATTTTTGAAGTAATTCACGTTGATAATATGGTGGAACCCAACGAGTACGCATAGCAGTTTTCAAAGCAGCCCACGTAGCTGGAATAGGATATAATCTACAATGTTCAGACCACCATACACATGCAAAACTAGTGAAAGCACAAACAGCAGCAGCAACACGTCGTTCCTCGGGATATTGTAAACATGTAAAACGTTGTTCAGTTTCTAACTCCCAAGTAAGATATATATCAGGAACATATCTACCCTCGAATGGTGGAATATTCAATTTTAATTTAGGAAGATGGTCATGATCTCGTACCTGAAGTGGTGGTGCAGACCTACCATTGCGATTATTTGCATGTGGACAACCTGGTGCTGGTGGTTGCACGTAGTTATGATTTTGATCAACCTCATCCTCATAATCGCCCGCGTAATCATCCTCCTCCTCGGCACCAGCAGCAGCAGGAGCAGGAGCCAAAGAAGCATCAACAGTAGGTACAGCAGCACCAGAAGTTTGGCCATCCTCAAGAGGAACACGCTTCGCTCGTCCGAACTGATTTGGAAGGGGGCGTTGTTGTTGTCGTTGCGGAGGTGCGACAGGTGCAGCCGGTGGTGGTTGGGGAAGACGCGTGAGCAATTCATTAAACTTGTTATCCAGCTTTGTCTCGAACGACTTCTCCATGCCATCTATCTTCTCCATGGCCTCTTCAAATCTGTTTAGCACATCTCCCACCTGGCCACTCATCATTTGCTGAAATTTATCATGCAACTCCTTGTTCGTCATGTTCTCCCAGTCAATCTTGTCGGCTTGTGATCCTGCCATGGTTAGCAGCAATAGAAACACACAAGAATATGATCCTACAGACTACTAGAAAGTGGTGGTGGTGTGGTGTGGTGTCACAAATCCGTCAAGCAAATCTCAAATTCTTACCAGTTCTTACCCAGCAGCAGGTGGTGATCGGCAACCTTTGTAGTCAAAACTCTTAGAGCTTGGACAGAGCGATTGCCAGGTGGTGTCAAACGCACGATGTAGATGTATGTGGAGCTGGGAAGGCTTATGATATGGTAGCAAAAAGGGTCAGCAATAATCAATTCAGAGATGCAATGTTGAATAAACTCTCAACGACGGTACTGTGCTGGTCCTAGGCTAGACCGTGCTAGAGACGCGAGCCTAGAACACTAACAAAAATCACGGCGCTGCACGTAAACAAGGGAGGAGCACACTCTGAATATATATATATTTTTTTGCACTTTTTTTTCCTTTTTTTTTTTTGCTCCGCGACAATTTTTTTCCGAAAAAGTCTACAAATGGTCTAAAAACTGCCTAGCCAGAATTTTTTTTTTAAAACTGGAACTATTTTTCTTCTGCGGGTAGCACGAAAATTGGGGAATCCGACTTGTTCACGACTCGTAGTATCGCGTGATCTGGAACTCTAAAATAAAGGAATAAATACTGGACTCGGACTAGGACTGGTGGCAGAGATGAATATGGTGGAACTCGGACTGGTGATGGTATATGACGGTAGTATATGTGGGCTCGGATAGGTGGTGGTATATGGACTCGGATCGGTGGTGGTATCTGGACTCGGATCGGTGGTGGTATATGGTAGGGGCGATGATGATGGTGCGGCGGCGGCGTGACAACTTGTGAACAGAACTCGAAACTCTAAAGAACTAGACGCTAAGACCAGCAACTTGACACGACGATGCAACCGCAAATTCAACAAAGCAAAAACCCTAAAAAGATTTTGCAAAGGCTCAGATTGGTTCGGATATGATGAACTAACCCTAATTTTTTTTTTGGCTTTTTCCTGGACTGTAGGTATGAAGAACAGACTCGATCTAAACTACGAAAAACTGTAAATCTCACCGAGCAACCTGGGAATCTGATACCACTTGATAGAGGCGAGGGTGTCCCGATCTTTCGATGAGATGATAGCTATCGTTTTTGGTGGAGTAGACTTTGACGATCCGACTACGAACGTGCGAGGACGTCGCGCCTTAGCAATCGCTAAACCAACTCCGAGAGGTTATTGACCACGCCGGAGCACAATCAACCTGACCACGAGGGTCTATCTCCTGCAAGCAAACGAAGAACAAGCAAGAAACTAAGATTTGCAATCTGGATATTGCGAATATAAGATGAAAGCTTTATTGATCAAGGTGGGATTCTGTGACGTCTTGGTCTGGTCGTTGAACACAAACGAAGTACGCGAAGTTGCAGCTATGGCGAACTTTTAATCTAAACAAAACCCAAAGTCTAAACGGTGCCCTAAGGGCTGTATATATGGAGGAAGAGGAGGGGATTTCGTGGCCCTTGAAGGAGGGGTCCGAAACCAACCCTATCTCTTGTTTCCCCACACATACGGACTCTAAAAACAGCCTATACTCAAGTATTTCGAAATTACATGGGCCTGGCCCAATAATAAGGTGACGCAGCACCTATAATAGCCTCTAGACGAAATTTATGAAGTGACATCTTGTATATTTCGTCCAAGGCTTCCTGCACTCATTATGGTGGCTTCAAAGTCCTGAAATCATCACTTGTAACTCCGTTCTTGTTCCCCTTGTGCATGCCATCATCTCCATGCTTGAACTTGCTCCAAGGTTCCTCTTTCTTGTCCAAGCTAGGCCCTTCATTTGTAACCAAAACAAATGTATCCAATTTAGGCAGCATCATATTCTCATGAACTTTAGAATCATTACCAAGAAACGAAAGTACCTGATATTTTAATTGGCGTGCGCGAGCTCTAGTAATTGGTCCAGTATGTATAGAAGCAGGGGCTGTGGGTGTAACAATGGTATTGATGTCCTCAAGCAGGGGCTGTGGGTGCTCTGATACCACTTGATAGAGGCGAGGGTGTCCCGATCTTTCGATGAGATGGTAACTCAATTTGCACATATAAGTGAAGCTCTTATTCATATCAAAGGATTGACAATGTTCATCATTAAACCATCCCGACATTGGTGAATAAACCTTACTTGCATCAAATTTACATGCTACAACATGCTTAAATAAGCAAACATGCAATAAGTCATTTGACACAAAATCATCACCAAGATTAGAGGTCATATCAAAATGATTAAACATTGTTTCTTTTGCATCAACAGTTAATTCAATGGGTGCACTCAAAATTGTTGATACTTCAACTCTTTGATCACATGACGCATTCATGACACTAACACAATTCTCTAAAATAGTTGGTGTGCTCAAATTAATAGGTAACACAACACATGATGTATTCAAGTTAACTAGGCATGCATCATTCTCATGTGAAAGTTGAAAATCTGTACCTTTGTCATTACCTCTTATGATCAACTCAGACGATGTAGGCACTCTTGGAGGTGATGTGTTACATGATGGAGATGATGTAGTCCTCGCAACAACGGATGTGGTTGTCATAGTACGCCTAGTAGTTGAAGAAACATCTGTATCAACACTTGGAATGTGCACCGTGCGCTTGTTCTCCTTGTGGCCAACACGTCGTTTTATTTCCTGTTCAGCTTTGCAAGCAAGACGAAACAAATGGTCCATAGGATAACACTCTTCATGAATTAGAATCTCTTGAATATCACAGTTTAATCCTCCCCAAAATCTATCCATAAAATCTTCTTCACTTTCTTCTAAAAATGAGTGCAACAATGTAGTTTGTAAATCATCATAGTATTTTGTTACGGTGTCACTACCTTGTTTTAAATGTTGTAGTTTTTTAATCATGCCACGAGTATAATGAACATCTACGAATCTATCTCTCATGACATGTTTTAAACCATCCCAAGTAGTAGGTATATAATCAGGGTTTAACCGACAATATTCACTCCACCAAACTAAAGCAAAGCTACTGAAAGTACCAACCGCGGCTTGAAATTTTCCACGCTCATCAAAATTATGGGAAGCAAATATAGCATTAATTTCGTACTCCCATTCAATATATAAATCAGGCCTAAAACGACCAGTAAATGGTGGCATGGAAACATTAACCTGATTATGTGCATTCTGATGTTGTTGCTCCTCTTGTGACGGTTGTTGTATTTTCTTAGGTGATGGCATATCTCCCACGATCGATGAAGCCCAAGAACTAACAACTCCGGAACCTGCCATAGTTAGTAGAAAACAAGAAACAAAATCCAAGAATAATGTTCCTATGAACTTGATAGAGGCGGGGGTGGCCCGATCTTTCGATGAGATGATAGCTATCGATTTGGTGGAGTCGACTTTGACGATCCGACTACAAACGTGCACGACGTTGCGCCTTAGCAATCGCTAAACCAATCTCCCGAGGTTACTGACGATACTGAAAGCACGATCAGCCTGACCACGAAGGTCTATTCCTGCACGCAATCGAAGAACAAGCAAGAATATGATAATGCAATCTGAATATTGCGAATATAGATGAAGTATTGATAGAGGTGGGGATCCGAAAGCGGTCTTGGTCTGGTCGTTGGACACAAACGAAGTACACGAAGTTGCAATGGCTAACTTTTAACTAAACAAATCCCAAGCAAAAAGCTACTAGATGGATCTACTTATATAGGAGCAAGGGGTGGCAGCCAAGGAGGTGGGAGGACGTCCCAAGGCAGCCTAAAACTAACCCTAGGTCGTACAAGGCCAATGGGCCCAAGTGGAGGTGATGCAACACCTTTGGACTTGTAGTTTGACTCGGATTCTGCTTCAGCGTCAGATTGTTTTGACGACAACTCAACGCTCCGGATGAATTTGAAGGTGAAACCAATTGGGTTAGAAAGAGCACGAAATCTACTTTCCAACAAAAAAAGAATCACCCAATTCGGAGTCCGTATGAAATAGTTCTTGGCGTTTTGAGTCAGGTATATCTGTGCAGTCCGAATCTGAATCCAGAACGTGAGAGACTTGGACTCTATCTTCTCTTGGCCCAAAAGTGACGTGAGAGGACTTTTTGAACAGCACCTAAACTTCTTTTTTTCCCTTATCTTCATATGTGAATTGTACAAATGTCCCATACACCTCACAAATATACATGTATGCAATATTTTTGGTCATATCCAAGGTAGTCATGTCCTCATCATCCTCCCCTTCTTGAAAACAAAGCCGTCCTCGGCGTTGCTTAAGCTGAAATGTGGCTAACAAAAGAGACAAGGTGTACATGTTGTATATGTATATGTCATCCAGTTTTACTTCCCTTAGTTTTTGCATATATGACACATGTATACATGAGTAACCTTCATAGTTCATAAAATCTAAAGCCAAAATATTATCACAAGTATTAGAAGACATGAAAATATTGTAACTCAATTTGCACATATAAGTGAAGCTCTTATTCATATCAAAGGATTGACAATGTTCATCATTAAACCATCCCAACATTGGTGAATAAACCTTACTTGCATCAAATTTACATGCTACAACATGCTTAAATAAGCAAACATGCAATAAGTCACTTGACACAAAATCGTCACCAAGATTAGAGGTCATATCAAAATGATTAAACATTGTTTCTTTTGCATCAACAGTTAATTCAATGGGTGCACTCAAAATTGTTGATACTTCAACTCTTTGATCACATGACGCATTCATGACACTAACACAATTCTCTAAAATAGTTGGTGTGCTCAAATCAATAGGTAACACAACACATGATGTATTCAAGTTAACTAGGCATGCATCATTCTCATGTGAAAGTTGAAAATCTGTACCTTTGTCAT
The DNA here is from genome assembly GCA_011799875.1 of Thinopyrum elongatum. Taxonomy (NCBI): domain Eukaryota; kingdom Viridiplantae; phylum Streptophyta; class Magnoliopsida; order Poales; family Poaceae; genus Thinopyrum; species Thinopyrum elongatum. The sequence continues at coordinate 75,510 of JAAAXO010000614.1, read as the reverse complement.
TACCTCTTATGATCAACTCAGACGATGTAGGCACTCTTGGAGGTGATGTGTTACATGATGGAGATGATGTAGTCCTCGCAACAACGGATGTGGTTGTCATAGTACGCCTAGTAGTTGAAGAAACATCTGTATCAACACTTGGAATGTGCACCGTGCGCTTGTTCTCCTTGTGGCCAACACGTCGTTTTATTTCCTGTTCAGCTTTGCAAGCACGACGAAACAAATGGTCCATAGGATAACACTCTTCATGAATTAGAATCTCTTGAATATCACAGTTTAATCCTCCCCAAAATCTATCCATAAAATCTTCTTCACTTTCTTCTAAAAATGAGTGCAATAATGTAGTTTGTAAATCATCATAGTATTTTGTTACCGTGTCAGTGCCTTGTTTTAAATGTTGTAATTTTTTAATCATGCCACGAGTATAATAAACATCAACGAATCTATCTCTCATGACAAGTTTTAAATCATCCCAAGTAGTAGGTATAAGATCAGGGTTTAACCGACAATATTCACTCCACCAAACTAAAGCAAAGCTACTAAAAGTACTAACCGCAGCTTGAAATTTTCCACGCTCATCAAAATTATGGGAAGCAAATATAGCATTTATTTCGTACTCCCATTCAATATATAAATCAGGCCTAAAACAACCAGTAAATGGTGGCATGGAAACTTTAACCTGATTATGTGCATTCTGATGTAATTGCTCCTCTTGTGGCGGTTGTTGTATTTTCTTAGGTGATGGCAAATCTCCCACGATCGATGAAGCCCAAGAACTAACAACTCCGGAACCTGCCATAGTTAGTAGAAAACAAGAAACAAAATCCAAGAATAATGTTCCTATGAACTACTAGGATGTGGTGGTGAAACGCTCACAGTGTAGCAAATATCAATATCTTACAAGTTCTTACCATGCAGCAGGTGGTGACAGGCAACCAGCGGTGTCAAATAACTCCGAAGATTGAGTAAAGCGATTGCCAGGTGAACGTATGTATACACGGTGTAGAAATATATGGAGCTGGGTTGGCTATATATGGTAGCAAAAGATTAGCAATAATCAATTCAGAGATGCAATGTTGAATAAACGCTCAACGACGATACTGTGCTGGTCCTAGGCTAGACCGGACTAGAGACGCGAGCCTAGAACACTAATGAGGTCACGGCGTAGCACAACTAGCATCAATAAAGGATACGAAGTAGCTCTGGATAGCAAGATATAAGTGAAGATCCCAATGGCAGTAAAGATAATGATGAGAAACAACTACCAAGTAGGATATACCAACAACTTTCTCTCCAACTTTCCTCTGGAAAAGTTTTTGCCAATTTTCTGATAATTTTTTCTCAAGAATGGCACTGACTCAAGCTTTCAAATTCAAAAAGAATCACTCAATTCCGAGTTGATATGAGGAGTCAAAAAATTCTAAAACTGGCCTGAAAAACTGGAACAAGCTGTGTTCATGAACTTCGGAGGGCAAAAAGACCTATTTAGAAGATGATTTTGAGGTGTCAAATATTGAACTAGCTTCTGCAACTATTTAAATGCGGCTCGTCGCTAGCTTTAATTTGAGTACTCACGGAGCCAAAACGGACTTCGTATGAGGAAGATACGCCTGTTTTACTGAACAGTGCGCAAAACAGATTCGAATCCGAATTCAGGTAGGAGATTGAGTCTAGATAGATCCGAATTTTGTTTTTTTTCTTCTCTTTTTTTTTCTTTTTCTTTCTCTCTTTTTTTTCTCTGACTTTTTTTTAACTTTTTTTTCTCTTTTTTTTTCTTGCTCCCTCTTTCCAAAACAAACTAGATAAGATGTAGATTGGATCAAGCACAGATGTGAACGACCTCAACTATGATTATGACAATGAACAGTGGGTAGCACGATGTGAAAATTGATGGATGGGATGGTGGACAGCGGAAGGAATAACGATGCAGCGGCGGCGTGACTAATGTGAACAGAACTCGAAACTCTAAACGAACTAGACACTAAGACCAGCAACTCGACACGACGATGTAACCGATAATTCAACTATGCAAGCAATGAAAAGAAAATTGCAAAGGCTCAGACTGTCTTGGACAAAGGATGAATAGATCTAACTTTTTTTTTGTGGCTTTTTTTTGGACAATAGGTAAGAAAATAAATCTAATATAGGGAAAACTGGAAATTCTCACCGAGCAACCTGAAAACTGATACCACTTGATAGAGGCGGGGGTGTCCCGATCTTTCGATGAGATGATAGCTATCGATTTGGTGGAGTCGACGTTGACGATCCGACTACAAACGTGCACGACGTTGCGCCTTAGCAATCGCTAAACCAATCTCCCGAGGTTACTGACGATGCTGAAAGCACGATCAGCCTGACCACGAAGGTCTATTCCTGCACGCAATCGAAGAACAAGCAAGAATATGATAATGCAATCTAAATATTGCGAATATAGATGAAGTATTGATAAAGGTGGGGATCCGAAAGCGGTCTTGGTCTGGTCATTGGACACAAACGAAGTACACGAAGTTGCAATGGCTAACTTTTAACTAAACAAATCCCAAGCAAAAAGCTACTAGATGGATCTACTTATATAGGAGCAAGGGGTTGTGGGTGTAACAATGGTATTGATGTCCTCATCAGTTATACTCATGTTATCTCGCAATCGATTCTTCACAAGATACTACCATGCCATGCATGTTATGTAGTCATGTTCTGTCCTCACAAATAAATTCTTCAGAGGAAACTAACACACCATGGATTGTTATATACTCATGTTCTGTGTGCAAAATTCTTGTGAGGATATTATTCTAGCTATTGATTGTTGAAGGGCGAATATAGGTATGTAGACATGGTAAGCATGATAGGATTTCACTACTTCCAAATATAGGGTTTTCCATATGCACATTTACTTCCTAATGTATGGTTAGATGAAACCAATAATGTTATGCATTTTCTACATCATGAAAATGAGGAAACTAACATGGCTATTGATACACACTCTTTTTTAGTAGTGTCAGAATCGGGGCTCCGCAGACCCAAACAAGGTTCGAACTCTGGGGTGTGCGCGAAGGACTCTGCCTAGATATAGCTTGCTGATCACTGCCCACTCCCTTGCTCCATCGTGCTCGAGCGGGAGGGAAGAAGAGATGTACACGAGATTTACCCAGGTTCGGGCCACCTTGCGGTGTAAGACCCTACTCCTGCTTTGTGGTGGATTACCTCGCGAGGAGGATGAGTATGAACTAGTACATGGGTGAGCTGCTTCTGAAGAGCTCAAGGATCGATCCCTCTCTACGGTGGAGGCTAGCCTATATTTATACTGGCCCGGTCCTCTTCCCCCAAGGCTCTCGGCGGGAAGGGACACCACAAGGGCCAGATTTGAAGGGGGACATGAGTACACCCTATCCTGACTAAAGGTGGTCTTCATCTGCAAAGCTTCTGATCGAGACGCACTGGTGGGCTCGGTGATGACCTCCGTCCTGCCGAGCCCGTGGTCTTGGTCTTGTTACACTGGAACGGCAACCTTTGGGGGATTCCTTGGGAACCCGCGTGCTGGCTTTGTACCTCTAGCACCAAAGAGGAAATTGTCCTTGCCTGCGCCCGCTGGCGCCCTCCTAGCTCCGGTCGTCATGGCTCACGTCACCACGCGCCTCGTGAGGTGGGGAGCGAGCCTAGAAGTATCCGCCCCTCGGGAGGCAGCCTCGGGAGGCCGCTCCTTAGGAGGTCTCGATGTAGTTCTCCTCGCGAGGCGGGGGCCCTCGCGAGGGTCTTGTTCACGAAGTCTTGGAGCTGGGCCACGCCAGGCCTTCGAGGATGCCACGCACTGGGCCGTAGGTAGACGGGCCTGGGTACCCCTGATCCTATAACCCCGACAGTAGCCCCCGGGCCCAAGGCGCGCGCGGCCTTGTTCGGAGGCAGAGACGAAGTGGCGCGGGACCTAACCACCTGCGGGCCAGGCTCAACGTGTGGCACACAACGGGGCACGGATGCCCCCACTTCCCCATGTCGCCTCGGCAACTGCCCGGGCTGACAAAAAGCCTGGCGCGCGCCGCGGGGCCATCATTGCTCTTCCATCTTGCGTCTTCCTCATCCTATTGCGATCCCCTTTCTCTCACGTGAGGTTCCTCAAGATCTCGACAGAGCGCCGCCTTTCCTTCTTCCCCGCCGACGCCAGTGATTTCGCGAATGGCGCCCACCGGGAAAGCGAAGTCCGCAACCCCGGTCGCGAGCTCCTCCTCCCTCGCGCCGGCGCTCTTAGCCTCCTCCATCGCTAAGGAGGAGGACCTCAATCCGATGCTCCCGCTGATGGCCGGTGACCTGAACAAGTGGGGTGAGACCCAGATCTGGCCCAGCTCCGTGGCGTGGAGCAGCCTGGTGGAGTCCATCTACCCCTTCTTCCTCCACAGCATCTTCGCTGGGCAGGTCCCACCCTTCTTCGAGTTCTTCTACGCCATCCTCGAGCACTACCAGATCCATGCCCTTCACCTCCAGCCCAACTCCATTCTGCTCTTGTCCGTCTTCGCCTTCTACTACGAGGCTTTCGTGGGCATGAAGCCCTCGGTGGCGCTCTTCCGCCACTTCTTCAGCCTGCGGTTCACCGCTCGGGCCCAGCGATCCGCGTGCGTCTCCTTTGTCGACGTGCTCAGCAAAAACACGCTCCTCAAAGCCGAGAAGAAGGTGGAAGGCTTCCAGCATCACTGGGTCTTGCTGGACGCCCGTGGCACCGACCCGCTCCTGGCACCTCCGGTGGTGCTACCCGAGTAGTCCGCAGAGTGGGGATCCACGAAGCTCACCGACCCCTGAGCAAAACCCGTCCTGAAGAAGATAGCCTCGCATATGAAGGCGAAGCTGCTGACGGGGGCGATGATCATGAAGGAGTTCGTGGCATAGCGCCTCCTGCCGCTCCAATCGCATTCGAAGCCCTTGTGGGAGTACATAGGCACGGGGGACACGATGAGGCTGCATGCCCCCGGCCTGACAGGTGCGGTGCTGGACGTGGCCTTGTTCACCCTGCTCAGCTACATCCCAGGGGATATCCTTGAGGCCGTCGCCCTGTTATACAGCCGCGACGACAAGGAGGAGCTGGTCGTGGCCATGCCCACCTTCAACGAGTGGGGGCTTGAGCCGAGTGACCACCCTGATTCGCCCGTGGTGCTGTCCTCCGGTGACAATGGCGGCGACGAGGGCTCAGAGGAAACGGAGGAGGACGACCTCGAGGGGACGTCCCCACCATCGCAGCGCTAGATCCTCCTTAGCCTCGAGGACGACGACAATGCCGACGAGCTCCCGACCGCAGATTCCCCAAGCTGCGTCAGGGCATCCAGGAGGTCGGAGTCCGCTCCCCCGACCGCACGAGCATCTGGCCGGGCGGCCCAGGCGAGGGGGCAGTAGCTCCCCCTTCCGAAGGCTCTCCAAGCCCCCACCAGGGCGGTCAAGGAAACGGGCCTTGCCCCGCCGGATGCGCAGCCGACGGCCAGGGCGGCCTTTGTCAAGGCAGCCGTGGTTTCACCAGCCACGGTCCCTCAGGGGGATCACCTCGCCCCTGCGGACAGCGGCACCGTGACGGGGCCTGCAGGGGATCACCCGACAGTCCCTTGGGCGAAGCCAGGGCCACGCCGAAGAAGGATGGGCGCGCATCGGCCTCCGAGGAGGACAAGAAGCGGAAGTGGACCGCGCCAGACGAGTAAGTATCCTTTCATTACCTTTTAACTGTGCGCTCCTAGTTCATATGTTCATATGGCCCTCCGCTGTGTCGAGCAGAGGTGGTGGCACGAAGAAGAAGAATAAGAATACGACCGCCATTGCGAAGGTGCCCATCATCCTGAAGGCGGCCTCGATGCTCGGCTGCAGCTTCGGCGGGCATGGGGGCGCGCAATGCTGATCTGGCGCATCTCTCGGGCGCACGGGCACCATCGCACCAGGGCATGCGGGCGCGCCGTCTCCTCCCGTTGCTTCACCGACACCACCCGGAGGGCCGACCAACAAGGACGCGGAGGCTCATAGCGCGGCGCTCCCTGCCGCGGTCACAGCAGCTCTGGTCATGGGCGAAGGGGCGACGCCCCACCCTCCGCTGGCCGAATCCTACTCATGGCATGTACCAGCGTAGCCTCAAGCGGTGCCGACTCCCGTGACTCAGTAGGCCGAGGCGGCAGTCGCCCTTGCCGTGCCGTGGAAGTCAGGCACGAGGAAGGACCCAGAGCCCCCGGTACCCTGAGCAGATCGTACCGAGGCCTCATCGGCCACGGTTCCAATTAGCGCGCCGGTGCCGCTCCCTCGTCAGGTCCTCGCGCTTGCAAACTGTGGCACCCTGATCAGGCACGGGGCCCTGGTCGATGCTTATGCCCCGCTCTACCGGTTCAGGGCGGACCTCCGAGACGCCGATAGATGCCTCGCCACGGAGCGTTTGGGGCTTGCCTCAGCGTGACTCCAGGTTGAGGTGGCAACCAAGGAGGCCTGGAGCCAGGCCGAGGCCGCCGCTGCAGAGAGCAAGGAAGCAGCCGCCCATGCAAGAGCGGCTCGTGACGAGGCGCTAGCTGAAGCAGCAGCGGCCGCCAAGCGCTGCAGTGAGGCGGAGGCCAGCCTGAAGACGCTTCAGGAGGAACAGGCCGTGCGCACGCAGCAGCTCCAGGGGCTAGAGGAGGACCTCAAGTATCGCGAGGTGAAGCTTGCAGATCGTGACTCCGTGCTGATGGAAGTGGGCGTCGAGCAAGCCGCAGAGCGTGAGCGCCTAGGCAAGCTGCAACAGGAGGTGACCAAAGCCCAATCAATCCACGCCAAGCATGTCTCCGAGGCGAACGCTTGGCTAGACGCCAGGGAGAAGATCCTGGCCGAGGTCGACGCCAAAGCAGCAGTGGATCCCGCCACTTTCTCTTCGCTCGAGCTCAGGGCCCGCCAAGCGCTGAGGTCCATCTGCCGGGAGAAGTTTGAGGCTACGCTTGCCACCCTCAACGCTGGCTACACCGAGTTTTCCTCCAAGCTCACCGAGGAGCTCGAGGGTGTTGTCCAAAAGGTGGACAATGTCCTGGAGGAGGAGTGCCACGGCCTTTTCTCTGTGGTGGCAACCCGCGTCTTCAACCATCTTCTCCTCCGCTACCCTGACTTCGACTTCAGCGCAGTAATAGGCCCGGTCGCCGAGGAATCCCACAGCGCCAAGATGGAGGCTGTGAAGGATCATGTGGCCGCGCTGCTCGGGAAGTTCCGCCTGCAGCAGTGACGAGGCGCCTGATGGCGGCAATGGCGGCGACAACCCTTCCTCCTGAACTTTCTTTATCATCCTGCAGCAGACTAATCATGCCTCGCGGAGGCATAAGACTTTGTTTAAATTTGAGATGAACTTGATGCTGTGACTATTTGAACTCCATAGTTTTCTTCCCGTGCTTAATTTCGCTTCTGCTTGCTTGTGCGCTCTGCGTCGGCAAGGCCCAGCCCCGCACATACCTCGACCGCCGTTGGAATGTCAGGTCGCAATGCCTGGACAAAGCCAAGGGGCGAGGGGCTACGGGACTAGTGAGGCTCCTGAGTCACGATGCTCAGGGGTCCCCCTTGACGCGCAAGCGGCCCGCATGAAAGAAATGTGGGCAACAACGAGGTTAACCCGGGCCCTTCCTACCTCTCTCATCAGCCTGCACCTGGGGGTTAGGTGAGGAGACCAGACACCAAGGACCTTGGTGGGGTGACGTGCGCGGGAGCAGGCCCGCGAGCTAGAACCCAGTTCCTTGGGTTTTTCGGCGCTGCTGGGACTGATCCGAGCACATGCACCATTTCCAGCCCCTGCTTGCGTGAGGCCCAGGGGAAGGGTATGAGCAGCATTGCTGAAGAGCCGAGAGGCCATCTTGAGGTTGATGCAACCCATTGGGAGTCCTCAGTTGTTTATCCGCCAGTGCGGAGCATGGGCCTTCCACTGGGCGTGGGCATGGTCGTATTGCGATCGTATTCGCCAGCGCTGAGCATGGGGCTTCCACTGGGCGTGGGTAGGGAGCTCTATGCTAGATTCTCCGGGCGTGTACAGCCCTGTTTCGTTTGTACTCATGGCTGGCATGGCAGGACTTTGAGGAGGTGTATTTGGACGCTTGTGAGCCAGCGCGGGGCTCAGGAGGTCCTACCTGAAGGCGGGTTGCCCCTAACTTTTCGGCGTGGAGCACACTTGTGAAATCTGAGTTATGAGGGCGACCTGCGCTGAACGAGCGTCCAGAAGCCATTGCATGAGAAGGCCAGACACCAAGGACCCATAGGAGGTGATGTGTACGTGGCCGGCCCTCCAGACAGAGCTCGGTCGCTTAGGTTTATCAATGCTGCAGGGACAGACCCGAGCACAGACGCCATGCCAAGTCTTCTCATGCAACAATCTAAGGAAGAACACTCGGCGCGCGGCTCTCGTGGTGGCGAAGCACCAAAATTGCGGTTGTACGAACCGAGCCGCGTGCCCTTACTCACCTACCCTCGATGAGCTCATGCGAGGACAAGGCACCAAGGACCCCAAGAGGTGACGTGCACGGGAGCTGGCCCATGAGACAGAGCTCGGTCGCTTGGATTTAACAACACTGCAGGGACGGACCCGAGCACAGACGCCGTGCCAGCCCTTAATCATGAGGCGGTCGAGAGTGGGTTCACGAGGGCACGGCGACATTCATGGTGATGAAGCACTGGACACGCAGGTTAAAACATCAAGGAAATTTTATCGAGGCATTGCCAGTTCTGATACATGAGCTAAACGATGCAGCTGCAGGGGCGGACCCTAACTAGCCTAAGGATAATGCAGCCTGTGGGGCGCCCTCAACTGAACAAACCAAAAGTCACCTGGCAATGATGCTGCAGAAGCATCGAGGTAGTCGATGAAGCGCGCTGCGGAGGTTCGCTCCTCACGAGCCGGGCGGCTCCTGTGGCTCGAGAGGCGCACAAAGGGTCGGTGATGAGGACATCAATACCATTGTTACACCCACAGCCCCTGCTTCTATACATACTGGACCAATTACTAGAGCTCGCGCACGCCAATTAAAATATCAGGTACTTTCGTTGCTTGGTAATGATTCTAAAGTTCATGAGAATATGATGCTGCCTAAATTGGATACATTTGTTTTGCTTACAAATGAAGGGCCTAGCTTGGACAAGAAAGAGGAACCTTGGAGCAAGTTCAAGCATGGAGATGATGGCATGCACAAGGGGAACAAGAACGGAGTTACAAGTGATGATTTCAAGACTTTGAAGCCACCATAATGAGTGCAGGAAGCCTTGGACGAATTATACAAGATGTCACTTCATAAATTTCGTCCAGAGGCTATTATAGGTGCTGCGTCACCTTATTATTGGGCCAGGCCCATGTAATTTCGAAATACTTGAGTATAGGCTGTTTTTAGAGTCCGTATGTGTGGGGAAACAAGAGATAGGGTTGGTTTCGGACCCCTCCTTCAAGGGCCACGAAATCCCCTCCTCTTCCTCCATATATACAGCCCTTAGGGCACCGTTTAGACTTTGGGTTTTGTTTAGATTAAAAGTTTGCCATAGCTGCAACTTCGCGTACTTCGTTTGTGTTCAACAACCAGACCAAGACGTCACAGAACCCCACCTCGATCAATAAAGCTTTCATCTTATATTCGCAATATCCAGATTGCAAATCTTAGTTTCTTGCTTGTTCTTCGTTTGCTTGCAGGAGATCGACCCTCGGGGTCAGGTTGATTGTGCTCCGGCGTGGTCAATAACCTCTCGGAGTTGGTTTAGCGATTGCTAAGGCGCGACGTCCTCGCACGTTCGTAGTCGGATCGTCAAAGTCTACTCCACCAAAAACGATAGATATCATCTCATCGAAAGATCGGGACACCCTCGCCTCTATCAAGTGGTATCAGAGCCCCAGGTTGCTCGGTGAGATTTACAGTTTTTCGTAGTTTAGATCGAGTCTGTTCTTCATACCTACAGCCCAGGAAAAAGTCAAAAAAAAAATGTAGGGTTAGTTCATCATATCCGAACCAATCTGAGCCTTTGCATAATCTTTTTAGGGTTTTTGCTTTGTTGAATTTGCGGTTGCATCGTCGTGTCAAGTTGCTGGTCTTAGCGTCTAGTTCTTTAGAGTTTCGAGTTCTGTTCACAAGTTGTCACGCCGCCGCCGCACCAACATCACTGTCACCACCTGCTGCATGGTAAGAACTTGTAAGATATTGATATTTGCTACACTGTGAGCATTTTACAACCACATCCTAGTTGATAGAGGCGAGGGTGTCCCGATCTTTCGATGAGATGATATCTATCGTTTTTGGTGGAGTAGACTTTGACGATCCGACTACGAACGTGCGAGGACGTCGCGCCTTAGCAATCGCTAAACCAACTCCGAGAGGTTATTGACCACGCCGGAGCACAATCAACCTGACCCCGAGGGTCTATCTCCTGCAAGCAAACGAAGAACAAGCAAGAAACTAAGATTTGCAATCTGGATATTGCGAATATAAGATGAAAGCTTTATTGATCGAGGTGGGGTTCTGTGACGTCTTGGTCTGGTTGTTGAACACAAACGAAGTACGCGAAGTTGCAGCTATGGCGAACTTTTAATCTAAACAAAACCCAAAGTCTAAACGGTGCCCTAAGGGCTGTATATATGGAGGAAGAGGGGGGGATTTCGTGGCCCTTGAAGGAGGGGTCCGAAACTAACCCTATCTCTTGTTTCCCCACACATACGGACTCTAAAAATAGCCTATACTCAAGTATTTCGAAATTACATGGGCCTGGCCCAATAATAAGGTGACGCAGCACCTATAATAGCCTCTGGACGAAATTTATGAAGTGGCATCTTGTATATTTCGTCCAAGGCTTCCTGCACTCCTTATGGTGGCTTCAAAGTCCTGAAATCATCACTTGTAACTCCGTTCTTGTTCCCCTTGCGCATGCCATCATCTCCATGCTTGAACTTGCTCCAAGGTTCCTCTTTCTTGTCCAAGCTAGGCCCTTCATTTGTAAGCAAAACAAATGTATCCAATTTAGGCAGCATCATATTCTCATGAACTTTAGAATCATTACCAAGAAACGAAAGTACCTGATAATTTAATTGGCGTGCGCGAGCTCTAGTAATTGGTCCAGTATGTATAGAAGCAGGGGTTGTGGGTGTAACAATGGTATTGATGTCCTCATCAACCAGGTCGTCCACATGCCAATAATCGCAATGGTAGGGCTGCATTACCAGCTCAGGTACGAGATCATGACCATCTTCCTAAATTAAAATTGAATATTCCACCATTTGAGGGTAGATATGTTCCTGATATATATCTTACTTGGGAGTTAGAAACTGAACAACGTTTTACATGTTTACAATATCCCGAGGAGAGACGTGTTGCTGCTGCTGTTTGTGCTTTCACTAGTTTTGCATGTGTATGGTGGTCTGAACATTGTAGATTATATCCTATTCCAGCTACGTGGGCTGCTTTGAAAACTGCTATGCGTACTCGTTGGGTTCCACCATATTATCAACGTGAATTACTTCAAAAATTGCAGCGCTTAAGACAAGGAAAAAATTCTGTAGAAGAATATTATCAGGAATTACAAACTGGCATGATTAGATGTGGTATTGTTGAGGAGAATGAAGCTATGCTTGCACGTTTCATGGGTGGATTAAATAGAGAGATTCAGACCATTCTAGAGTATAAGGAGTATAATAATATCACTTGTTTATTCCATCTTGCTTGTAAAGCTGAACGTGAAGTGCAGGATCGACAGGCATTGGCGCGAACTAATTTTTCTGCAGGTCGATCTTCATCATGGACACCGCGTGCCTCCTCTACTCCCACACGTCCTACTGCGGCACCACTGACTTCAGCCGCCAATTCCAACCAAGATACAAGAAAACAGGCACCACCACCACCATCTGCCAAGAGTACACCTTCTAGGCCTGCCCAGAGCTCTTCTTCATCTATGGCATCAACAGGGCACACACATGATATTATTTGTCGTCGTTGTAAGGGAAGAGGTCATTATGCGAGAGAATGCCAATCTCCGCGTGTTATGATTGCTACTGAGGATGGTGGGTATGAGTCCGCTAGTGATTATGATGAGGAGACTTTGGCTCTTATTACAAGTGAAGAACACGGTGGAGATGATTCTGATCATGAGACGCAATACATGGCTCCTGAAGACGCTGACAGGTATGAATGTTTAGTTGCTCAACGTGTTTTGAGTGTGCAGGTCACACAAGCTGAGCAAAATCAGAGGCATAATTTGTTCCATACAAAGGGAGTTGTGATGAGGACATCAATACCATTGTTACACCCACAACCCCTGCTTCTATACATACTGGACCAATTACTAGAGCTCGCGCACGCCAATTAAAATATCAGGTACTTTCGTTTCTTGGTAATGATTCTAAAGTTCATGAGAATATGATGCTGCCTAAATTGGATACATTTGTTTTGCTTACAAATGAAGGGCCTAGCTGGGACAAGAAAGAGGAACCTTGGAGCAAGTTCAAGCATGGAGATGATGGCATGCACAAGGGGAACAAGAACGGAGTTACAAGTGATGATTTCAGGACTTTGAAGCCACCATAATGAGTGCAGGAAGCCTTGGACGAAATATACAAGATGTCACTTCATAAATTTCGTCCAGAGGCTATTATAGGTGCTGCGTCACCTTATTATTGGGCCAGGCCCATGTAATTTCGAAATACTTGAGTATAGGCTGTTTTTAGAGTCCGTATGTGTGGGGAAACAAGAGATAGGGTTGGTTTCGGACCCCTCCTTCAAGGGCCACGAAAACCCCTCCTCTTCCTCCATATATACAGCCCTTAGGGCACCGTTTAGACTTTGGGTTTTGTTTAGATTAAAAGTTCGCCATAGCTGCAACTTCGCGTACTTCGTTTGTGTTCAACGACCAGACCAAGACGTCACAGAACCCCACCTTGATCAATAAAGCTTTCATCTTATATTCGCAATATCCAGATTGCAAATCTTAGTTTCTTGCTTGTTCTTCTTTTGCTTGCAGGAGATAGACCCTCGTGGTCAGGTTGATTGTGCTCCGGCGTGGTCAATAACCTCTCGGAGTTGGTTTAGCGATTGCTAAGGCGCGACGTCCTCGCACGTTCGTAGTCGGATCGTCAAAGTCTACTCCACCAAAAACGATAGCTATCATCTCATCGAAAGATCGGGACACCCTCGCCTCTATCAAGTGGTACCGTCGTTGAGAGTTTATTCAACATTGCATCTCTGAATTGATTATTGCTGACCCTTTTTGCTACCATATCATAAGCCTTCCCAGCTCCACATACATCTACATCGTGTGTTTGACACCATGATGAGGACATCAATACCATTGTTACACCCACAGCCCCTGCTTCTATACATACTGGACCAATTACTAGAGCTCGCGCACGCCAATTAAAATATCAGGTACTTTCGTTTCTTGGTAATGATTCTAAAGTTCATGAGAATATGATGCTGCCTAAATTGGATACATTTGTTTTGCTTACAAATGAAGGGCCTAGCTTGGACAAGAAAGAGGAACCTTGGAGCATGTTCAAGCATGGAGATGATGGCATGCACAAGGGGAACAAGAACGGAGTTACAAGTGATGATTTCAGGACTTTGAAGCCACCATAATGAGTGCAGGAAGCCTTGGACGAAATATACAAGATGTCACTTCATAAATTTCGTCCAGAGGCTATTATAGGTGCTGCGTCACCTTATTATTGGGCCAGGCCCATGTAATTTCGAAATACTTGAGTATAGGCTGTTTTTAGAGTCCGTATGTGTGGGGAAACAAGAGATAGGGTTGGTTTCGGACCCCTCCTTCAAGGGCCACGAAATCCCCTCCTCTTCCTCCATATATACAGCCCTTAGGGCACCGTTTAGACTTTGGGGTTATGTTTAGATTAAAAGCTCGCCATAGCTGCAACTTCGCGTACTTCGTTTGTGTTCAACGACCAGACCAAGACGTCACAGAACCCCACCTTGATCAATAAAGCTTTCATCTTATATTCGCAATATCCAGATTGCAAATCTTAGTTTCTTGCTTGTTCTTCGTTTGCTTGCAGGAGATAGACCCTCGTGGTCAGGTTGATTGTGCTCCGGCGTGGTCAATAACCTCTCGGAGTTGGTTTAGCGATTGCTAAGTGATGAGGACATCAATACCATTGTTACACCCACAACCCCTGCTTCTATACATACTGGACCAATTACTAGAGCTCGCGCACGCCAATTAAAATATCAGGTACTTTCGTTTCTTGGTAATGATTCTAAAGTTCATGAGAATATGATGCTGCCTAAATTGGATACATTTGTTTTGCTTACAAATGAAGGGCCTAGCTTGGACAAGAAAGAGGAACCTTGGAGCAAGTTCAAGCATGGAGATGATGGCATGCACAAGGGGAACAAGAACGGAGTTACAAGTGATGATTTCAGGACTTTGAAGCCACCATAATGAGTGCAGGAAGCCTTGGACGAAATATACAAGATGTCACTTCATAAATTTCGTCCAGAGGCTATTATAGGTGCTGCGTCACCTTATTATTGGGCCAGGCCCATGTAATTTCGAAATACTTGAGTATAGGCTATTTTTAGAGTGCGTATGTGTGGGGAAACAAGAGATAGGGTTGGTTTCGGACCCCTCCTTCAAGGGCCACGAAATCCCCTCCTCTTCCTCCATATATACAGCCCTTAGGGCACCGTTTAGACCTTGGGTTTTGTTTAGATTAAAAGTTCGCCATAGCTGCAACTTCGCGTACTTCGTTTGTGTTCAACGACCAGACCAAGACGTCACAGAACCCCACCTTGATCAATAAAGCTTTCATCTTATATTCGCAATATCCAGATTGCAAATCTTAGTTTCTTGCTTGTTCTTCGTTTGCTTGCAGGAGATAGACCCTCGTGGTCAGGTTGATTGTGCTCCGGCGTGGTCAATAACCTCTCGGAGTTGGTTTAGCGATTGCTAAGGCGTGACGTCCTCGCACGTTCGTAGTCGGATCGTCAAAGTCTACTCCACCAAAAACGATAGCTATCATCTCATCGAAAGATCGGGACACCCTCGCCTCTATCAAGTGGTATCAGATTCCCAGGTTGCTCGGTGAGATTTACAGTTTTTCGTAGTTTAGATCGAGTCTGTTCTTCATACCTACAGTCCAGGAAAAAGCCAAAAAAAAAATTTAGGGTTAGTTCATCATCATATCCGAACCAATCTGAGCCTTTGCATAATCTTTTTAGGGTTTTTGCTTTGTTGAATTTGCGGTTGCATCGTCGTGTCAAGTTGCTGGTCTTAGCGTCTAGTTCTTTAGAGTTTCGAGTTCTGTTCACAAGTTGTCACGCCGCCGCCGCACCATCATCATCGCCCCTACCATATACCACCACAGCTTATCTGCTATTTCTCTGAGTCCATATACCACCACCGATCCGAGTCCATATACCACCACCGATCCGAGTCCATATACCACCACCAATCCGAGCCCACATATACTACCGTCATATACCATCACTAGTCCGAGTTCCACCAGATTCATCTCTGCCACCAGTCCTAGTCCGAGTCCAGTATTTATTCCTTTATTTTAGAGTTCCAGTGTCAAAAAAAAAACTAAGTCTGGAAAATTCTGGCTAGGCAGTTTTTAGACCATTTGTAGACTTTTTCGAAAAAAAAATTGTTGCGGAGCAAAAAAAAAAAGAGGAAAAAAAAAGTGCAAAAAAGAAAGAAGAAAAAAAATTCAGAGTGTGCTCCTCCCTTGTTTACGTGCAGCGCCGTGATTTTTGTTAGTGTTCTAGGCTCGCGTCTCTAGCACGGTCTAGCCTAGGACCAGCACAGTACCGTCGTTGAGAGTTTATTCAACATTGCATCTCTGAATTGATTATTGCTCACCCTTTTTGCTACCATATCATAAGCCTTCCCAGCTCCACATACATCTACATCGTGCGTTTGACACCACCTGGCAATCGCTCTGTCCAAGCTCTGAGAGTTTTGACTACAAAGGTTGCCGATCACCACCTGCTGCTGGGTAAGAACTGGTAAGAATTTGAGATTTGCTTGACGGATTTGTGACACCACACCACACCACACCACACCACCACCACTTTCTAGTAGTCTGTAGGATCATATTCTTGTGTGTTTCTATTGCTGCTAACCATGGCAGGATCACAAGCCGACGAGATTGACTGGGAGAACATGACGAACAAGGAGTTGCATGATAAATTTCAGCAAATGATGAGTGGCCAGGTGGGAGATGTGCTAAACAGATTTGAAGAGGCCATGGAGAAGATAGATGGCATGGAGAAGTCGTTCGAGACAAAGCTGGATAACAAGTTTAATGAATTGCTCACGCGTCTTCCCCAACCACCACCGGCTGCACCTGTCGCACCTCTGCAACGACAACAACAACGCCCCCTTCCAAATCAGTTCGGACGAGCGAAGCGTGTTCCTCTTGAGGATGGCCAAACTTCTGGTGCTGCTGTACCTACTGTTGATGCTTCTTTGGCTCCTGCTCCTGCTGCTGCTGGTGCCGAGGAGGAGGATGATTACGCGGGCGATTATGAGGATGAGCTTGATCAAAATCATAACTACGTGCAACCACCAGCACCAGGTCGTCCACATGCAAATAATCGCAATGGTAGGTCTGCACCACCACTTCAGGTACGAGATCATGACCATCTTCCTAAATTAAAATTGAATATTCCACCATTCGAGGGTAGATATGTTCCTGATATATATCTTACTTGGGAGTTAGAAACTGAACAACGTTTTACATGTTTACAATATCCCGAGGAACGACGTGTTGCTGCTGCTGTTTGTGCTTTCACTAGTTTTGCATGTGTATGGTGGTCTGAACATTGTAGATTATATCCTATTCCAGCTACGTGGGCTGCTTTGAAAACTGCTATGCGTACTCGTTGGGTTCCACCATATTATCAACGTGAATTACTTCAAAAATTGCAGCGCTTAAGACAAGGAAAAAATTCTGTAGAAGAATATTATCAGGAATTACAACCTGGCATGATTAGATGTGGTATTGTTGAGGAGAATGAAGCTATGCTTGCACGTTTCATGGGTGGATTAAATAGAGAGATTCAGACCATTCTAGAGTATAAGGAGTATAATAATATCACTCGTTTATTCCATCTTGCTTGTAAAGCTGAACGTGAAGTGCAGGATCGACAGGCATTGGCGCGAACTAATTTTTCTGCAGGTCGATCTTCATCATGGACACCGCGTGCCTCCTCTACTCCCACACGTCCTACTGCGGCACCACTGACTTCAGCCGCCAATTCCAACCGAGATACAAGAAAACAGGAACCACCACCACCATCTGCCAAGAGTACACCTTCTGGGCCTGCCCAGAGCTCTTCTTCATCTATGGCATCAACAGGGCACACACATGATATTATTTGTCGTCGTTGTAAGGGAAGAGGTCATTATGCCAGAGAATGCCAATCTCCGCGTGTTATGATTGCTACTGAGGATGGTGGGTATGAGTCCGCTAGTGATTATGATGAGGAGACTTTGGCTCTTATTACAAGTGAAGAACACGGTGGAGATGATTCTGATCATGAGACGCAATACATGGCTCCTGAAGACGCTGACAGGTATGAATGTTTAGTTGCTCAACGTGTTTTGAGTGTGCAGGTCACACAAGCTGAGCAAAATCAGAGGCATAATTTGTTCCATACAAAGGGAGTTGTGAAGGAACGTTCTGTTCGCGTCATCATAGATGGAGGGAGCTGCAACAACTTGGCTAGCATGGAGATGGTGGAGAAGCTATCTCTCACCACAAGACCACATCCACATCCTTACTATATCCAATGGTTCAACAACAGCGGCAAGGTTAAGGTAACACGTACTGTTCGTGTGCATTTCAGTATCTCTACATATGCTGATTATGTTGATTGTGATGTGGTACCCATGCAAGCATGTTCATTATTACTTGGTAGACCATGGCAATTTGATAAAAATTCTGTACACCATGGTAGAAACAATCAGTATACTCTTGTTCATAAGGATAAACATATTACTTTGCTTCCTATGACTCCTGATTCTATTTTGAAAGATGATATTAATAGAGCTAGTAAAGCAAAGCAGGAGAAAAATAAGAGTGAAAATCAGATTGTGGCAAAAGAATTTGAGCAACAAATGAAGCCTAATAATAAACCATCTAGTGTTGCTTCTGAAATTAAATTGAAAAGTGCATGCTTACTTGCCACCAAATCTGATATTGATGAGCTAGATTTCAGCAATTCTGTTTGCTATGCTTTTGTGTGCAAAGAGGCGTTATTTTCATTCGAGGACGTGCCTTCCTCTTTGCCTCCTGCGGTCACTAACATTTTGCAGGAGTTCGCTGACGTCTTTCCACAAGACGTGCCACCAGGATTACCACCTATTCGCGGGATTGAGCATCAAATTGACTTAATTCCCGGTGCTTCTGATGAGGACATCAATACCATTGTTACACCCACAGCCCCTGCTTCTATACATACTGGACCAATTACTAGAGCTCGCGCACGCCAATTAAATTATCAGGTACTTTCGTTTCTTGGTAATGATTCTAAAGTTCATGAGAATATGATGCTGCCTAAATTGGATACATTTGTTTTGCATACAAATGAAGGGCCTAGCTTGGACAAGAAAGAGGAACCTTGGAGCAAGTTCAAGCATGGAGATGATGGCATGCGCAAGGGGAACAAGAACGGAGTTACAAGTGATGATTTCAGGACTTTGAAGCCACCATAAGGAGTGCAGGAAGCCTTGGACGAAATATACAAGATGCCACTTCATAAATTTCGTCCAGAGGCTATTATAGGTGCTGCGTCACCTTATTATTGGGCCAGGCCCATGTAATTTCGAAATACTTGAGTATAGGCTATTTTTAGAGTCCGTATGTGTGGGGAAACAAGAGATAGGGTTGGTTTCGGACCCCTCCTTCAAGGGCCACGAAATCCCCCCCTCTTCCTCCATATATACAGCCCTTAGGGCATCGTTTAGACTTTGGGTTTTGTTTAGATTAAAAGTTCGCCATAGCTGCAACTTCGCGTACTTCGTTTGTGTTCAACGACCAGACTAAGACGTCACAGAACCCCACCTTGATCAATAAAGCTTTCATCTTATATTCGCAATATCCAGATTGCAAATCTTAGTTTCTTGCTTGTTCTTCGTTTGCTTGCAGGAGATAGACCCTCGTGGTCAGGTTGATTGTGCTCCGGCGTGGTCAATAACCTCTCGGAGTTGGTTTAGCGATTGCTAAGGCACGACGTCCTCGCACGTTCGTAGTCGGATCGTCAAAGTCTACTCCACCAAAAACGATAGCTATCACCTCATCGAAAGATCGGGACACCCTCGCCTCTATCAATCCTGCACTTCACGTTCAGCTTTACAAGCAAGATGGAATAAACGAGTGATATTATTATACTCCTTATACTCTAGAATGGTCTGAATCTCTCTATTTAATCCACCCATGAAACGTGCAAGCATAGCTTCATTCTCCTCAACAATACCACATCTAATCATGCCAGTTTGTAATTCCTGATAATATTCTTCTACAGAATTTTTTCCTTGTCTTAAGCGCTGCAATTTTTGAAGTAATTCACGTTGATAATATGGTGGAACCCAACGAGTACGCATAGCAGTTTTCAAAGCAGCCCACGTAGCTGGAATAGGATATAATCTACAATGTTCAGACCACCATACACATGCAAAACTAGTGAAAGCACAAACAGCAGCAGCAACACGTCGTTCCTCGGGATATTGTAAACATGTAAAACGTTGTTCAGTTTCTAACTCCCAAGTAAGATATATATCAGGAACATATCTACCCTCGAATGGTGGAATATTCAATTTTAATTTAGGAAGATGGTCATGATCTCGTACCTGAAGTGGTGGTGCAGACCTACCATTGCGATTATTTGCATGTGGACGACCTGGTGCTGGTGGTTGCACGTAGTTATGATTTTGATCAAGCTCATCCTCATAATCGCCCGCGTAATCATCCTCCTCCTCGGCACCAGCAGCAGCAGGAGCAGGAGCCAAAGAAGCATCAACAGTAGGTACAGCAGCACCAGAAGTTTGGCCATCCTCAAGAGGAACACGCTTCGCTCGTCCGAACTGATTTGGAAGGGGGCGTTGTTGTTGTCGTTGCAGAGGTGCGACAGGTGCAGCCGGTGGTGGTTGGGGAAGACGCGTGAGCAATTCATTAAACTTGTTATCCAGCTTTGTCTCGAACGACTTCTCCATGCCATCTATCTTCTCCATGGCCTCTTCAAATCTGTTTAGCACATCTCCCACCTGGCCACTCATCATTTGCTGAAATTTATCATGCAACTCCTTGTTCGTCATGTTCTCCCAGTCAATCTCGTCGGCTTGTGATCCTGCCATGGTTAGCAGCAATAGAAACACACAGGAATATGACCCTACAGACTACTAGAAAGGGGTGGTGGTGTGGTGTGGTGTCACAAATCCGTCAAGCAAATCTCAAATTCTTACCAGTTCTTACCCAGCAGCAGGTGGTGATCGGCAACCTTTGTAGTCAAAACTCTCAGAGCTTGGACAGAGCGATTGCCAGGTGGTGTCAAACGCACGATGTAGATGTATGTGGAGCTGGGAAGGCTTATGATATGGTAGCAAAAAGGGTCAGCAATAATCAATTCAGAGATGCAATGTTGAATAAACTCTCAACGACGGTACTGTGCTGGTCCTAGGCTAGACCGTGCTAGAGACGCGAGCCTAGAACACTAACAAAAATCACGGCGCTGCACGTAAACAAGGGAGCCTTGATAGAGGTGGGGGTGTCCCGATCTTTCGATGAGATGATAGCTATCGATTTGGTGGAGTCGACTTTGACGATCCGACTACAAACGTGCACGACGTTGCGCCTTAGCAATCGCTAAACCAATCTCCCGAGGTTACTGACGATGCTGAAAGCACGATCAGCCTGACCACGAAGGTCTATTCCTGCACGCAATCGAAGAACAAGCAAGAATATGATAATGCAATCTGAATATTGCGAATATAGATGAAGTATTGATAAAGGTGGGGATCCGAAAGCGGTCTTGGTCTGGTCGTTGGACACAAACGAAGTACACGAAGTTGCAATGGCTAACTTTTAACTAAACAAATCCCAAAGTCTAAACGGTGCCCTAAGGGCTGTATATATGGAGGAAGAGGAGGGGATTTCGTGGCCCTTGAAGGAGGGGTCCGAAACCAACCCTATCTCTTGTTTCCCCACACATACGGACTCAAAAAACAGCCTATACTCAAGTATTTCGAAATTACATGGGCCTGGCCCAATAATAAGGTGACGCAGCACCTATAATAGCCTCTGGACGAAATTTATGAAGTGACATCTTGTATATTTCGTCCAAGGCTTCCTGCACTCATTATGGTGGCTTCAAAGTCCTGAAATCATCACTTGTAACTCCGTTCTTGTTCCCCTTGTGCATGCCATCATCTCCATGCTTGAACTTGCTCCAAGGTTCCTCTTTCTTGTCCAAGCTAGGCCCTTCATTTGTAAGCAAAACAAATGTATCCAATTTAGGCAGCATCATATTCTCATGAACTTTAGAATCATTACCAAGAAACGAAAGTACCTGATATTTTAATTGGCGTGCGCGAGCTCTAGTAATTGGTCCAGTATGTATAGAAGCAGGGGCTGTGGGTGTAACAATGGTATTGATGTCCTCATCAGATAGCCTCTGGACGAAATTTATGAAGTGGCATCTTGATAGAGGCGAGGGTGTCCCGATCATTCGATGAGATGATAGCTATCGTTTTTGGTGGAGTAGACTTTGACGATCCGACTACGAACGTGCGAGGACGTCGCGCCTTAGCAATCGCTAAACCAACTCCGAGAGGTTATTGACCACGCTGGAGCACAATCAACCTGACCACGAGGGTCTATCTCCTGCAAGCAAACGAAGAACAAGCAAGAAACTAAGATTTGCAATCTGGATATTGCGAATATAAGATGAAAGCTTTATTGATCAAGGTGGGGTTCTGTGACGTCTTGGTCTGGTCGTTGAACACAAACGAAGTACGCGAAGTTGCAGCTATGGCGAACTTTTAATCTAAACAAAACCCAAAGTCTAAACGGTGCCCTAAGGGCTGTATATATGGAGGAAGAGGAGGGGATTTCGTGGCCCTTGAAGGAGGGGTCCGAAACCAACCCTATCTCTTGTTTCCCCACACATACGGACTCTAAAAACAGCCTATACTCAAGTATTGCGAAATTACATGGGCCTGGCCCAATAATAAGGTGACGCAGCACCTGTAATAGCCTCTGGACGAAATTTATGAAGTGACATCTTGTATATTTCGTCCAAGGCTTCCTGCACTCATTATGGTGGCTTCAAAGTCCTGAAATCATCACTTGTAACTCCGTTCTTGTTCCCCTTGTGCATGCCATCATCTCCATGCTTGAACTTGCTCCAAGGTTCCTCTTTCTTGTCCAAGCTAGGCCCTTCATTTGTAAGCAAAACAAATGTATCCAATTTAGGCAGCATCATATTCTCATGAACTTTAGAATCATTACCAAGAAACGAAAGTACCTGATATTTTAATTGGCGTGCGCGAGCTCTAGTAATTGGTCCAGTATGTATAGTAATAGAGGCGAGGGTGTCCCGATCTTTCGATGAGATGATAGCTATCGTTTTTGGTGGAGTAGACTTTGACGATCCGACTACGAACGTGCGAGGACGTCGCGCCTTAGCAATCGCTAAACCAACTCCGAGAGGTTATTGACCACGCCGGAGCACAATCAACCTGACCACGAGGGTCTATCTCCTGCAAGCAAACGAAGAACAAGCAAGAAACTAAGATTTGCAATCTGGATATTGCGAATATAAGATGAAAGCTTTATTGATCAAGGTGGGGTTCTGTGACGTCTTGGTCTGGTCGTTGAACACAAACGAAGTACGCGAAGTTGCAGCTATGGCGAACTTTTAATCTAAACAAAACCCAAAGTCTAAACGGTGCCCTAAGGGCTGTATATATGGAGGAAAGGAGGGGATTTCGTGGCCCTTGAAGGAGGGGTCCGAAACCAACCCTATCTCTTGTTTCCCCACACATACGGACTCTAAAAACAGCCTATACTCAAGTATTTCGAAATTACATGGGCCTTGCCCAATAATAAGGTGACGCAGCACCTATAATAGCCTCTGGACGAAATTTATGAAGTGACATCTTGTATATTTCGTCCAAGGCTTCCTGCACTCATTATGGTGGCTTCAAAGTCCTGAAATCATCACTTGTAACTCCGTTCTTGTTCCCCTTGTGCATGCCATCATCTCCATGCTTGAACTTGCTCCAAGGTTCCTCTTTCTTGTCCAAGCTAGGCCCTTCATTTGTAAGCAAAACAAATGTATCCAATTTAGGCAGCATCATATTCTCATGAACTTTAGAATCATTACCAAGAAACGAAAGTACCTGATATTTTAATTGACGTGCGCGAGCTCTAGTAATTGGTCCAGTATGTATAGAAGCAGGGGCTGTGGGTGTAACAATGGTATTGATGTCCTCATCATCATGAGAATATGATGCTGCCTAAATTGGATACATTTGTTTTGCTTACAAATGAAGGGCCTAGCTTGGACAAGAAAGAGGAACCTTGGAGCAAGTTCAAGCATGGAGATGATGGCATGCGCAAGGGGAACAAGAACGGAGTTACAAGTGATGATTTCAGGACTTTGAAGCCACCATAAGGAGTGCAGGAAGCCTTGGACGAAATATACAAGATGCCACTTCATAAATTTCATCCAGAGGCTATTATAGGTGCTGCGTCACCTTATTATTGGGCCAGGCCCATGTAATTTCGAAATACTTGAGTATAGGCTATTTTTAGAGTCCGTATGTGTGGGGAAACAAGAGATAGGGTTGGTTTCGGACCCCTCCTTCAAGGGCCACGAAATCCCCCCCTCTTCCTCCATATATACAGCCCTTAGGGCACCGTTTAGACTTTGGGTTTTGTTTAGATTAAAAGTTTGCCATAGCTGCAACTTCGCGTACTTCGTTTGTGTTCAACAACCAGACCAAGACGTCACAGAACCCCACCTCGATCAATAAAGCTTTCATCTTATATTCGCAATATCCAGATTGCAAATCTTAGTTTCTTGCTTGTTCTTCGTTTGCTTGCAGGAGATCGACCCTCGGGGTCAGGTTGATTGTGCTCCGGCGTGGTCAATAACCTCTCGGAGTTGGTTTAGCGATTGCTAAGGCGCGACGTCCTCGCACGTTCGTAGTCGGATCGTCAAAGTCTACTCCACCAAAAACGATAGATATCATCTCATCGAAAGATCGGGACACCCTCGCCTCTATCAATGTTACTGAAATCTCTCACAAAACGCCTATAGAAACCAGCGAGGCCAAGGAAACTCCTCACTTGTGTGACCGTTTTGGGCTGCGGCCAACTCTCAATAGCTTCAATCTTGGCTTTATCAACTTCAATTCCCTGTGGAGTAACAACATAGCCAAGAAAAGATACTCGGTCGGTGCAAAAGGTGCACTTCCCAAGGTTACCAAACAAACGTGCATCACGTAGAGCAATAAAAACAGCACGTAAATGTTCCAAATATTCCTCCAAAGATCTGCTATAAATCAATATATCATCAAAGTAAACTACCACAAATCGTCCAATGAAAGCACGTAAAACTTCGTTCATTAATCTCATGAAAGTACTAGGTGCATTAGTTAACCCAAAAGGCATGACTAACCACTCATATAAACCGAAGTTAGTTTTAAATGTTGTTTTCCATTCATCTCCCAATTTCATACGAATTTGATGGTATGCACTACGCAAATCAACTTTGGAGAATATTGTAGAGCCACTCAATTCATCAAGCATATCATCTAGCCTAGGAATAGGATGACGATAACGAATAGTAATATTATTAATGCCTCTACTATCAACACACATACGCGACGTACCATCCTTTTTTGGCACTAGTATAATAGGAACAGCACAAGGACTAAGAGATTCGCGTATATAACCTTTGTCGATCAGCTCCTGTACTTGACGCATAATCTCCTTCGTCTCCTCTGGATTGGTATGGTATGGTGCACGGTTTGGCCACGAAGCACCGGGAATTAAGTCAATCTGATGCTCAATCCCGCGAATAGGTGGTAATCCCGGTGGCACGTCTTGTGGAAAGACGTCAGCGAACTCCTGCAAAATGTTAGTGACAGCAGGAGGCAAAGAGGAAGGCACGTCCTCGAATGAAAATAACGCCTCTTTGCACACAAAAGCATAGCAAACAGATTTGCTGAAATCTAGCTCATCAATATCAGATTTGGTGGCAAGTAAACATGCACTTTTCAATTTAATTTCAGAAGCAACACTAGATGGTTTATTATTAGGCTTCATTTGTTGCTCAAATTCTTTTGCCACAATCTGATTTTCACTCTTATTTTTCTCCTGTTTTGCTTTACTAGCTCTATTAATATCATCTTTCAAAATAGAATCAGGAGTCATAGGAAGCAAAGTAATATGTTTATCCTTATGAACAAGAGTATACTGATTGTTTCTACCATGGTGTATAGAATATTTATCAAATTGCCATGGTCTACCAAGTAATAATGAACATGCTTGCATGGGTACCACATCACAATCAACATAATCAGCATATGTAGAGATACTAAAATGCACACGAACAGTACGTGTTACCTTAACCTTGCCGCTGTTGTTGAACCATTGGATACAGTAAGGATGTGGATGTGGTCTTGTGGTGAGAGATAGCTTCTCCACCATCTCCATGCTAGCCAAGTTGTTGCAGCTCCCTCCATCTATGATGACGCGAACAGAACGTTCCTTCACAACTCCCTTTGTATGGAACAAATTATGCCTCTGATTTTGCTCAGCTTGTGTGACCTGCACACTCAAAACACGTTGAGCAACTAAACATTCATACCTGTTAGCGTCTTCAGGAGCCATGTATTGCGTCTCATGATCAGAGTCATCTCCACCGTGTTCTTCACTTGTAATAAGAGCCAAAGTCTCCTCATCATAGTCACTAGCGGACTCATACCCACCATCCTCAGTAGCAATCATAACACGCGGAGATTGGCATTCTCTCGCATAATGACCTCTTCCCTTACAACGACGACAAATAATATCATGTGTGTGCCCTGTTGATGCCATTGATGAAGAAGAGCTCTGGGCAGGCCCAGAAGGTGTACTCTTGGCAGATGGTGGTGGTGGTGCCTGTTTTCTTGTATCTCGGTTGGAATTGGCGGCTGAAGTCAGTGGTGCTGCAGTTGGACGTGTGGGAGTAGAGGAGGCACGCGGTGTCCATGATGAAGATCGACCTGCAGAAAAATTAGTTCGCGCCAATGCCTGTTGATCCTGCACTTCACGTTCAGCTTTACAAGCAAGATGGAATAAACGAGTGATATTATTATACTCCTTATACTCTAGAATGGTCTGAATCTCTCTATTTAATCCACCCATAAAACGTGCAAGCATAGCTTCATTCTCCTCAACAATACCACATCTAATCATGCCAGTTTGTAATTCCTGATAATATTCTTCTACAGAATGTTTTCCTTGTCTTAAGCGCTGCAATTTTTGAAGTAATTCACGTTGATAATATGGTGGAACCCAACGAGTACGCATAGCAGTTTTCAAAGCAGCCCAAGTAGCTGGAATAGGATATAATCTACAATTTGCAGACCACCAAACACATGCAAAACTAGTAAAAGCACAAACAGCAGCAGCAACACGTCTCTCCTCGGGATATTGTAAACATGTAAAACGTTGTTCAGTTTCTAACTCCCAAGTAAGATATATATCAGGAACATATCTACCCTCAAATGGTGGAATATTCAATTTCAGTTTAGGAAGATGGTCATGATCTCGTACCTGAGCTGGTAATGCAGCCCTACCATTGCGATTATTGGCATGTGGACGACCTGGTGCTGGTACGTAGTTCTGATTTTGATCAACCTCATCCTCGTAATCGCCCGCATAATCGTCCTCCTCAGCGGCAGCAGGAGCCATAGAAGCATCAACAGTAGGTGCAGCGGCACCAGAAGTTTGACCAGGCTCAAGGGGAACGCGCTGTGCTCGTCCCAGTTGATTTGGAAGGCGACGTTGTTGTTGTTGTAGAGGTGCGACAGGTGCAGCCGGCGGTGGTTGTGGAAGACGCGCGAGCAATTCATTAAACTTGTTATCGAGCTTTGTTTCGAACGTCTTCTCAATTCCATCTATCTTCTCCATGGCCTCTTCAAATTTGTTTAGCACATCTTGCACCTGTCCACTCATCATTTGCTGAAATTTATCATGTAGCTGTTTGTTCGTCATATTCTCCCAATCAGTCTCATCGGCTTGTGATCCTGCCATGGTTAGCAGCAATAGAAACACACAAGAATATGATCCTACAGACTACTAGGAAGTGGAGGTGGTGGTGTATCACAAATCCGTCAAGCGAATCTCAAATGCTTACCAGTTCTTACCCAGTAGCAGGTGGTGATCGGCCACCGTTGTAGTCAAAACTCTCAAAGATTGGACAGAGCGATTGCCAGGTGGTGTCAAACGCACGACGTAGATGTATGTGGAGCTGGGAAGGCTTATGATGTTGATAAAGACGAGGGTGTCCCGATCTTTCGATGAGATGATAGCTATCATTTTTGGTGGAGTAGACTTTGACGATCCGACTACGAACGTGCGAGGACGTCGCGCCTTAGCAATCGCTAAACCAACTCCGAGAGGTTATTGACCACGCCGGAGCACAATCAACCTGACCACGAGGGTCTATCTCCTGCAAGCAAACGAAGAACAAGCAAGAAACTAAGATTTGCAATCTGGATATTGCGAATATAAGATGAAAGCTTTATTGATCAAGGTGGGGTTCTGTGACGTCTTGGTCTGGTCGTTGAACACAAACGAAGTACGCGAAGTTGCAGCTATGGCGAACTTTTAATCTAAACAAAACCCAAAGTCTAAACGGTGCCCTAAGGGCTGTATATATGGAGGAAGAGGAGGGGATTTCGTGGCCCTTGAAGGAGGGGTCCGAAACCAACCCTATCTCTTGTCTCCCCACACATACGGACTCTAAAAACAGCCTATACTCAAGTATTTCGAAATTACATGGGCCTGGCCCAATAATAAGGTGACGCAGCACCTATAATAGCCTCTGGACGAAATTTATGAAGTGACATCTTGTATATTTCGTCCAAGGCTTCCTGCACTCATTATGGTGGCTTCAAAGTCCTGAAATCATCACTTGTAACTCCGTTCTTGTTCCCCTTGTGCATGCCATCATCTCCATGCTTGAACTTGCTCCAAGGTTCCTCTTTCTTGTCCAAGCTAGGCCCTTCATTTGTAAGCAAAACAAATGTATCCAATTTAGGCAGCATCATATTCTCATGAACTTTAGAATCATTACCAAGAAACGAAAGTACATGATATTTTAATTGGCGTGCGTGAGCTCTAGTAATTGGTCCAGTATGTATAGAAGTAGGGGCTGTGGGTGTAACAATGGTATTGATGTCCTCATCATCCTCCCCTTCTTGAAATGAAGTCGTCCTCGATGGAAGCTCATCTTCCTCACCCAAATAAGGCTTCAGATCTGCAATGTTAAAAGTGGGACTAACCCCAAAATCTGCAGGCAGCTCAAGTTTATATGCATTATCATTTATTTTCTCTAACACCTTAAAAGGACCATCAGCACGTGGCATTAGCTTTGATTTGCGCAAATCAGGAAATCTATCCTTACGCAAATGTAACCAAACAAGATCTCCAGGTGCAAACACAACATGTTTTCTACCCTTATCTCCAGCAAGTTTATATTTAGCATTCATACGCTCAATGTTCTCCTTAGTTAACTCATGCATTTTTAAGATCAATTCAGCACGTTGTTTAGCATCAAAATTAACCTTCTCCGAAGATGGAAGAGGCAACAAATCAATTGGTGCACGAGGAAGGAAACCATACACAATTTCAAAAGGACACATCTTAGTAGTAGAATGCAATGAACGATTATAAGCAAATTCAATATGAGGCAAGCATTCTTCCCACATTTTCTTGTTATTCTTGATGAGGACATCAATACCATTGTTACACCCACAGCCCCTGCTTCTATACATACTGGACCAATTACTAGAGCTCGCGCACGTCAATTAAAATATCAGGTACTTTCGTTTCTTGGTAATGATTCTAAAGTTCATGAGAATATGATGCTGCCTAAATTGGATACATTTGTTTTGCTTACAAATGAAGGGCCTAGCTTGGACAAGAAAGAGGAACCTTGGAGCAAGTTCAAGCATGGAGATGATGGCATGCACAAGGGGAACAAGAACGGAGTTACAAGTGATGATTTCAGGACTTTGAAGCCACCATAATGAGTGCAGGAAGCCTTGGACGAAATATACAAGATGTCACTTCATAAATTTCGTCCAGAGGCTATTATAGGTGCTGCGTCACCTTATTATTGGGCCAGGCCCATGTAATTTCGAAATACTTGAGTATAGGCTGTTTTTAGAGTCCGTATGTGTGGGGAGACAAGAGATAGGGTTGGTTTCGGACCCCTCCTTCAAGGGCCACGAAATCCCCTCCTCTTCCTCCATATATACAGCCCTTAGGGCACCGTTTAGACTTTGGGTTTTGTTTAGATTAAAAGTTCGCCATAGCTGCAACTTCGCGTACTTCGTTTGTGTTCAACGACCAGACCAAGACGTCACAGAACCCCACCTTGATCAATAAAGCTTTCATCTTATATTCGCAATATCCAGATTGCAAATCTTAGTTTCTTGCTTGTTCTTCGTTTGCTTGCAGGAGATAGACCCTCGTGGTCAGGTTGATTGTGCTCCGGCGTGGTCAATAACCTCTCGGAGTTGGTTTAGCGATTGCTAAGGCGCGACGTCCTCGCACGTTCGTAGTCGGATCGTCAAAGTCTACTCCACCAAAAACGATAGCTATCATCTCATCGAAAGATCGGGACACCCTCGCCTCTATCAGGCGAGGATGATGAGGAACCTCGCATGCCGAACAATGGAGGCCAGAAACAATTCCCTCCTGAGGTAAAGACGGTGAATGATAGAAGCGAGGGTGTCCCGATCTTTCGATGAGATGATAGCTATAGTTTTTGGTGGAGTAGACTTTGACGATCCGACTACGAACGTGCGAGGACGTAGCGCCTTAGCAATCGCTAAACCAACTCCGAGAGGTTATTGACCACGCCGGAGCACAATCAACTTGACCACGAGGGTCTATCTCCTGCAAGCAAACGAAGAACAAGCAAGAAACTAAGATTTGCAATCTGGATATTGCGAATATAAGATGAAAGCTTTATTGATCAAGGTGGGGTTCTGTGACGTCTTGGTCTGGTCGTTGAACACAAACGAAGTACGTGAAGTTGCAGCTATGGCGAACTTTTAATCTAAACAAAACCCAAAGTCTAAACGGTGCCCTAAGGGCTGTATATATGGAGGAAGAGGAGGGGATTTCGTGGCCCTTGAAGGAGGGGTCCGAAACCAACCCTATCTCTTGTTTCCCCACACATACGGACTCTAAAAACAGCCTATACTCAAGTATTTCGAAATTACATGGGCCTGGCCCAATAATAAGGTGACGCAGCACCTATAATAGCCTCTGGACGAAATTTATGAAGTGACATCTTGTATATTTCATCCAAGGCTTCCTGCACTCATTATGGTGGCTTCAAAGTCCTGAAATCATCACTTGTAACTCCGTTCTTGTTCCCCTTGTGCATGCCATCATCTCCATGCTTGAACTTGCTCCAAGGTTCCTCTTTCTTGTCCAAGCTAGGCCCTTCATTTGTAAGCAAAACAAATGTATCCAATTTAGGCAGCATCATATTCTCATGAACTTTAGAATCATTACCAAGAAACGAAAGTACCTGATATTTTAATTGGCGTGCGCGAGCTCTAGTAATTGGTCCAGTATGTATAGAAGCAGGGGTTGTGGGTGTAACAATGGTATTGATGTCCTCATCAGATGTGGTAGCAAAAATGTCAGCAATAATCAATTCAGAGATGCAAAGTTGAATAAACGCTCAACGACGGTACTGTGCTGGTCCTAGGCTAGACCGTAAACGCGAGTCTAGAACACTAACAAAATCACGGCACGGCACGTAAACAAGGGAAGAGCACACTCTAAAAAAAAATTCATTTTTTTTTGCGCTCTTTATTTTTGCGCTCCTTTTTGTTTTTTTTGCAAAAAATCACTATAATGGCGAGTGTCTCAAAACTCTTCCCAAGTCAAACTAACAGGATTGGCACAAAAAAAATTTTGACAATTTTTTTTTCGGAAATCAGGGCAGCGACGACGAAAATGTGCGACAAAAAATCACTATGATGGCGAGTGTCTCAAAACGCTCCCTGGGACCTAAAAATAGGATAGGGAAAAAAAAATTGACTGCCAAAATTTTGGCCTAAAAACTGCCCGGGGGTCTCCGGACTTTTTTTTTCTGAATCCTACTCAGGCAAGGAAACATGAATCGGAAAATAGATGGGTCTCGAAAACAAACCTAATATGAAAAGAACTCGGATTGGTGGTGGATATATGGTGGTGGAATATGGATACGGATCGGTGGTGGTATATGGATACAGATCCATGATGGTATATGGATTCAGAGCGGTGGCGGATCAACGGTGGTGGTAGATGGCAGGGGCGATGATGATGGTGCGGCAGCGGCGTGACAACTTATGACCAGAACTCGAAACTCTAAAGGACTAGACGCTAAGACCAGCAACTAGACACGACGATGCAACCGCAAATTCAACAAAGCAAAAACCCTAAAAAGATTATGCAAAGGCTCAGATTGGTTCGGATATGATGAACTAACCCTATTTTTTTTTTGGCTTTTTCGTGGACTGTACGTATGAAGAACAGACTCGATCTAAACTACGAAAAACTATAAAATCTCACCGAGCAACCTGAAAATCTGATACCACTTGATAGAGTCAGAGGTGTCCCGTCTTTCGATGAGATGATAGCTATCGTTTTTGGTGGAGTAGACTTTGACGATCCGACTACGAACGTGCGAGGACGTCGCGTCTTAGCAATCGCTAAACCAACTCCGAGAGGTTATTGACCACGCCGGAGCACAATCAACCTGACCACGAGGGTCTATCTCCTGCAAGCAAACGAAGAACAAGCAAGAAACTAAGATTTGCAATCTGGATATTGCGAATATAAGATGAAAGCTTTATTGATCAAGGTGGGGTTCTGTGACGTCTTGGTCTGGTCGTTGAACACAAACGAAGTACGCGAAGTTGCAGCTATGGCGAACTTTTAATCTAAACAAAACCCAAAGTCTAAACGGTGCCCTAAGGGCTGTATATATGGAGGAAGAGGGGGGGATTTCGTGGCCCTTGAAGGAGGGGTCCGAAACCAATCCTATCTCTTGTTTCCCCACACATACGGACTCTAAAAACAGCCTATACTCAAGTAATTCGAAATTACATGGGCCTGGCCCAAAAATAAGGTGACGCAGCACCTATAATAGCCTCTGGACGAAATTTATGAGGTGGCATCTTGTATATTTCGTCCAAGGCTTCCTGCACTCATTATGGTGGCTTCAAATTCCTGAAATCATCACTTGTAACTCCGTTCTTGTTCCCCTTGCGCATGCCATCATCTCTATGCTTGAACTTGCTCCAAGGTTCCTCTTTCTTGTCCAAGATAGGCCCTTTATTTGTAAGCAAAACAAATGTATCCAATTTAGGCAGCATCATATTCTCATGAACATTAGAATCATTACCAAGAAACGAAAGTACCTGAAAATTTAATTGGCGTGCGCGAGCTCTAGTAATTGGTCCAGTATGTATAGCAGCAGGGGCTGTGGGTGTAACAATGGTATTGATGTCCTCATCAGCTAGCCTAGGCTGCCGACCAGGAACCTATCCCTCGACCGAAGAAGAAGAAGCAGAAGAACAACTCCAAAACAAGCAAGCATCACTCTCACGTCATATCATCGCGTTACCTGTACCTGCATCTGTTGTTGTAGTAATCTGTGAGCCATGAGGACTCAGCAATCCCATTACCATGGGTATCAAGACTAGCAAAGCTTAATGGGTATGGAATGGATAAGTGGTGAGGTTGCAGCAACACTAAGCATTGTATGGTGGCTAACTTATGAGTACAAAAGTAAGAAGAGTTACTACGCACAACGATCGCAACTAGAAACGATCAATAAGTGATCCTGAACTACTTACAAGTTAAACATAACCCCACCGTGTTCTCTTCTCGACTCACTCGAAAAGACACAGTCACGGTTACATACGCGGTTGGTGTATTTTAATTCGGAACTGGTGTCAAGTTCTCTACAACCGGATATTAAAAATTCCCATCTGCCATATAACCACGGGCACAGCTTTTGAAATATCAAACCCTGCAGGGGTGTCCCAACTTAGTCCATCACAAACTCTCATGATCCATGGAGGAAAATCCTCCTCCCGGGACAACCCGATCAAGCTCGGAATCCCGGTTCACAAGACATTTCAACAATGGTAAAACAAAACCAGCAAGACCTCCCGATGTGTCAACACCCTGATAGGAGCCGCGCGTATCTCATTCTCAGGACACAACCGGATGAGTAGTCCTTACAACTAAAACCTGTCCTCGAGTTTCCCCGTGGTGGCGCTGCAAGGGGCTCTAGTTTGGACCAGCACCATCAGCACTGGCCCCCCTGTATTATGTGGAATTAAGAATCCTCGGGGATGCGACCCCCTATGCAATTTAATTAATTATCAGTATTATTATGTTGGCAAATTTCAAAACCAAAGTTGGGCCTTGCTGGAAGAGTTTTATTCAAAGCAAACTGTCAAGGGGGCCCATAAACCCCGACCGTGTTAGGAACGCAAAATCAAGGAACATAACACCGGTATGACGGAAACTAGGGCGACAAGAATGGAACAAAACACCAGGCAAAAGGACGAGCCTTCCACCCTTTACCAAGTATATATGTGCATTAATTAAATAAGAGATATTGTGATATCCCATGATATCCATGTCCCAACATGGAACAACCTGCAACTGCACCTGCAACTAGCAACGCTATAAGGGGGCTGAGCAAAGCGGTAACATAGCCAAACAACGGTTTGCTGGGGTGGTGGAAAAAGGTTAGAGGCTTATCATGGCTATTTGGAAGGCTTGATAAGCAAGTGGTAGGTAGCGCCACATAGCGGAAGCATCGAGACAATTAGCAAAGCAAAGATAGTAGTGGTCTCCAGGGTAATGATCATCTTGCCTGAAATCCTGCTAGGAAGAAGATCGAGTCCATGAAGTAGATGAACCAAGCGTAGACGAACGAATCCTCACAATCGCAACGGTACCGGGAACTATCGAGAAGAAGCACAACCGGAAAGAAGCAAACAACATGGTAAACAAACAGCACATGAACAAGGCATGATGCACAACCAAGTATGATGCATGACAAGGCTACATGATGCTACTCATGGCAATAGATGATGCATGAAGAACCCCACATCAAAGCAAGTTTAAATGAGGCCGGAAACAACACATATAACAATTCCGGTAAGTCCCCATATGCAAATTCCGAAATTGGTCCTGATCTGAATAAACCTTATGTTAGAGTTGTTAAACCGCAAGTTAAGACGCATCATGATGATCTACACGTCTTTCTAGTCAAGTTACATATAAGGTTCATTTAATTCGGAGCTACGGCCTAGAAGATATGAGCAAAACAAGCTAAACATGGCATTCATACAAAATGCATTCAAACATCAAGCACACATACTCAAATCAAGGATGCAACATGACATGATGAAACTATATGTAAAACCAAGCAAGTTTCATATAGGACATGATCCAAACGGAGCAACGGATCAACACATACACACGAAACAAGTTTGAAACACAATCTGTCCCAAAACAGCAACTAGGCATCTTGCAAGCATCATAATGACAAGCTACAAGAACAAGATTGGCACAAACATGACATGCACTTGAAGTAAAGGTTACAAGCTTCAAATATCTATAAGGTTCAGTTTCATAGGCATCAACATTAATCCATTATGATCCATGCAAAAAGCAACTTTATAACACAGATTAGGACTTGCTGAAAAACGGGGCATACATGTGAGCAGAGTTAACATGATGACATGTTGGAGGCATGAAACAAACATGCTACATTGCAATAACATGGCAAACAATAGCATGGCATGAAATTACAGGTTAAACATGGCAAAACTTGCTTACTAGACATCTCCATATAACCTCTAGATCAATGGCATTCATCAAGACAAGATGCAAATATGTAGTGAAAACTGGGAATGCAAAACAGCAACATCATGATGCTGACTTGATATGCACACAACAGCAAGCATAGAAATTATAATATTTATGAAAAAGGCATGAGTATAAGGTAGACATGGCATACTCCAACTTACTCCAAGGGCACAACTTCATATGAAGCATAAATTATTTACTATGATTTTTACAAAATGGAACATGCTGTTAACAGATTGACAGATAATATTTTCAAGAAAATTGAGAGCAACAAAAGAATAAGCTACAGCAGGCTATAATTGTAAACAGAAGCATGGCATGGTAGAGCATAACATGGACATCAAATCATGTTTACTAAACATCTCCACATTATGCATGCAAAAGATGGTAGCATAAAGGGAATATGGCATGAAAATATTACAGATCCAGACTTGGCAGATTTGGACTCTCTCAAAACAGAAACAGCGAGTAGCCCACTTTGCAAGCTTGTTCTAGTCACCACAGGGCATATCATGATATGAGAGTTACACCAATACAAACATGACATGATTGTGCTCCTAAATTATGTAGACATGTTGCTCAAAAGAAAATCACACAAAAAGATATGAAATTGACAAAATGACAGGTTTTATCAGTTTTCAGCAGTTAACAACAACATGCACTATTGCAATGAGGATTATGGCATGAATATGAACCCTATTGTGCATTCAACAGCCACCATCATGTAGAGCATGAAGAGTAGAACAAATTTCATATATAAATCATATCCATCGGGCAAACATGCACGAATCTAGAGCCCACACAAAATGCATATATGAAATTTGAAAAACTGGGGACTTGGAAGAATTTTAGACCTCGGAGAGGAAGTGGACGAAGGGGTGCGGGACAAGCCGGTTCGGGGCCCTCGTTTGGATGGATGGACGCACGCGTCCCGGGGCGAGGCGGATCCGGGACGACGGGATCCCGGCGGCTGTTCCGGCGACGGCAGGGCCGGAGACGCCCGCGGAGGAGGTCGGCGGCTCGGGGATGAGGCGGATCCGGGCGCGCCTGCCCGGATCTGGCCGGAGGCGGGGCCGGCTACGTGGGATCCGCGGCGGTGGCCGGAGACTGCGGGCCGGAGGTCGGGCGGCGCGGGGAAGCGGCGACCGGAGACGGCGGCGGCGAGGCAAGGCGGCGCAGAGGCGAGGTACGGTGCGGAGGCGGGGCACTGGCCGGCGGCGGCGCGGGCGAGGCAGCGCGGAGGCGAGGTGCGGCGGTGGCGGTGGGGTGAGGCGCAGGGGCGGAGTGCGGTGGCCGGCGAGGTGGGCGGCGGCGTGGGCTCCCTCGGGCCTGGTGTGGGCCTGATCTAGGCCTGGCGGGCCCAGACGGCGGCGGAGAGGGAGCTGGGGCACGCGGATCGAGGAGGAAGAGTAGGTTTTGCTGAATTTTAGGGGGGAGGGGGTGTTTATATAGCCAAAGGGAGCTAGGAGAGGGGTATTGGGGAGCCGTTTTCGCCCACACGATCGTGATCCGACGGCGACAAAAGTAGGAGGGAGTCAGATGGGCTAGTGGGCTGGTGTGGAGAGGTGTGGGCTAAGAAGAGAGGGAAGAAAGGCAGCCCGGTTCGTTTCGGAATACTGAAACGTCCGGAGGTTAAACTCGGTTAACCGTTGGGGGTATCAAACGACCTCCGAATGGAGCAAAATTTGGCAGGCGGTCTACCGGTGATATATCGAGACCGATCGCCAACTCTCGGCCCATTCCGAGAACAATCTTCTCCCACTCATAAAACAAGAACTCAAAGGTGTCGCGGGTGCGTGTGAGGGTGTCTGGGATTAGAACAAATAACAGAGAGAACTGGGAGATCGGTCAACTACGAACGGATGCAAGTTTTGAAAAGGATGACGACACGAGTGCCGATGCGATGTGAATGATGCGATGAAGAATGTGACAAACAACGAAACACATAGCGACAACGGGAAAAAATGGAAGGGATCTGGAGCATCGGTCTCAGTGCTTCACAACACTCCCCCACTAACAAGAGATCTCGTCCCGAGATCTTAGGAACGAGATGAATGAGGAACAGGAAGACAAAGTTGCTTCTTGGATAAATGAGTGAAACCAAGGAACTTTGAGAGGTTAAATAATTCCAAGGAAAGAATACAACGGAGATGACCAACGTTGACAACACTCCATTAGAAAAGAGGAACATGGAGCATTACGAGAACCTTGTAGGTTGAAAGACATGAGACAAGAACTTAACGAAACAAATGAATATGAAACTGCACCGATATAATGAGATAGCTAAGGGACAAGAATGAAAGAATTTGGACAGCACTCCGGTTGAACATGGAATGGAATAGAACATGAACTTGACAAGATGGAACGATACATGACGAGAGGAACAACACAATGCCTCCGGAAGAATTGAAAGAGTGGAATGAAAAGAACGGAGAAGAAAATGACAACTTCTACCACAATTGAGTTTGAAAAGCATCCTTACGAAGAAGGGTTGAACGGAGTTGTTGAGAACATCAACAACAATAGAATAAGCTTGTTGTGGACTTATGGAAAAACATCTCAACACTTGAGGTGAAATTATGCCACAACCAAATGCCTGAATAGCTGAGAAGAACAAAGAAATGCAAAACTCCACTTCAAAAGAATAGGGAGAATTAATTGCACTTCGAGACGCAAGAAGAAAAGACACTTGAGCTCCTCCAACAAGAATCTTGATGAACACTTGAAGAATGAATTAAATCCTTAACAAACCACCGTGAAGAACTCCGATAACAAAAGGATGATGAGATAGAATTAAAGGATGAAAAGAATAAGATTAAAGCCTTGTAGTGATTTAGATGGAGGTTCCGACGAGATGGCTGAGGAACTTTGAACTCCGGAAAAGAAAAGACGAAAACACTTCGAACCAAGAATGTGATATGATGAACAAACTCCGAAAAGAAGAGATTAATCAACTTGATGAAAGAGGAATAAGAATTATGTTATGCTTATCCTCCACCAATTAAATTGATGAGAAGCAATGGATTTGCATACTACTTATTCGCGTTGGAAAAGATTAAGGGGAGATATAGCGCAAAACTTGGGAAGGTCTTCCTGAACCACCGGTAGGATTGGAAAGAACAAATGAATTGATATGATAACAAAGGAAAAGGAATCTTGAACGAACCACCGTAAGAACTTGAAAATGAATGAAGAAAGAGAATTCCTCGCCGGGAAGAATTAGAAGAAGCACGAAGATACTTGATGGAATTTAGAGACAAGAGAATGAAGAGATCGCGAACTGATTAAAGAATACTTGACAAACGCGCCGGGATAATTGGGGAACGATAGCTGGAATGTGGGTGATAGAGGCGAGGGTGTCCCGATCTTTCGATGAGATGATAGCTATCGTTTTTGGTGGAGTAGACTTTGACGATCCGACTACGAACGTGCGAGGACGTCGCGCCTTAGCAATCGCTAAACCAACTCCGAGAGGTTATTGACCACGCCGGAGCACAATCAACCTGACCACGAGGGTCTATCTCCTGCAAGCAAACGAAGAACAAGCAAGAAACTAAGATTTGCAATCTGGATATTGCGAATATAAGATGAAAGCTTTATTGATCAAGGTGGGGTTCTGTGACGTCTTGGTCTGGTCGTTGAACACAAACGAAGTACGCGAAGTTGCAGCTATGGCGAACTTTTAATCTAAACAAAACCCAAAGTCTAAACGGTGCCCTAAGGGCTGTATATATGGAGGAAGAGGGGGGGATTTCGTGGCCCTTGAAGGAGGGGTCCGAAACCAACCCTATCTCTTGTTTCCCCACACATACGGACTCTAAAAATAGCCTATACCCAAGTATTTCGAAATTACATGGGCCTGGCCCAATAATAAGGTGACGCAGCACCTATAATAGCCTCTGGACGAAATTTATGAAGTGGCATCTTGTATATTTCGTCCAAGGCTTCCTGCACTCCTTATGGTGGCTTCAAAGTCCTGAAATCATCACTTGTAACTCCGTTCTTGTTCCCCTTGCGCATGCCATCATCTCCATGCTTGAACTTGCTCCAAGGTTCCTCTTTCTTGTCCAAGCTAGGCCCTTCATTTGTAAGCAAAACAAATGTATCCAATTTAGGCAGCATCATATTCTCATGAACATTAGAATCATTACCAAGAAACGAAAGTACCTGATAATTTAATTGGCGTGCGCGAGCTCTAGTAATTGGTCCAGTATGTATAGCAGCAGGGGCTGTGGGTGTAACAATGGTATTGATGTCCTCATCACCTTTACTCCAACTTCCTGATTTTAATAAGACTTTTGAGCTTGAATGCGATGCTAGTGGAATTGGATTAGGAGGTGTTTTATTACAAGAAGGCAAACCTGTTGCATACTTTTCTGAAAAATTGAGTGGGCCTAGTCTGAACTATTCTACTTATGATAAAGAATTATATGCTCTTGTTCGGACCTTAGAAACATGGCAACATTATTTATGGCCCAAAGAATTTGTTATACATTCTGATCATGAATCTTTGAAACACATTAAAAGTCAAGCAAAACTGAACCGTAGACATGCTAAATGGGTTGAATTTATTGAGACTTTCCCTTATGTCATTAAACACAAGAAGGGTAAAGAAAATGTTATTGCTGATGCATTGTCTCGTCGTTATACTATGCTTTCACAACTTGACTTTAAAATATTTGGTTTGGAGACCATCAAAGATCAATATGTGCATGATGCTGAATTTAAAGATGTATTGTAGAATTGTAAGGAAGGGAGAACATGGAACAAGTTCGTCGTTAACGATGGATTTGTGTTTCGTGCTAACAAGCTATGCTGATGAGGACATCAATACCATTGTTACACCCACAGCCCCTGCTGCTATACATACTGGACCAATTACTAGAGCTCGCGCACGCCAATTAAATTATCAGGTACTTTCGTTTCTTGGTAATGATTCTAATGTTCATGAGAATATGATGCTGCCTAAATTGGATACATTTGTTTTGCTTACAAATGAAGGGCCTAGCTTGGACAAGAAAGAGGAACCTTGGAGCAAGTTCAAGCATGGAGATGATGGCATGCGCAAGGGGAACAAGAACGGAGTTACAAGTGATGATTTCAGGACTTTGAAGCCACCATAAGGAGTGCAGGAAGCCTTGGACGAAATATACAAGATGCCACTTCATAAATTTCGTCCAGAGGCTATTATAGGTGCTGCGTCACCTTATTATTGGGCCAGGCCCATGTAATTTCGAAATACTTGGGTATAGGCTATTTTTAGAGTCCGTATGTGTGGGGAAACAAGAGATAGGGTTGGTTTCGGACCCCTCCTTCAAGGGCCACGAAATCCCCCCCTCTTCCTCCATATATACAGCCCTTAGGGCACCGTTTAGACTTTGGGTTTTGTTTAGATTAAAAGTTCGCCATAGCTGCAACTTCGCGTACTTCGTTTGTGTTCAACGACCAGACCAAGACGTCACAGAACCCCACCTTGATCAATAAAGCTTTCATCTTATATTCGCAATATCCAGATTGCAAATCTTAGTTTCTTGCTTGTTCTTCGTTTGCTTGCAGGAGATAGACCCTCGTGGTCAGGTTGATTGTGCTCCGGCGTGGTCAATAACCTCTCGGAGTTGGTTTAGCGATTGCTAAGGCGCGACGTCCTCGCACGTTCGTAGTCGGATCGTCAAAGTCTACTCCACCAAAAACGATAGCTATCATCTCATCGAAAGATCGGGACACCCTCGCCTCTATCAAATTGGATACATTTGTTTTGCTTACAAATGAAGGGCCTAGCTTGGACAAGAAAGAGGAACCTTGGAGCAAGTTCAAGCATGGAGATGATGGCATGCACAAGGGGAACAAGAACGGAGTTACAAGTGATGATTTCAGGACTTTGAAGCCACCATAATGAGTGCAGGAAGCCTTGGACGAAATATACAAGATGTCACTTCATAAATTTCGTGCAGAGGCTATTATGGGTGTTGCGTCACCTTATTATTGGGCCAGGCCCATGTAATTTCGAAATACTTGAGTATAGGCTGTTTTTAGAGTCCGTATGTGTGGGGAAACAAGAGATAGGGTTGGTTTCAGACCCCTCCTTCAAGGGCCACGAAATCCCCTCCTCTTCCTCCATATATACAGCCCTTAGGGCACCGTTTAGACTTTGGGTTTTGTTTAGATTAAAAGTTCGCCATAGCTGCAACTTCGCGTACTTCGTTTGTGTTCAACGACCAGACCAAGACGTCACAGAACCCCACCTTGATCAATAAAGCTTTCATCTTATATTCGCAATATCCAGATTGCAAATCTTAGTTTCTTGCTTGTTCTTCGTTTGCTTGCAGGAGATAGACCCTCGTGGTCAGGTTGATTGTGCTCCGGCGTGGTCAATAACCTCTCGGAGTTGGTTTAGCGATTGCTAAGGCGCGACGTCCTCGCACGTTCGTAGTCGGATCGTCAAAGTCGACTCCACCAAATCGATAGCTATCATCTCATCGAAAGATCGGGACACCCTCGCCTCTATCACATTAGCTTTGATTTGCGCAAATCAGGAAATCTATCCTTACGCAAATGTAACCAAACAAGATCTCCAGGTGCAAACACAACATGTTTTCTACCCTTATCTCCAGCAAGTTTATATTTAGCATTCATACGCTCAATGTTCTCCTTAGTTAACTCATGCATTTTTAAGATCAATTCAGCACGTTGTTTAGCATCAAAATTAACCTTCTCCGAAGATGGAAGAGGCAACAAATCAATTGGTGCACGAGGAAGGAAACCATACACAATTTCAAAAGGACACATCTTAGTAGTAGAATGCAATGAACGATTATAAGCAAATTCAATATGAGGCAAGCATTCTTCCCACATTTTCTTGTTATTCTTCAAAACAGCCCTAAGCATAGTAGACAATGTTCTATTGACTACTTCAGTTTGTCCATCAGTTTGGGGGTGACATGTAGTACTAAAAAGCAGTTTAGTCCCCAACTTAGCCCATAAACATCTCCAAAAGTGGCTAAGAAATTTAGTATCACGATCTGAAACAATAGTATGTGGCACACCATGCAAGCGTATAATTTCACGAAAGAACAAATCAGCAACATTAACAGCATCATCGCTTTTATGACATGGTATAAAGTGTGCCATTTTCGAGAACCTATCCACGACAACAAATATGCTATCCCTCTCCTTCTTTGTTCGAGGTAAACCTAAAACAAAGTCCATAGATATATCCTCCCAAGGAACACTAGGTACAGGCAAAGGCATATATAAACCATGAGGATTGAGTCGTGACTTAGCTTTTTGACATGTAGTGCAGCGAGCAACAAAACGCTCAACATCCCGTCTCATCTTTGGCCAAAAGAAATGTGTAGCAAGTATATCCTCCGTCTTCTTCACGCCAAAGTGTCCCATTAATCCTCCTCCATGCGCCTCCTGCAACAACAAAAGACGAACGGAGCTAGCTGGAATGCATAGCTTGTTAGCACGAAACACAAATCCATCGTTAACGACGAACTTGTTCCATGTTCTCCCTTCCTTACAATTCTGCAATACATCTTTAAATTCAGCATCATGCACATATTGATCTTTGATGGTCTCCAAACCAAATATTTTAAAGTCAAGTTGTGAAAGCATAGTATAACGACGAGACAATGCATCATCAATAACATTTTCTTTACCGTTCTTGTGTTTAATGACATAAGGGAAAGTCTCAATAAATTCAACCCATTTAGCATGTCTACGGTTCAGTTTTGCTTGACTTTTAATGTGTTTCAAAGATTCATGATCAGAATGTATAACAAATTCTTTGGGCCATAAATAATGTTGCCATGTTTCTAAGGTCCGAACAAGAGCATATAATTCTTTATCATAAGTAGAATAGTTCAGACTAGGCCCACTCAATTTTTCAGAAAAGTATGCAACAGGTTTGCCATCTTGTAATAAAACACCTCCTAATCCAATTCCACTAGCATCACATTCAAGCTCAAAAGTCTTATTAAAATCAGGAAGTTGGAGTAAAGGAGCATGTGTCAACTTATCTTTCAATACCGTGAAGGCATCTTCCTGTGAGGTACCCCAAACAAAAGGCACATCCTTCTTTGTAAGCTCATTGAGAGGTGCAGCAATGGTGCTGAAATCTCTCACAAAACGCCTATAGAAACCAGCGAGTCCAAGAAAACTCCTCACTTGAGTGACCGTTTTGGGCTGTGGCCAACTCTCAATAGCTTCAATCTTGGCTTTATCAACTTCAATTCCCTGTGGAGTAACAACATAGCCAAGAAAAGATACTCGGTCGGTGCAAAAGGTGCACTTCCCAAGGTTACCAAACAAACGTGCATCACGTAAAGCAATAAAAACAGCACGTAAATGTTCCAAATGTTCCTCCAAAGATCTGCTATAAATCAGTATATCATCAAAATAGACTACCACAAATCGTCCAATGAAAGCACGTAAAACTTCGTTCATTAATCTCATGAAAGTACTAGGTGCATTAGTTAACCCAAAAGGCATGACTAACCACTCATATAATCCAAACTTTGTTTTAAATGCTGTTTTCCATTCATCCCCCAATTTCATACGAATTTGATGGTATCCACTACGCAAATCAACTTTGGAGAATACTGTAGAGCCACTCAATTCATCAAGCATATCATCTAGTCTAGGAATAGGATGACGATAACGAATAGTAATATTATTAATGCCTCTACAATCAACACACATACGCGATGTACCATCCTTTTTCGGCACTAGAATAATAGGAACAGCACAAGGACTAAGGGATTCGCGTATATAACCTTTGTC
The DNA here is from genome assembly GCA_011799875.1 of Thinopyrum elongatum. Taxonomy (NCBI): domain Eukaryota; kingdom Viridiplantae; phylum Streptophyta; class Magnoliopsida; order Poales; family Poaceae; genus Thinopyrum; species Thinopyrum elongatum. The sequence continues at coordinate 31,613 of JAAAXO010000614.1, read as the reverse complement.
GAGCAACTCCTGTACTTGACGCATAATCTCCTTCGTCTCCTCTGGATTGGTACGGTATGGCGCACGGTTTGGCAACGAAGCACCGGGAATTAAGTCAATCTGATGCTCAATCCCGCGAATAGGTGGTAATCCCGGTGGCACGTCTTGTGGAAAGACGTCAGCGAACTCCTGCAAAATGTTAGTGACCGCAGGAGGCAAAGAGGAAGGCACGTCCTCGAATGAAAATAACGCCTCTTTGCACACAAAAGCATAGCAAACAGAATTGCTGAAATCTAGATTATCAATATCAGATTTGGTGGCAAGTAAGCATGCACTTTTCAATTTAATTTCAGAAGCAACACTAGATGGTTTATTATTAGGCTTCATTTGTTGCTCAAATTCTTTTGCCACAATCTGATTTTCACTCTTATTTTTCTCCTGTTTTGCTTTACTAGCTCTATTAATATCATCTTTCAAAATAGAATCAGGAGTCATAGGAAGCGAAGTAATATGTTTATCCTTATGAACAAGAGTATACTGATTGTTTCTACCATGGTGTACAGAATTTTTATCAAATTGCCATGGTCTACCAAGTAATAATGAACATGCTTGCATGGGTACCACATCACAATCAACATAATCAGCATATGTAGAGATACTAAAATGCACACGAACAGTACGTGTTACCTTAACCTTGCCGCTGTTGTTGAACCATTGGATATAGTAAGGATGTGGATGTGGTCTTGTGGTGAGAGATAGCTTCTCCACCATCTCCATGCTAGCCAAGTTGTTGCAGCTCCCTCCATCTATGATGACGCGAACAGAACGTTCCTTCACAACTCCCTTTGTATGGAACAAATTATGCCTCTGATTTTGCTCAGCTTGTGTGACCTGCACACTCAAAACATGTTGAGCAACTAAACATTCATACCTATCAGCGTCTTCAGGAGCCATGTATTGCGTCTCATGATCAGAATCATCTCCACCGTGTTCTTCACTTGTAATAAGAGCCAAAGTCTCCTCATCATAATCACTAGCGGACTCATACCCACCATCCTCAGTAGCAATCATAAGACGCGGAGATTGGCATTCTCTCGCATAATGACCTCTTCCCTTACAACGACGACAAATAATATCATGTGTGTGCCCTGTTGATGCCATAGATGAAGAAGAGCTCTGGGCAGGCCCAGAAGGTCTACTCTTGGCAGATGGTGGTGGTGGTGCCTGTTTTCTTGTATCTCGATTGGAATTGGCGGCTGAAGTCAGTGGTGCCGCAGTAGGACGTGTGGGAGTAGAGGAGGCACGCGGTGTCCATGATGAAGATCGACCTGCAGAAAAATTAGTTCGCGCCAATGCCTGTCGATCCTGCACTTCACGTTCAGCTTTACAAGCAAGATGGAATAAACGAGTGATATTATTATACTCCTTATACTCTAGAATGGTCTGAATCTCTCTATTTAATCCACCCATGAAACGTGCAAGCATAGCTTCATTCTCCTCAACAATACCACATCTAATCATGCCAGTTTGTAATTCCTGATAATATTCTTCTACAGAATTTTTTCCTTGTCTTAAGCGCTGCAATTTTTGAAGTAATTCACGTTGATAATATGGTGGAACCCAACGAGTACGCATAGCAGTTTTCAAACCAGCCCACGTAGCTGGAATAGGATATAATCTACAATGTTCAGACCACCATACACATGCAAAACTAGTGAAAGCACAAACAGCAGCAGCAACACGTCGTTCCTCGGGATATTGTAAACATGTAAAACGTTGTTCAGTTTCTAACTCCCAAGTAAGATATATATCAGGAACATATCTACCCTCGAATGGTGGAATATTCAATTTTAATTTAGGAAGATGGTCATGATCTCGTACCTGAAGTGGTGGTGCAGGCCTACAATTGCGATTATTTGCATGTGGACGACCTGGTGCTGGTGGTTGCACGTAGTTATGATTTTGATCAACCTCATCCTCATAATCGCCCGCGTAATCATCCTCCTCCTCGGCACCAGCAGCAGCAGGAGCAGAAGCCAAAGAAGCATCAACAGTAGGTACAGCAGCACCAGAAGTTTGGCCATCCTCAAGAGGAACACGCTTCGCTCGTCCGAACTGATTTGGAAGGGGGCGTTGTTGTTGTCGTTGCAGAGGTGCGACAGGTGCAGCCGGTGGTGGTTGGGGAAGACGCGTGAGCAATTCATTAAACTTGTTATCCAGCTTTGTCTCGAACGACTTCTCCATGCCATCTATCTTCTCCATGGCCTCTTCAAATCTGTTTAGCACATCTCCCACCTGGCCACTCATCATTTGCTGAAATTTATCATGCAACTCCTTGTTCGGCATGTTCTCCCAGTCAATCTCGTCGGCTTGTGATCCTGCAATGGTTAGCAGCAATAGAAACACACAAGAATATGATCCTACAGACTACTAGAAAGTGGTGGTGGTGTGGTGTGGTGTCACAAATCCGTCAAGCAAATCTCAAATTCTTACCAGTTCTTACCCAGCAGCAGGTGGTGATCGGCAACCTTTGTAGTCAAAACTCTCAGAGCTTGGACAGAGCGATTGCCAGGTGGTGTCAAACGCACGATGTAGATGTATGTGGAGCTGGGAAGGCTTATGATATGGTAGCAAAAAGGGTCAGCAATAATCAATTCAGAGATGCAATGTTGAATAAACTCTCAACGACGGTACTGTGCTGGTCCTAGGCTAGACCGTGCTAGAGACGCGAGCCTAGAACACTAACAAAAATCACGGCGCTGCACGTAAACAAGGGAGGAGCACACTCTGAAAAAAAAAATTTGGCACTTTTTTTTTCCTCTTTTTTTTTTCCTCCGCAACAATTTTTTTTTCGAAAAAGTCTACAAATGGTCTAAAAACTGCCTAGCCAGAATTTTCCAGACTTAGTTTTTTTTTTGAAACTGGAACTATTTTTCTTCTGCGGGTAGCACGAAAATTGGGGAATCCGACTTGTTCACGACTCGTAGTATCGCGTGATCTGGAACTCTAAAATAAAGGAATAAATACTGGACTCGGACTAGGACTGGTGGCAGAGATGAATCTGGTGGAACTCGGACTGGTGATGGTATATGACGGTAGTATATGTGGGCTCGGATTGGTGGTGGTATATGGACTCGGATCGGTGGTGGTATATGGACTCGGATCGATGGTGGTATATGGACTCAGAGAAATAGCAGATAAGCTGTGGTGGTATATGGTAGGGGCGATGATGATGGTGCGGCGGCGGCGTGACAACTTGTGAACAGAACTCGAAACTCTAAAGAACTAGACGCTAAGACCAGCAACTTGACACGACGATGCAACCGCAAATTCAACAAAGCAAAAACCCTAAAAATATTATGCAAAGGCTCAGATTGGTTCGGGTATGATGAACTAACCCTAAATTTTTTTTTTGGCTTTTTCCTGGACTGTAGGTATGAAGAACAGACTCGATCAAAACTACGAAAAACTGTAAATCTCACCGAGCAACCTGGGAATCTGATACCACTTGATAGAGGCGAGGGTGTCCCGATCTTTCGATGAGATGATAGCTATCGTTTTTGGTGGAGTAGACTTTGACGATCCGACTACGAACGTGCGAGGACGTCGCGCCTTAGCAATCGCTAAACCAACTCCGAGAGGTTATTGACCACGCCGGAGCACAATCAACCTGACCACGAGGGTCTATCTCCTGCAAGCAAACGAAGAACAAGCAAGAAACTAAGATTTGCAATCTGGATATTGCGAATATAAGATGAAAGCTTTATTGATCAAGGTGGGGTTCTGTGACGTCTTGGTCTGGTCGTTGAACACAAACGAAGTACGCGAAGTTGCAGCTATGGCGAACTTTTAATCTAAACAAAACCCAAAGTCTAAACGGTGCCCTAAGGGCTGTATATATGGAGGAAGAGGGGGGGATTTCGTGGCCCTTGAAGGAGGGGTCCGAAACCAACCCTATCTCTTGTTTCCCCACATATACGGACTCTAAAAATAGCCTATACTCAAGTATTTCGAAATTACATGGGCCTGGCCCAATAATAAGGTGACGCAGCACCTATAATAGCCTCTGGACGAAATTTATGAAGTGGCATCTTGGATATTTCGTCCAAGGCTTCCTGCACTCCTTATGGTGGCTTCAAAGTATTGAAATCATCACTTGTAACTCCGTTCTTGTTCCCCTTGCGCATGCCATCATCTCCATGCTTGAACTTGCTCCAAGGTTCCTCTTTCTTGTCCAAGCTAGGCCCTTCATTTGTAAGCAAAACAAATGTATCCAATTTAGGCAGCATCATATTCTCATGAACTTTAGAATCATTACCAAGAAACGAAAGTACCTGATATTTTAATTGGCGTGCGCGAGCTCTAGTAATTGGTCCAGTATGTATAGAAGCAGGGGTTGTGGGTGTAATAATGGTATTGATGTCCTCATCAGTGGGGACGAAGAATTCTTCTGGAATGATGGCCTTCGGTGAAATGAAACAGAAAGCAACTCCTGACATACTCCGGATGGGTAAGAAAAGAATTTCTGACAAACGGAATAATTCGAGAGGATAACATGAAGCTAGAACCATGAATCTTCGAGAGAACGGACAAGATTTAGAGGAAAACTCTTCTTCGGTCTTCAAATGTTGAGAATGACGATGAGGAACACCACCAAAGTTGTTGAGATACTCCGGAAGAATGAAAAGAGGAAAGGTTGAACCAACGATGAGAAGAATTTGAAAGCGATCTTGGAGAAGGCATATGACTAATGGAATCCATTCTTACATCGCACTTTGAAAAGAATTGGGAATAACTCCGAAAAATTAGAAGAGTCAGGTAAAATCCTGGGAATAAACCTGTGGGTTATGGGCCCACTGAAAAGAAAACACCGTTGAAAAAGATAGTTAGAAGAGGGAGATGCGCCGGTTGACTGAAATGGCTTGGATGAGGTAGCAACCTCGAAATAGAAGGAACGAGTCTTGAGCAGAAACACAAATTCCCTGAGATAACTTCAGCTCTCCGGAAAAATTGAACAGTGAGAGGCGAACGAGCAAGGGAAAACAACTGAGCCTAGGGAAAGAATATGAACAACACTGAAAACTGGAATTGGATCCACCAGAGAAGAAAAGAGATGAAGAATGTCGAACAAGACGAGAATTCGCCGGTTGAAATAATCTGGTGAGGAATGGATAGACTTTGCATTAATAGAATGGATAATCGATTCAAGACTTCGGCCTCCGTGAAGAAAAAGGGTGGGCGGGTGGGAAAAGGAAAAACAACTTCGGACGGGGAAACAATGTCATTGAGAAAGAACTGAGGATTGATCTTGCAAACGATGAAGAGGATCGAATTGACTCGGGGAGAAGCGCACCGGATGAAAAGAGCTGACATCACAACGATCGGAAAACTAACTGTGTGATCCTAAAGAAAATTTGAAGGGGAAGAGGAGTATAACAAAACACCTACGTCAAGATTCCTCACCAGAGCGACGGAGGGGATAAGGAGTAAAAAGAATTCCTACTCTCCGATATAACTAGACTCCGGAAATAGTTTTCTTCTAGACTCGACAACGGCCAAACTACGATCAATCAAGGGGGCTCCTATGGTCGGTCGAGGCTCTAATACCAACTTGTCACGCCCAATATGCGATCCTATCCGAGAGGAACTCGAAGGTCCCACCAAGGATAGAGCTGCATATTGAAGACACTTTGCAAGGTGGATATCATTACATCGTTCCATATACAATACAATGGGGATAAATACAAAGGCATACAACTGCCACAAGAATACATCAAACGTCATACAGAAGAGCAGCATCCGACTACGGATGAAAACAAACGAAAAACACGAACGGCATCCACCCTGCTAGCCCAGGCTGTCGACCAGGAACCTATCCCTCGACCGAAGAAGAAGAAGCAGAAGAACAACTCCAAAACAAGCAAGCATCGCTCTCACGTCATATCATCGCATTACCTGTACCTGCATCTGTTGTTGTAGTAATTTGTGAGCCACGAGGACTCAGCAATCCCATGACCATGGGTATCAAGACTAGCAAAGCTTAATGGGTATGGAATGGATAAGTGGTGAGGTTGCAGCAGAACTAAGCATTGTATGGTGGCTAACTTACGAGTACAAGAGTAAGAAGAGTTACTATGCACAACGGTCGCAACTAGAAACGATCAAGAAGTGATCCTGAACTACTTACGAGTCAAACATAACCCCACCATGTTCTCTTCTCGACTCACTCGAAAAGAGATGGTCACGGTTACGCACGCAGTTGGTGTATTTTAATTCGGATCTGGTGTCAAGTTCTCTACAACCGGATATTAAAAATTCCCATATGCCACATAATCGCGGGCACGGCTTTCAAAAGATCAAACCCTACAGGGGTGTCCCAACTTAGTCCATAACAAACTCTCATGATCCACGGAGGAAAATCCTCCTCCCGGGACAACCCGATCAAGCTCGGAATCCCGGTTCACAAGACATTTCGACAATGGTAAAACAAAACCAGCAAGACCTCCGGACGTGTCGACACCCTGATAGGAGCCGCGTGTATCTCGTTCTCAGGACACAACCGGATGAGCAGTCCGTACAACTAAAACCTGTCCGCGAGTTTCCCCGTGGTGGCGCTGCAAGGGGCTCTAGTTTGGACCAGCACCATCAGCACTAGCCCCCCTGTATTATGTGGAATTAAGAATCCTCATGGACGCGACCCCCTATGCAAATTAATTAATTATCAGTATTATTATGTTGGCAAATTTTAAAACCAAAGTTGGGCCTTGCTGGAAGAGTTTTATTCAAAATGAACTGTCAAGGGGGACCCATAAACCCCAACCATGTTAGGAACGTAAAATCAAGGAACATAACACCGGTATGATGGAAACTAGGGCGGCAAGAGTGGAACAAAACACCAGGCAAAAGGCCGAGCCTTCCACCCTTTACCAAGTATATATGTGCATTAATTAAATAAGAGATATTGTGATATCCCATGATATACATGTCCCAACATGGAACAATCTGCCACTGCACCTGCAACTAGCAACGCTATAAGAGGGGCTGAGCAAAGCGGTAACATAGCCAAACAACGGTTTGCTGGGGTGGTGGAAAAAGGTTAGAGGCTTATCATGGCAATTTGGAAGGCTTGATAAACAAGTGGTAGGTAGAGCGACATAGCGGTAGCACCGAGACAACTAGCAAAGCAAAGATAGTAGTGGTATCCAGGGTAATGATCAGCTTGCCTAAAATCCCGCTCAGAAGAAGATCGAGTCCATGAAGTAGACGAACCAAGCATAGACGAACGAATCCTCACAATCGCAACGGTACCGGAAACTATCGAGAAGAAGCTCAACTGGAAAGAAGCAAACAACATGGTAAACAAATAACACAAGAACAAGGCATGATGCACAACCAAGTATGATGCATGACAAGGCTACATGATGCTACTCATGGCAAGAGATGATGCATGAAGAAACCCACATCAAAGCAAGTTTAAATGAGGCCGGAAACAACACATATAACAATTCCGGTAAGTCCTCATATGCAAATTCTGAAATTGGTCCTGATCTGAATAAACCTTATGTTAGAGTTGTTAAAAAGCAAGTTAAGATGCACCATGATGATCTACACGTCTTTCTAGTCAAGTTACATATAAGGTTCATTTAATTCGAAGCTATGGCCTAGAAGATATGAGCAAAACAAGCTAAACATGGAATTGATGGAAAATGCATTCAAACATCAAGCACACATACTCAAATCAAGGATGCAACATGACATGATGAAACTATATGCAAAACCAAGCAAGTTTCATATAGGACATGATCCAAACGGAGCAACGGATCAAAACTTGCTTACTAGATATCTCCATATAACCTCTAGATCAATGGCATTCATCAAGACAAGATGCTAATATGTAGTGAAAACTGGGAATGCAAAACAACAACATCATGATGCTGAATTGAGATGCACACAACAGCAAGCATAGAAATTATAATATTTATGAAAAAGGCATGAGTATAAGGTAGACATGGCATACTCCAACTTACTCCAAGGGCACAACTTCATATGAAGCGTAAATTATTTACTATGATTTTTACAAAATGGAACATGCTGTTAACAGATTGACAGATAATATTTTCAAGAAACTTGAGAGCAACAAAAGAACAAGCTACAGCAGGCTATAATTGCAAACAGAAGCATGGCATGGTAGCATAACATGGACATCAAATCATGTTTACTAAACATCTCCAGATTATGCATGCAAAAGATGGTAGTATCAAGGGAACATGACATGAAAATATTACATATCCAGACTTTGCAGATTTGGACTATCTCTGAAAATAGAAACAACGAGTAGCCCACTTTGCAAGCTCGTTCTAGTCACCACAGGGCATATCATGATATGAGAGTTACACCAAACAAACATGCCATGATTGTGCTCCTAAATCATGTAGACATGTTGCTCAAAAGAAAATCACACAAAAATATATGAAATTGACAAAATGACAAGTTTTATCAGTTTTCAGCAATTAACAGCAACATGCACTATTGCAATGAGGATTATGGCATGAATATGAACCCTATTGTGCATGCAACAGCCACCATCATGTAGAGCACGAAGAGTAGAACAAATTTCATATATAAATCATATCCATCGGGCAAACTTGCACGAATCTAGAGCCCACACAAAATGCATATATGAAATTTGAAAAACTGGGGACTTAAAAGAATTTTAGACCTTGGAGAGGAAGTGGACGAAGGGGTATGGGACAAGCCGGTTCGGGGCCCCCGTTTGGATGGATGGACGCACGCGTCCCGGGGGGAGGCGTTTCCAGGACGACGGGATCCCGGCGGCTGTTCAGGCGACGGCGGGGCCGGAGACGCCCGCGGAGGGGACGATGCGGATCCGGGCGCGCCTGCCCGGATCTGGCCTGAGGAGGGGTCGACGACGTGGGATCTGCGGTGGCGGCCGGAGACAGTGGGGCGGAGGTGATGAGGACATCAATACCATTGTTACACCCACAGCCCCTGCTGCTATACATACTGGACCAATTACTAGAGCTCGCGCACGCCAATTAAATTATCAGGTACTTTCGTTTCTTGTTAATGATTCTAATGTTCATGAGAATATGATGCTGCCTAAATTGGATACATTTGTTTTGCTTACAAATGAAGGGCCTAGCTTGGACAAGAAAGAGGAACCTTGGAGCAAGTTCAAGCATGGAGATGATGGCATGCGCAAGGGGAACAAGAACGGAGTTACAAGTGATGATTTCAGGACTTTGAAGCCACCATAAGGAGTGCAGGAAGCCTTGGACGAAATATACAAGATGCCACTTCATAAATTTCGTCCAGAGGCTATTATAGGTGCTGCGTCACCTTATTATTGGGCCAGGCCCATATAATTTCGAAATACTTGAGTATAGACTATTTTTAGAGTCCGTATGTGTGGGGAAACAAGAGATAGGGTTGGTTTCGGACCCCTCCTTCAAGGGCCACGAAATCCCCCCCTCTTCCTCCATATATACAGCCCTTAGGGCACCGTTTAGACTTTGGGTTTTGTTTAGATTAAAAGTTCGCCATAGCTGCAACTTCGCGTACTTCGTTTGTGTTCAACGACCAGACCAAGACGTCATAGAACCCCACCTCGATCAATAAAGCTTTCATCTTATATTCGCAATATCCAGATTGCAAATCTTAGTTTCTTGCTTGTTCTTCGTTTGCTTGCAGGAGATAGACCCTCGGGGTCAGGTTGATTGTGCTCCGGCGTGGTCAATAACCTCTCGGAGTTGGTTTAGCGATTGCTAAGGCGCGACGTCCTCGCACGTTCGTAGTCGGATCGTCAAAGTCTACTCCACCAAAAACGATAGATATCATCTCATCGAAAGATCGGGACACCCTCGCCTCTATCAGTTGTTGTTGTCGTTGCAGAGGTGCGACAGGTGCAGCCGGTGGTGGTTGGGGAAGACGCGTGAGCAATTCATTAAACTTGTTATCCAGCTTTGTCTCGAACGACTTCTCCATGCCATCTATCTTCTCCATGGCCTCTTCAAATCTGTTTAGCACATCTCCCACCTGGCCACTCATCATTTGCTGAAATTTATCATGCAACTCCTTGTTCGTCATGTTCTCCCAGTCAATCTCGTCGGCTTGTGATCCTGCCATGGTTAGCAGCAATAGAAACACACAAGAATATGATCCTACAGACTACTAGAAAGTGGTGGTGGTGTGGTGTGGTGTCACAACTCCGTCAAGCAAATCTCAAATTCTTACCAGTTCTTACCCAGCAGCAGGTGGTGATCGGCAACCTTTGTAGTCAAAACTCTCAGAGCATGGACAGAGCGATTGCCAGGTGGTGTCAAACACACGATGTAGATGTATGTGGAGCTGGGAAGGCTTATGATATGGTAGCAAAAAGGGTCAGCAATAATCAATTCAGAGATGCAATGTTGAATAAACTCTCAACGACGGTACTGTGCTGGTCCTAGGCTAGACCGTGCTAGAGACGCGAGCCTAGAACACTAACAAAAATCACGGCGCTGCACGTAAACAAGGGAGGAGCACACTCTGAATTTTTTTTTTTTGCACTTTTTTCCCTCTTTTTTACTCTTTTTTTTTAAACTGGAACTATTTTTCTTCTGCGGGTAGCACGAAAATTGGGGAATCCGACTTGTTCACGACTCGTAGTATCGCGTGATCTGGAACTCTAAAATAAAGGAATAAATACTGGACTCGGACTAGGACTGGTGGCAGAGATGAATCTGGTGGAACTCGGACTGGTGATGGTATATGACGGTAGTATATGTGGGCTCGGATTGGTGGTGGTATATGGACTCGGATCGGTGGTGGTATATGGACTCGGATCGATGGTGGTATATGGACTCAGAGAAATAGCAGATAAGCTGTGGTGGTATATGGTAGGGGCGATGATGATGGTGCGGCGGCGGCGTGACAACTTGTGAACAGAACTCGAAACTCTAAAGAACTAGACGCTAAGACCAGCAACTTGACACGACGATGCAACCGCAAATTCAACAAAGCAAAAACCCTAAAAAGATTATGCAAAGGCTCAGATTGGTTCGGGTATGATGAACTAACCCTAAATTTTTTTTTGGCTTTTTCCTGGACTGTAGGTATGAAGAACAGACTCGATCTAAACTACGAAAAACTGTAAATCTCACCGAGCAACCTGGGAATCTGATACCACTTGATAGAGGCGAGGGTGTCCCGATCTTTCGATGAGATGATAGCTATCGTTTTTGGTGGAGTAGACTTTGACGATCCGACTACGAACGTGCGAGGACGTTGCGCCTTAGCAATCGCTAAACCAACTCCGAGAGGTTATTGACCACGCCGGAGCACAATCAACCTGACCACGAGGGTCTATCTCCTGCAAGCAAACGAAGAACAAGCAAGAAACTAAGATTTGCAATCTGGATATTGCGAATATAAGATGAAAGCTTTATTGATCAAGGTGGGGTTCTGTGACGTCTTGGTCTGGTCGTTGAACACAAACGAAGTATGCGAAGTTGCAGCTATGGCGAACTTTTAATCTAAACAAAACCCAAGCAAAAAGCTACTAGATGGATCTACTTATATAGGAGCAAGGGGTGGCGGCCAAGGAGGTGGGAGGACGTCCCAAGGCAGCCTAAAACTAACCCTAGGTCGTACAAGGCCAATGGGCCCAAGTGGAGGTGATGCAACACCTTTGGACTTGTAGTTTGAGTCGGAATCTGCTTGATGAGGACATCAATACCATTGTTACACCCACATGCCCTGCTGCTATACATACTGGACCAATTACTAGAGCTCGCGCACGCCAATTAAATTATCAGGTACTTTCGTTTCTTGGTAATGATTCTAATGTTCATGAGAATATGATGCTGCCTAAATTGGATACATTTGTTTTGCTTACAAATGAAGGGCCTAGCTTGGACAAGAAAGAGGAACCTTGGAGCAAGTTCAAGCATGGAGATGATGGCATGCGCAAGGGGAACAAGAACGGAGTTACAAGTGATGATTTCAGGACTTTGAAGCCACCATAAGGAGTGCAGGAAGCCTTGGACGAAATATACAAGATGCCACTTCATAAATTTCGTCCAGAGGCTATTATAGGTGCTGCGTCACCTTATTATTGGGCCAGGCCCATGTAATTTCGAAATACTTGAGTATAGGCTATTTTTAGAGTCCGTATGTGTGGGGAAACAAGAGATAGGGTTGGTTTCGGACCCCTCCTTCAAGGGCCACGAAATCCCCCCCCCCTCTTCCTCCATATATACAGCCCTTAGGGCACCGTTTAGACTTTGGGTTTTGTTTAGATTAAAAGTTCGCCATAGCTGCAACTTCGCGTACTTCGTTTGTGTTCAACAACCAGACCAAGACGTCACAGAACCCCACCTCGATCAATAAAGCTTTCATCTTATATTCGCAATATCCAGATTGCAAATCTTAGTTTCTTGCTTGTTCTTCGTTTGCTTGCAGGAGATAGACCCTCGGGGTCAGGTTGATTGTGCTCCGGCGTGGTCAATAACCTCTCGGAGTTGGTTTAGCGATTGCTAAGGCGCGACGTCCTCGCACGTTCGTAGTCGGATCGTCAAAGTCTACTCCACCAAAAACGATAGATATCATCTCATCGAAAGATCGGGACACCCTCGCCTCTATCAAGTGGTATCAGATTCCCAGGTTGCACGGTGAGATTTACAATTTTTCGTAGTTTAGATCGAGTCTGTTCTTCATACCTACAGTCCAGGAAAAAGCCAAAAAAAATTTAGGGTTAGTTCATCATACCCGAACCAATCTGAGCCTTTGCATAATCTTTTTAGGGTTTTTGCTTTGTTGAATTTGCGGTTGCATCGTCGTGTCAAGTTGCTGGTCTTAGCGTCTAGTTCTTTAGAGTTTCGAGTTCTGTTCACAAGTTGTCACGCCGCCACCGCACCATCATCATCGCCCCTACCATATACCACCACAGCTTATCTGCTATTTCTCTGAGTCCATATACCACCATCGATCCGAGTCCATATACCACCACCGATCCGAGTCCATATACCACCACCAATCCGAGCCCACATATACTACCGTCATATACCATCACCAGTCCGAGTTCCACCAGATTCATCTCTGCCACCAGTCCTAGTCCGAGTCCAGTATTTATTCCTTTATTTTAGAGTTCCAGATCACGCGATACTACGAGTCGTGAACAAGTCGGATTCCCCAATTTTCGTGCTACCCGCAGAAGAAAAATAGTTCCAGTTTAAAAAAAAAGAGTAAAAAAGAGGGAAAAAAGTGCAAAAAAAAAAAATTCAGAGTGTGCTCCTCCCTTGTTTACGTGCAGCGCCGTGATTTTTGTTAGTGTTCTAGGCTCGCGTCTCTAGCACGGTCTAGCCTAGGACCAGCACAGTACCGTCGTTGAGAGTTTATTCAACATTGCATCTCTGAATTGATTATTGCTGACCCTTTTTGCTACCATATCATAAGCCTTCCCAGCTCCACATACATCTACATCGTGTGTTTGACACCACCTGGCAATCGCTCTGTCCATGCTCTGAGAGTTTTGACTACAAAGGTTGCCGATCACCACCTGCTGCTGGGTAAGAACTGGTAAGAATTTGAGATTTGCTTGACGGAGTTGTGACACCACACCACACCACCACCACTTTCTAGTAGTCTGTAGGATCATATTCTTGTGTGTTTCTATTGCTGCTAACCATGGCAGGATCACAAGCCGACGAGATTGACTGGGAGAACATGACGAACAAGGAGTTGCATGATAAATTTCAGCAAATGATGAGTGGCCAGGTGGGAGATGTGCTAAACAGATTTGAAGAGGCCATGGAGAAGATAGATGGCATGGAGAAGTCGTTCGAGACAAAGCTGGATAACAAGTTTAATGAATTGCTCACGCGTCTTCCCCAACCACCACCGGCTGCACCTGTCGCACCTCTGCAACGACAACAACAACGCCCCCTTCCAAATCAGTTCGGACGAGCGAAGCGTGTTCCTCTTGAGGATGGCCAAACTTCTGGTGCTGCTGTACCTACTGTTGATGCTTCTTTGGCTCCTGCTCCTGATGCTGCTGGTGCCGAGGAGGAGGATGATTACGTGGGCAATTATGAGGATGAGGTTGATCAAAATCATAACTACGTGCAACCACCAGCACCAGGTCGTCCACATGCAAATAATCGCAATGGTAGGTCTGCACCACCACTTCAGGTACGAGATCATGACCATCTTCCTAAATTAAAATTGAATATTCCACCATTCGAGGGTAGATATGTTCCTGATATATATCTTACTTGGGAGTTAGAAACTGAACAACGTTTTACATGTTTACAATATCCCGAGGAACGACGTGTTGCTGCTGCTGTTTGTGCTTTCACTAGTTTTGCATGTGTATGGTGGTCTGAACATTGTAGATTATATCCTATTCCAGCTACGTGGGCTGCTTTGAAAACTGCTATGCGTACTCGTTGGGTTCCACCATATTATCAACGTGAATTACTTCAAAAATTGCAGCGCTTAAGACAAGGAAAAAATTCTGTAGAAGAATATTATCAGGAATTACAAACTGGCATGATTAGATGTGGTATTGTTGAGGAGAATGAAGCTATGCTTGCACGTTTCATGGGTGGATTAAATAGAGAGATTCAGACCATTATAGAGTATAAGGAGTATAATAATATCACTCGTTTATTCCATCTTGCTTGTAAAGCTGAACGTGAAGTGCAGGATCGACAGGCATTGGCGCGAACTAATTTTTCTGCAGGTCGATATTCATCATGGACACCGCGCGCCTCCTGATGAGGACATGAATACCTTGGATACGACCAAAAATATTGCATACATGTATATTTGTGAGGTGATTTCTAATGCAAACTATGCAATAATTTATTTGTGTCATCCAGGACAAAAATACTTCACAAACTTTTGTGCCATGTCTAATTGCAGGTGTATGGGACATTTGTACAATTCACATATGAAGATAAGGGAAAATGAGAAGTTTAGGTGCTGTTCAAAAAGTCCTCTCACGTCACTTTTGGGCCAAGAGAAGATAGAGTCCAAGTCTCTCACGTTCTGGATTCAGATTCGGACTGCACAGACATACCTGACTCAAAACGCCAAGAACTTTTTCATACGGACTCCGAATTGGGGATTCTTTTTTTGTTGGAAAGTAGATTTCGTGCTCTTTCCAACCCAATTGGATTCACCTTAAAATTCATCCGGAGCTATGAGTTATCGACGAAACAATCTGACGCTGTAGCAGAATCCGAGTCAAACTACAAGTCCAAAGGTGTTGCATCACCTCCACTTGGGCCCATGAGCCTTGTACGACCTAGGGTTAGTTTTAGGCTGCCTTGGGACGTCCTCCCACCTTCTTGGCCACCACCCCTTACTCCTATATAAGTAGATCCATCTAGTAGCTTTTTCCTGGGGATTTGTTTAGTTAAAAGTTAGCCATTGCAACTTCGTGTACTTCGTTTGTGTCCAACGACCAGACCAAGACCGCTTCCGGATCCCCACCTTTATCAATACTTCATCTATATTCGCAATATTCAGATTGCATTATCATATTCTTGCTTGTTCTTCGATTGCGTGCAGGAATAGACCTTCGTGGTCAGGCTGATCGTGCTTTCAGCATCGTCAGTAACCTCGGGAGATTGGTTTAGCGATTGCTAAGGCGCAACGTCGTGCACGTTTGTAGTCGGATCGTCAAAGTCGACTCCACCAAATCGATAGCTATCATCTCATCGAAAGATCGGGACACCCCCTCCTCTATCAAGTGGTATCAAGTGATATCAACTCGGAATTTAGTGATTCTTTTTGTGTTTGAAAGCTTGAGTCAGTGCCTTTCTTGAGAAAAATTATCATAAAATTGACACAAACTTTTATAGAGTAAAGTTGGAGAGAGAATTGTTGGTATATGCTACTTGGTAGTTGTTTCTCATCATTATCTTTACTGCCATTGTGATCTTCACTTATATCTTGCTGTCCAGAGGTACTTCATATCCTTTATTGATGCTAGTTGTGCTACGCCGTGACCTCATTAGTGTTCTAGGCTCGCGTCTCTAGTCCGGTCTAGCCTAGGACCAGCACAGTACCGTCGTTGAGCGTTTATTCAACATTGCATCTCTGAATTGATTATTGCTAATCTTTTGCTACCATATATAGCCAACCCAGCTCCACATATTTCTACACCGTGTATACGTACGTTCACCTAGCAATCGCTTTACTCAATCTTCGGAGTTATTTGACACCGCTGGTTGCCCGTCACCACCTGGTGCATGGTAAGAACTTGTAAGATATTGATTTTTGCTTTACTGTGAGCGCTTTACCACCACATCCTAGTAGTTCATAGGAACATTATTCTCGATTTTTTTTGTTTCTACTAATCATGGCAGGTTCCGGAGTTGTTAGTTCTTGGGCTTCATCGATCGTGGGAGATTTGCCATCACCTAAGAAAATACAACAACCGTCACAAGAGGAGCAACAACATCAGAATGCACATAATCAGGTTAATGTTTCCATGCCACCATTTACTGGTCGTTTTAGGCCTGATTTATATATTGAATGGGAGTACGAAATTAATGCTATATTTGCTTCCCATAATTTTGATGAGCGTGGAAAATTTCAAGCCGCGGTTAGTACTTTCAGTAGCTTTGCTTTAGTTTGGTGGAGTGAATACTGTCGGTTAAACCCTGATTATATACCTACTAATTGGGATGGTTTAAAACATGTCATGAGAGATAGATTCGTAGATGTTCATTATACTCGTGGCATGATTAAAAAACTACAACATTTAAAACAAGGTAGTGACACCGTAACAAAATATTATGATGATTTACAAACTACATTATTGCACTCATTTTTAGAAGAAAGTGAAGAAGATTTTATGGATAGATTTTGGGGAGGATTAAACTGCGATATTCAAGAGATTCTAATTCATGAAGAGTGTTATCCTATGGACCATTTGTTTCGTCTTGCTTGCAAAGCTGAACAGGAAATAAAACGACGTGTTGGCCACAAGGAGAACAAGCGCACGGTGCACATTCCAAGTGTTGATACAGTTGTTTCTTCAACTACTAGGCGTACTATGACAACCACATCCGTTGTTGCGAGGACTACATCATCTCCATCATGTGACACATCACCTCCAAGAGTGCCTACATCATCTGAGTTGATCATAAGAGGTAATGACAAAGGTACAGATTTTCAACTTTCACATGAGAATGATGCATGCCTAGTTAACTTGAATACATCATGTGTTGTGTTACCTATTGATTTGAGCACACCAACTATTTTAGAGAATCGTGTTACTGTCATGAATGCGTCATGTGATCAAAGAGTTGAAGTATCAACAATTTTGAGTGCACCCAATGAATTAACTGTTGATGCAAAAGAAACAATGTTTAATCCTTTTGATATGACCTCTAATCTTGGTGATGATTTTGTGTCAAAAGACTTATTGCATGTTTGCTTATTTAAGCATGTAGTAGCATGTAAATTTGATGCAAGTAAGGTTTATTCACCAATGTTGGGATGGTTTAATGATGAACATTGTCAATCCTTTGATATGAATAAGAGCTTCACTTATATGTGCAAATTGAGTTGCAATATTTTCATGTCTTCTAATACTTGTGATAATATTTTGACTTTACATTTTATGAACTATGAAAGTTACTCATGTATACATGTGTCATATGTGCAAAAATCAAGGGAAGTAAAAATGGATGACATATACATATACAACATGTACACCTTGTCTCTTTTGTTAGCCACATTTCAGATTAAGCAACGCCGAGGACGGCTTTGTTTTCAAGAAGTGGAGGATGATGAGGACATGAATACCTTGGATACGACCAAAAATATTGCATACATGTATATTTGTGAGGTGATTTCTAATGCAAACTATGCAATAATTTATTTGTGTCATCCAGGACAAAAATACTTCACAAACTTTTGTGCCATATCTAATTGCAGGTGTATGGGACATTTGTACAATTCACATATGAAGATAAGGGAAAACGAGAAGTTTAGGTGCTGTTCAAAAAGTCCTCTCACGTCACTTTTGGGCCAAGAGAAGATAGAGTCCAAGTCTCTCACGTTCTGGATTCAGATTCGGACTGCACAGACATACCTGACTCAAAACGCCAAGAACTTTTTCATACGGACTCCGAATTGGGTGATTCTTTTTTTGTTGGAAAGTAGATTTCGTGCTCTTTCCAACCCAATTGGATTCACCTTAAAATTCATCCGGAGCTATGAGTTATCGACGAAACAATCTGACGCTGTAGCAGAATCCGAGTCAAACTACAAGTCCAAAGGTGTTGCATCACCTCCACTTGGGCCCATGAGCCTTGTACGACCTAGGGTTAGTTTTAGGCTGCCTTGGGACGTCCTCCCACCTTCTTGGCCGCCACCCCTTACTCCTATATAAGTAGATCCATTTAGTAGCTTTTTCCTGGGGATTTGTTTAGTTAAAAGTTAGCCATTGCAACTTCGTGTACTTCGTTTGTGTCCAACGACCAGACCAAGACCGCTTTCAGATCCCCACCTTTATCAATACTTCATCTATATTCGCAATATTCAGATTGCATTATCATATTCTTGCTTGTTCTTCGATTGCGTGCAGGAATAGACCTTCGTGGTCAGGCTGATCGTGCTTTCAGCATCGTCAGTAACCTCGGGAGATTGGTTTAGCGATTGCTAAGGCGCAACGTCGTGCACGTTTGTAGTCGGATCGTCAAAGTCGACTCCACCAAATCGATAGCTATCATCTCATCGAAAGATCGGGACACCCCCTCCTCTATCACCTCCTCTACTCCCACACGTCCTACTGCGGCACCACTGACTTCAGCCGCCAATTCCAACCGAGATACAAGAAAACAGGCACCACCACCACCATCTGCCAAGAGTACACCTTCTGGGCCTGCCCAGAGCTCTTCTTCATCTATGGCATCAACAGGGCACACACATGATATTATTTGTCGTCGTTGTAAGGGAAGAGGTCATTATGCCAGAGAATGCCAATCTCCGCGTGTCATGATTGCTACTGAGGATGGTGGGTATGAGTCCGCTAGTGATTATGATGAGGAGACTTTGGCTCTTATTACAAGTGAAGAACACGGTGGAGATGATTCTGATCATGAGACGCAATACATGGCTCCTGAAGACGCTGACAGGTATGAATGTTTAGTTGCTCAACGTGTTTTGAGTGTGCAGGTCACACAAGCTGAGCAAAATCAGAGACATAATTTGTTCCATACAAAGGGAGTTGTGAAGGAACGTTCTGTTCGCGTCATCATAGATGGAGGGAGCTGCAACAACTTGGCTAGCATGGAGATGGTGGAGAAGCTATCTCTCACCACAAGACCACATCCACATCCTTACTATATCCAATGGTTCAACAACAGCGGCAAGGTTAAGGTAACACGTACTGTTCGTGTGCATTTTAGTATCACTACATATGCTGATTATGTTGATTGTGATGTGGTACCCATGCAAGCATGTTCATTATTACTTGGTAGACCATGGCAATTTGATAAAAATTCTGTACACCATGGTAGAAACAATCAGTATACTCTTGTTCATAAGGATAAACATATTACTTTGCTTCCTATGACTCCTGATTCTATTTTGAAAGATGATATTAATAGAGCTAGTAAAGCAAAGCAGGAGAAAAATAAAAGTGAAAATCAGATTGTGGCAAAAGAATTTGAGCAACAAATGAAGCCTAATAATAAACCATCTAGTGTTGCTTCTGAAATTAAATTGAAAAGTGCATGCTTACTTGCCACCAAATCTGATATTGATGAGCTAGATTTCAGCAATTCTGTTTGCTATGCTTTTGTGTGCAAAGAGGCGTTATTTTCATTCGAGGACGTGCCTTCCTCTTTGCCTCCTGCGGTCACTAACATTTTGCAGGAGTTCGCTGACGTCTTTCCACAAGACGTGCCACCGGGATTACCACCTATTCGCGGGATTGAGCATCAGATTGACTTAATTCCCGGTGCTTCGTTGCCAAACCGTGCGCCATACCGTACCAATCCAGAGGAGACGAAGGAGATTATGCGTCAAGTACAGGAGCTGCTCGACAAAGGTTATATACGCGAATCTCTTAGTCCTTGTGCTGTTCCTATTATACTAGCGCCAAAAAAGGATGGTACGTCGCGTATGTGTGTTGATTGTAGAGGCATTAATAATATTACTATTCGTTATCGTCATCCTATTCCTAGGCTAGATGATATGCTTGATGAATTGAGTGGCTCTACAATATTCTCCAAAGTTGATTTGCGTAGTGGATACCATCAAATTCGTATGAAATTGGGAGATGAATGGAAAACAGCATTTAAAACTAAGTTCGGTTTATATGAGTGGTTAGTCATGCCTTTTGGGTTAACTAATGCACCTAGTACTTTCATGAGATTAATGAACGAAGTTTTACGTGCTTTCATTGGACGATTTGTGGTAGTTTACTTTGATGATATATTGATTTATAGCAGATCTTTGGAGGAACATTTGGAACATTTACGTGTTGTTTTTATTGCTCTACGTGATGCACGTTTGTTTGGTAACCTTGGGAAGTGCACCTTTTGCACCGACCGAGTATCTTTTCTTGGCTATGTACTCCACAGGGAATTGAAGTTGATAAAGCCAAGATTGAAGCTATTGAGAGTTGGCCGCAGCCCAAAACGGTCACACAAGTGAGGAGTTTCCTTGGCCTCGCTGGTTTCTATAGGCGTTTTGTGAGAGATTTCAGTACCATTGCTGCACCTCTCAACGAGCTTACAAAGAAGGATGTGCCTTTTGTTTGGGGTACCGCACAAGAAGAAGCCTTCACGGTGTTGAAAGATAAGTTAACACATGCTCCTTTACTCCAACTTCCTGATTTTAATAAGACTTTTGAGCTTGAATGTGATGCTAGTGGAATTGGATTAGGAGGTGTGTTATTACAAGATGGCAAACCTGTTGCATACTTTTCTGAAAAATTGAGTGGGCCTAGTCTGAATTACTCTACTTATGATAAGGAATTATATGCTCTTGTTCGGACTTTGGAAACATGGCAACATTATTTATGGCCCAAAGAATTTGTTATTCATTCTGATCATGAATCTTTGAAACATATTAAAAGTCAAACCAAACTGAACCGTAGACATGCTAAATGGGTTGAATTCATTGAGACTTTCCCTTATGTCATTAAACACAAGAAGGGTAAAGAAAATGTTATTGCTGATGCATTGTCTCGTCGTTATACTATGCTTTCACAACTTGACTTTAAAATATTTGGTTTGGAGACCATCAAAGATCAATATGTGCATGATGCTGAATTTAAAGATGTATTGCAGAATTGTAAAGAAGGGAGAACATGGAACAAGTTCATCGTTAACGATGGATTTGTGTTTCGTGCTAACAAGCTATGCATTCCAGCTAGCTCCGTTCGTCTTTTATTGTTGCAGGAGGCGCATGGAGGAGGATTAATGGGACACTTTGGCGTAAAGAAGACGGAGGATGTACTTGCTACACATTTCTTTTGGCCAAAGATGAGACGGGATGTTGAGCGCTTTGTTGCTCGCTGCACTACATGTCAAAAAGCTAAGTCACGACTCAATCCTCATGGTTTATATATGCCGTTGCCTGTACCTAGTGTTCCATGGGAGGATATATCTATGGACTTTGTTTTGGGTTTACCTCGAACAAAGAAGGGGAGGGACAGCATATTTGTTGTCGTGGATAGGTTCTCGAAAATGGCACACTTTATACCATGTCATAAAAGCGATGATGCTGCTAATGTTGCTGATTTGTTCTTTCGTGAAATTATTCGCTTGCATGGTGTGCCAAATACTATTGTTTCAGATCGTGATACCAAATTTCTTAGCCACTTTTGGAGATGTTTATGGGCTAAGTTGGGGACTAAACTGCTTTTTAGTACTACTTGTCACCCCCAAACTGATGGACAAACTGAAGTAGTCAATAGAACTTTGTCTACTATGCTTAGGGCTGTTTTGAAGAATAACAAGAAAATGTGGGAAGAATGCTTGCCTCATATTGAATTTGCTTATAATCGTTCGTTGCATTCTACTACTAAGATGTGCCCTTTTGAAATTGTATATGGTTTCCTACCTCGTGCACCTATTGATTTGTTGCCTCTTCCATCTTCGGAGAAGGTTAATTTTGATGCTAAACAACGTGCTGAATTGATCTTAAAAATGCATGAGTCCCACATACATAACATCAAAATATCGAACACATATCAAATTCACAGATTACTTGCAATATGACTCTCCCCGTGGCCTCAAGAACAAAGGTAACTACTCACAAATAATATTCATGCTCAAGATCAGAGGGTTATTAAATAGCGTAATGGATCTGAACATATAATCTTCCACCAAATAAACCATATATCAATCAACTCACAAGTGTAATCAACACTACTAGTCCACCCACAGGTAACAATCTTAGGTTCCGGTACAAAGATTAACACAAGAGATGACCTAGGGTTTAAGATGAAGATGTGCTATTGAAGATGTTGATGGGAGATTGTCCCCCCAAAGATGAGAGGGTTGTTGGTGATGACGATGAATTCGATTTCCCCCCTCCGGAGGGAATTCCCCTGGCGGAATCACTCCGTCGGAGGGCAAAAGTGCTCCTGCCCAAGTTCCAGCTCAAGACGACGGCGCTCCATCCCAAAGTCCTCCCCTTATTTTTTTCTAGTCAAAAGCCTCATATACTAGAAGATGGGCACCGGAGGTGGGCCGGGCTGCCCACCACCCACCAGGGCGCCCTGGGGGGCCTAGCACGCCCTGGTGTCTCGTGGGCACCTAGCAGCCCCCCTCCGGTAGTTTCTTTTCTCCAATATTTATTAAATTACAAAATTTCTTCATAAAATTTCAGCTTCATTTGGAGAGTGCAAATAGGTATCTCTGACGTAGCTTTTCAGGTCCAAATTCTAGCTGCCGGTATCTCCCTCTTTGTGTAAACCTTGCATATTATGAAGAAAAGGCATTAGAATTACTCCATAAGGTTTTATTATGCATAAAAATATTAAAATAACAGTAGCAAAACATGATGCAAAATGGACTTATCAGTCGTGTTGTAGCATCCAAGAGTCATTGTGGATCGCTAGTGAACGAAGTCTGTGAAGGTTTGGAAGTCTACCTTGAAGACTTACCTGAGTGATTGGGTGAGGTCTAAGTGACCTTAGCTCAAGGGGAATAAAGTGAAGACATGGTCTTCTGAGTTCAATCTCATCCCAAACCAGACGTACAGTTGTCACAAACAGCAACTGAAAACTGGTCTACAAATACCAATCCTTGTCTTCACCGAGCAACTGGTTCTATCACTTCACTTCACCCCTTACTTACATTTAGCTTCGTGAAGTCATTACTTGCCTGCTCTGTTTGAATACTTGTGTGAAGACATTCACTCTGATTGTATATTTGGCTTCATACTGTCTTCCTATTCTGATTTTGTCTACCTAGCAGCTACTTGTCTTCGTGCATCTTCTGTCTTTACAGTGACTCTATTGCATGGCTAGTGTGGTTATCTTCTGTTGTATCCTATTTAGTTATTGTTTTACTTGCCTGTCTTCGAAGACATTGCTGTCTTGAAGACTTTCATAAAATCGCATATTCACCCCTCCCCTCTAGTCGATAACTACACTTTCACTCCATCGACCGAAACTTCTTCACAGGTATGTGTGGGTCGTCGCACATCATGTTCCCTCAACTTCTTGGCAGTATTTACTGGTCGGCATGAATTCCCACTGGAGGGCTGGCGTCAAAGAACGCTGGAATGATTTCGTGCTCGTGAACTTCCACACCTCCCATGAGATTACCCTTCCTCACTTGCATCATACAGGGTTTTACCATCGCGGCCCGAAGTCATTTAAATTACTATACTATGTTAGTTGGACAAACCTTTTTTATAGAAGATTGTAATCCGCCAAGTGCCCACACGATCTGCGTATTACGCAGACTTCAGCTAATTGCCTTGTTCGACCAGGCACTTGCCTATATTTCCGCTGGTGCCTTCTTTCGGTGGAGATAAACACCATTTGAACTTTTGTGATGATTGGCATATCCCTGATACAGCAGAATTTGAGTAGAACAATGGCAATGTATTAGAGACCTTGTAAATCAGCTATATTGTAAGTGTCAAATCATGTGATTGTGACCATGTCATTACAACCAATTTTTACCCTTGAATATCAACAGTTAGGAAGATATGGATATTCTCCTAACTTATAACTTTCTATAACAACTTGTCGGGGTTCTTGGACCGAGGGTACCCAGGCCCGTCTGTCTGCAGCCCAGTGCGTGGCATCGCAATGGCCCGGTGCAGCCCAGCTCCAAGACTTCGCGAACAAGACCCTCGCGAGGGCCCCCGCCTCACGAGCGAACTACATTGAGACCTCCTAGGAGCGACCTCTCCGAGGAGCGGATACTTCTAGGCTCGCACCCACCTAACAGGTCCGTGGTGACGTGAGCTATGACGACCGGAGCCAGGAAGGCGCCGAGGCGCAGGCAAGGACATTTTCCTCTTTGGTGCAAGACGGACAAAGCCAGCACGCGGTTCCCAAGGAATGCCCCAAAGGTTGCCGTTCCGATGCAACAAGATCAAGACCACGGCGCGGTAGGACGGAGGTCATCACCGACCCACCAGCGCGTCATGATCAGAAGCTTGGCAGACAAAGACCACCTTTACTCAGGATAGGGTGTACTCTTGTCCCCCTTCAAATCTAGCCATTGTGGTATCCCTTCCGCCTAGAGCCTTGGGGAGAAAAACCGGGCCAGTATAAATATAGCTAGCCTCCACCGTAGATAGGGATCGATCCTTGAGCTTCTCAGAAGCAGCTGTGACGCCCTCAGACCGATGCTCTAATCCTTCCATTTTTTCCCCATTGTCGCAGTGTGTTTCGTTGTTTGTCCATTCTTCATCTTATCATTCACACCGCATCGGCACTTGTGCCTCATCCTTTTCAAACTTGCATCCGTTCATAGTTACCGATCTCCCAGTTCTCTCCGTTGTCCATTCTGACCCCAGACACCCTCACACGCCCCGCGGCACCTTCGAGTTCTTGTTTTATGAGTGGGAGAAAAATGTTCTCGAAATGGGCCGAGAGTTGGTGAGCGTTCTCGATATATCACCGGTAGACCGCCTACCAAATTTCGCTCCATTCGAAGGTCTTTTTGATACCCCAACGGTTAACCGAGTTTACCGCCGCGACGTTTCGCTATTCTGAAACGAACCGGGCTGCCTTCTTTCCCTCTCTTCTTAGCCCACACCTCTCCACACCAGCCCACTAGCCCATCTTACTCCCTCCTACTTTTGTCGCCGTCGGATCATGATTGTGTGGGCGGAAACGGCTCCCCAATACCTCTCTCCTAGCTCCCTTTGGCTATATAAACACCCCCTCCCCCTAAAATTCAGCAACCCCTATCTTCCTCCTCGATCCACTGCCCCAGCTCCCTCTCCGCCGCCGTCTTGGCCCGCCAGGCCCAGATCGGGCCCACAACCGGGCTGATCCGGGCCCGAGGGAGCCCCCCGCGCCGCCGCCCACCTCGCCGGCCCCGCACTCCACCCCTGCCGCCTCACCACCCCCCCCCCCCCGGCGCCGCCGCACCTCACCTCCGCGCCGCCTCACCCGCGCCGCCGCCGGCCAGCGCCCCCCATCCGCGCCACACCTCGCCTCCGCGCCGCCTCGCCACGCCGCCGCCGTCTCCAGTCGCCGCATCCCCGCGCCGCCCGACCTCCTGATAGAGGCGAGGGTGTCCCGATCTTTCGATGAGATGATATCTATCGTTTTTGGTGGAGTAGACTTTGACGATCCGACTACGAACGTGCGAGGACGTCGCGCCTTAGCAATCGCTAAACCAACTCCTAGAGGTTATTGACCACGCCGGAGCACAATCACCTGACCCCGAGGGTCTATCTCCTGCAAGCAAACGAAGAACAAGCAAGAAACTAAGATTTGCAATCTGGATATTGCGAATATATGATGAAAGCTTTATTGATCGAGGGTGGGGTTCTGTGACGTCTTGGTCTGGTCGTTGACACACAACGAATGTACGCGAAGTTGCAGCTATGCGAACTTTTAATCTAAACAAAACCCAAAGTCTAAACGGTGCCCTAAGGGCTGTATTGATGAGGACATGAACCTTGGATACACCAAAAATATTGCATACATATAATTTGTGAGGTGATTTCTAATGCAACTATGCAATAATTTATTTATGTCATCCAAGACAAAAATACTTCACAAACTTTTGTGCCATGTCTAATTGCGTGTATGGACATTTGTACAATCCACATATGAACATAAGGGAAAAAGAAGTTTATGTGCTGTTCAAAAAGTCCTTTTAGGTCACTTTTGGGCCAAGAGAAGATGAGTCCATGTCCTCACGTTCTGGATTCAGATTCGGACTGCACAGACATACCTGACTCAAAACGCCAAGAACTTTTCATACGGACTCCGAATTGGGTGATTCTTTTTTTGTTGGAAATAGATTTTGTGCTCTTCTAACCCAATTGGTTTCACCTTCAAATTCATCCGGAGCATTGAGTTGTCGTCGAAACAATCTGATGCTGTACAGAATCCGAGTCAAACTACAAGTCCAAAGGTGTTGCATCACCTCCACTTGGGCCCATGGGCCTTGTACGACCTAGGGTTAGTTTTAGGCTGCCTTGGGACGTCGTCCCACCTCCTTGCCGCCACCCCTTGCTCCTATTAAGTAGATCCATCTAGTAGCTTTTTGCTTGGGATTTGTTTAGTTAAAAGTTAGCCATTGCAACTTCGTGTACTTCGTTTGTGTCCAACGACCAACCAAGACCGCTTTCGGATCCCCACCTTATCAATACTTCATCTATATTCGCAATATTCAGATTGCATTATCATATTCTTGCTTGTTCTCGATTGCGTGCAGGAATAGACCTTCGTGGTCGGGATCGTGCTTTCAGCATCGTCAGTAACCGGGAGATTGGTTAGCGTTGCTAAGGCGCAACGTCTTGCACGTTTGTAGTCGGCATCAAAGTCGACTCCACCAAATCGATAGCTATCATCTAATCGAAAGATCGGGACACCCCCGCCTCTATAAAGTGGTATCAGTTTTCAGGTTGCGTCGTGAGAATTTCCAGTTTTGCCTAGATAGATTTATTTCTTACCTATGTCCAAGAAAAAGCCACAAAAAAGTTATCTATTCATCCTTTGTCCAAGCCAGTCTGAGCCTCGCAATTTCTTTTCAGTGCTTGTATAATGAATTATCGGTTGCATCGTCGTGTCGAGTTGCTGGTCTTAGTGTCTAGTTCGTTTAGAGTTTCGAGTTCTATTCACATTAGTCACGCCGCCGCTGCATCATATCCCTTCCCTGTCCACCACCTCCCATCCATCAAATTCAACACGTGTTACCCACCGTTCATTGTCATAATCATAGCTGACGCCGTTCATATCTTCCTTGATCCAATCTGCATCTTTCTAGTTTGTTTTGGAAAAAGAAAAAAAAAGTCAAAAAAGAGAGAAAAAAAGTGAGATAAAAAAAAAGAGAGAAGAAAAAAAGCACAAAATTCGGATATTCTAGACTCACTCTCGTACTCTGAATTCGGATTCGATCTGTTTTGCGCACTGTTCAGCAAAATAGGTGATCTTCCTCATCCGAAGTCCGTTTTGGCTCCGTGAATACTCAAATTAAAGCTAGCGACGGCCCATCTAAATAGTTGCAGAAGCTAGTTCAATATTTGACACCTCAAAATCGGCTTCTAACTAGGTCTTTTTGCCCTCCGAAGTTCATGAACACACTTGTTCCAGTTTTTCAGCCAGTTTTAGAATTTTTTGACTCCTCATATCAACTCGGAATTGAGTGATCTTTTTTTGCGTTTGAAAGCTTGATGTCAGTGCCTTTCTTGAGAAAAATTATCATAAAATTGACACAAACTTTTATAGAGTAAGTTGAGAGAGAATTGTTGGTATATGCTACTTGGTAGTTGTTTCTCATCATTATCTTTACTGCCATTGTGATCTTCACTTATATTTGCTGTCCAGAGGTACTTCATATCCTTTATTGATGCTAGTTGTGCTACGCCGTGACCTCATTAGTGTTTCTAGGCTCGCGTCTCTAGTCCGGTCTACCGCATAGGACCAGCACAGTACCGTCGTTGAGCATTTATTCAACATTGCATCTCTGAATTGATTATTGCTAATCTTTTGCTACCAATATGCCAACCCAGCTCCACATATTTCTACACCGTGTATACTACGTTCACCTAGCAATCGTTTACTCAATCTTCGGAGTTATTTGACACCGCTGGTTGCCCGTCACCACCTGCTGCATGGTAAGAACTTGTAAGATATTGATATTTGCTTACACTGCGAGCGCTTTACCACCACATCCTAGTAGTTCATAGGAACATTATTCTCGATTTTTTTTTGTTTCACTAATCTATGCAGGTTCCGGAGTTTTAGTTCTTGGGCTTCATCGATCGTGGGAGATTTACCATCACCTAAGAAAATACAACAACCGCCACAAGAGGAGCAATACATCAGAATGCACATAATCAGGTTAGATTTCCATGCCACCATTTACTGGTCGTTTTAGGCCTGATTTATATATGAATGGGAGTACGAAATAAATGCTATATTTGCTTCCCATAATTTTGATGAGCGTGGAAAATTTCAAGCTGCGTTAGTACTTAGTAGCTTTGCTTTAGTTTGGTGGAGTGAATATTGTCGGTTAAACCCTGATCTTATACCTACACTTGGATGATTTAAACTGGTCATGAGAGATAGATTCGTTGATGTTTATTATACTCGTGGCATGATTAAAAAATTACAACATTTAAAACAAGGCACGGACACGGAACAAAATACTATGATGATTTACAACTACATTATTGCACTCATTTTTAGAAGAAAGTGAAAGATTTTATGGATAGATTTTGGGGAGGATTAAACTGCGATATTCAGAGATTCTAATTCATAAGAGTGTTATCCTATGGACCATTTGTTTCGTCTTGCTTGCAAAGCTGAAGAAATAAAAGACGTGTTGGCCACAAGGAGAACAAGCGCACGGTGCACATTCCAAGTGTTGATCAGATGTTTCTTCCAACTACTAGGCGTACTATGACAACCACATCCGTTGTTGCGAGGACTACATCATCTCCATCATGTGACACATCACCTCCAAGAGTGCCTACATCATCTGAGTTGATCATAAGAGGTAATGACAAAGGTACAGATTTTCAACTTTCCCATGAGAATGATGCATGCCTAGTTAACTTGAATACATCATGTGTTGTGTTACCTATTGATTTGAGCACACCAACTATTTTAGAGAATTGTGTTACTGTCATGAATCGTTTGTGATCAAAGAGCTGAAGTATCAACAATTTTGAGTGCACCAATGAATTAACTGTTGATGCAAAAGAAACAATGTTTAATCATTTTGATATGACCTCTAATCTTGTGTGATGATTTTGTGTCAAAAGACTTATTGCATGTTTGCTTATTTAAGCATGTAGTAGCATGTAAATTTGATGCAAGTAAGGTTTATTCACCAAGTTGGGATGTTTAATGATGAACATTGTCAATCCTTTGAGATGATAAGAGCTTCACTTATATGTGCAAATTGAGTTGCAATATTTTCATGTCTTCTAATACTTGTGATAATATTTTGGCTTTACATTTTTAAACTATGAAGTTACTCATGTATACATGTGTCATATGTGCAAAAATCAAGGGAAGTAAAAATGGATGACATATACATATACAACATGTACACCTTGTCTCTTTTGTTGCCACATTTCAGATTAAGCAACGCCGAGGACGGCTTTGTTTTCAAGAAGGGAGGATGATGAGGACATGACTACCTTGGATAGCACCAAAAATATTGCATACATATATATTTGTGAGGTGATTTCTAATGCAAACTATGCAATAATTTATTTTGTCATCCAAACAAATACTTCACAAACTTTTGTGCCATGTCTAATGGCAGGTGTATGGGACATTTGTACAATCCACATATGAACATAAGGGAAAAAGAGAAGTTTATGTGCTGTTCAAAAAGTCCTTTACGTCACTTTTGGGCCAAGAGAAGATAGAGTCCATGTCTCTCACGTTTCTGGATTCAGATTCGGACTGCACAGACATACCTGACTCAAAACGCCAAGAAATTTCATACGGACTCCGAATTGGGTGATTCTTTTTTTGTTGGAAGTAGATTTCGTGCTCTTTCTAACCCAATTGGTTTCACCTTCAAATTCATCCGGAGCATTGAGTTGTCGTCGAAACAATCGTGATGCTGTAGCAGAATCCGAGTCAAACTACAAGTCCAAAGGTGTTGCATCACCTCCACTTGGGCCCATTGGCCTTGTACGACCTAGGGTTAGTTTTAGGCTGCCTTGGGACGTCGTCCCACCTCCTTGGCCGCCACCCCTTGCTCCTATATAAGTATCCATCTAGTAGCTTTTTGCTTGGGATTTGTTTAGTTAAAAGTTAGCCATTGCAACTTCGTGTACTTCGTTTGTGTCCAACGACTAGACCAAGACCGCTTTCGGATCCCCACCTTTATCAATACTTCATCTATATTCGCAATTTCAGATTGCATTATCATATTCTTGCTTGTCCTTCGATGCGTGCAGGAATAGACCTTCGTGGTCAGCTGATCGTGCTTTCAGCATCGTCAGTAACCTCGGGAGATTGGTTTAGCGTTGCTAAGGCGCAACGTCGTGCACTTTTGTAGTCGGATCATCAAAGTCGACTCCACCAAATCGATAGCTATCATCTCATCGAAGATGCGGGACACCCCCGCCTCTATCATGTATATATGGAGAAGAGGGGGGGATTTCGTGGCCCTTGAAGGAGGGGTCCGAAACCAACCCTATCTCTTGTTTCCCCACACATACGGACTCTAAAAATAGTCTATACTCAAGTATTTCGAAATTATATGGGCCTGGCCCAATAATAAGGTACGCAGCACCTATAATAGCCTCTGGACGAAATTTATGAAGTGGCATCTTGTATATTTCGTCCAAGGCTCCCTGCACTCCTATGGTGGCTTCAAAGTCCTGAAATCATCACTTGTAACTCCGTTCTTGTTCCCCTTGCGCATCATCATCTCCATGCTTGAACTTGCTCCAAGGTTCCTCTTTCTTGTCCAAGCTACCCTTCATTGTAAGCAAAACAAATGTATCCAATTTAGGCAGCATCATATTCTCATGAACATTAGAATCATTAACAAGAAACGAAAGTACCTGATAATTTAATTGGCGTGCGCGAGCTCTAGTAATTGGCCTATGTTAGCAGCAGGGGCTGTGGGTGTAACAATGGTATTGATGTCCTCATCATCCTCCCCTTCTTGAATGATCGTCCTCGACGGAAGCTCATCTTTCCTCACCCAAATAAGGCTTCAAATCTGCAATGTTAAAAGTGGGACTAACCCCAAAATCTGAGGCAGCTCAAGTTATATGCGTTATCATTTATTTTCTCTAACACCTTAAAAGGACCATCAGCACGTGGCATTAGCTTTGATTTGCGCAAATCAGGAAATCTATCCTTACGCAAATGTAACCAAACAAGATCTCCAGTGCAAACACAACATGTTTTCTACCCTTATCTCCAGCAAGTTTATATTTAGCATTCATACGCTCAATGTTCTCCTTAGTTCTCA